>CM018034.1:40495477-40620359 GCA_008638375.1 Nyssa sinensis
TGCCACATACTTGTCACCTAGTAGGTTGCTTTGTTCTTAAGTACACTCTTAGCTCTTAAGTGGCCTCCATAGGCTATATATAAGCATATAACTTCTCTTTTAAATGATTCATGGTAATGAATGAGCAAATAAAACAATTTTTTGTGTTTCTCGGTAGCAACTAGTGATGTAAATCCTAGGAACTACATGGTTAAGAAACACTTTTTATCCTTCCCTCCAAGTTCATTCAAGTAATTCCTTCCTTCTTTTCTTCCTCTAATACTCAAATCTATCATTCTCACAAATCTCACCGCTTCCCTTGCAGGACAGCTCACCTTCTAAGTGTGGCAAGGCTCTCTTCTCAATGTTTTTGTGTTCCAAGGCTTTATATCAACTTCATTTTCCCGAAAAAATGCTACTACCCCAGTACTCCCTGATCCACATTCCACAATCCTAAAATGATATATATATATATATATATATATATTGATAAGACACACACACACCCACTTTGTCCCATTGGTACATAATACATATGCATTATAAAATGTTGAATTTAGTGATCCATGCAATTTTTACTTATAGGATATCTTCTATGATCTACACTAGAGGCATGTGACTAATGGGATACCTTTATCTTTTCTAAATGAAGCATGGATATGGATACAAGATGTGGATATGACACAAAACATATACGCTAATATGAAAAATTCTTTAAAAAGCAAGGAAATAGTAATGTATATCTAAGTATGTGTGTATATACATATCCATGTATTTTAAGTATGATTGCAATGTATTAATGTTAAAAGAATAAATGTGTCATATTATTTACACAAAATTATGAAAAACAATCATTCTATATAAACCTTTAAATTTTAAAAATGTTAATATTTAAGTTCATGTAAGAAAACTAAGTGCTATATTGCATGGACATTGACCTTGAACCAAATTCAACAGAATTTACCTTTACCATATCTTCAAGAAATATTCAACTATTTGAAACCCCTACCATGTTTTCCTAACAATCATGCCCTATTATAATATTGAAAAACCATCATATGTCAATGTTCAAGACATATCAAGCACGTGTCCTAGAGTGTAGAGAAGTATAGGATATTAGCTCAAAATCTGAAAAATATTTTCAAGTTATAAATACCTGTCCACAAGTATCAGAGTATCATGGGCAAAACCCCTTCGTAAAAATATCCATACTTCATAGGAGTGTATGTTTAGGACAAAGTAACATGTGTTAGAGATAAAGGTAAGTTCTTGAGTTCGTCTCTATAGGAGTTCAAATTTTAGGTTACACCTTCTACAATTCAGCAAGTAAACTAGTACAAATGTACAATACAATACCAGTTAGGGAAAGTATCTCACTATGGGAAAGTTGGAAACCATTGCTTTTATCCAAATAATTTTTTTTAACAAGAAATAAAATAAGTAGCAAAGGGGGCACAATCCAAGTATACATAGACTGCACAAACCCAAGCCCACCAAAATAGATAACACAAAAAACAACAAAAAACCTACACTTTCAAGACTATGACTCAATTCACTCAAAGAATCAACAAAAGCAGTAAAGCACAAACAAAGAACAAATTTCTAATGATAACTGTCTCTTGCATTGTTCAATTGGAAATCTATACATCTGTCTTATACCTAATCCCCATCCTAATTGGTGCAAGACATTCTCTTCTTAGCTGCAACTACAAATGACAGTTTTGGTGTTAAACAGAAACAGAATTTCAGTAACCAAACTCAGTTAGGAATGTAAAACTGGAACCACAAGTTGCCTATCAATATATCCATAGAAATTGACAAAAGAACTTGAAATACTGTTCTTTTGCATTGCTGATCAGAAGAACTAATCCCACTTAAGCAACTACTATCAAGATCTTACATGGACAGGTATTAAAGCAAAAGCAACTCTTCATCTTCTCACACAAAACATTAAGATAGAGAAAACCGATTAGGCCTTTGAAATGCATCAGTTGTATCATTATCATTACCAAAGGATTATATGAAACTTGTTCTCCAAAATCCAAATCATAATATAGAATCCAGAACCCCTGGATTTATAAGTTTAGCTAATAAACAACACATAACCAATAGAGTTTGGAAATGTTTGTGTCAAAGATTCCTAACCACATCAAACATGAATCACCAACATGATAAGTATAGTATAAAAGCTACAAATGATAAAATAGCTGTATCATCACCCAAAAACAATGAAGGCCAAGTTACCTGAGGTACCCATTTTGGCGAGACAAAACTTGTAGCTTCAACAACAGACAATCCAGAAGAAATTAGCCTATGAATCAATTCTACCTTCACAGCTGTAGGTACAATATTCTTTTCATTTTGTAACCCGTCCCTTGGACCAACTTCCACTATCTTCACATACTTTGGTATACCTTTAAAAAACTGCTATATTAAAAAAAGATCAGATAAAGGCAATCCTAATATCAAAAAAAGAGAACAATGCAATAATGTATTACTAAAAGCCAAGAAATTATAAAACAACAAACATAACTTAATCAGTAGATCCATTGGAGATAACCTATTGATCAGCATTCAGCACAATGGAAGAACATATCAAAGAACCTAATTCATTAAACAAACAAAATAACAACAGTCCTACAATTTGACAACATATTATGAAACAAAAAGGTCTATTTCTTTAATTAATCACCTTATTTGTTATGTCCCTCATGCCTTTGTCATTGCAGCAGGAACTATATTGATTATCAGGCATATACCGTGAATCACACACAGGTCCATAAATTACATGATTCCTGCCAAGGCTTGAAGTCCTTCGACCGGAGACGTCACCTGGCAACATGTCTCTAGTTTTTCTTCTCCATGTGAATGCCTCTCTCGAATACTCTTCAACATCTTCACTGCAAATAAACAGATTCATAGTATTGTATTACAAATTTTTTGAAGACCATCTAACACTAATATTATTAATTTACTATGACAGAAATACCATCAGTTACACATGCTCAGTTGATAAAAAGAAAAAAAAAAAACACATACAACTGACACTCAAAACCATTTAAGTTTGAAAACAGCTTGGGACAAATCTAGGATCTTTTAAATGTACAGGTGCTGTCTCTTGACCAGATGAGAGAGAGAGAGAGAGAGAGAGAGAGAGAGAGAGAGAGAGAGAGAGAGATAAGAGAAAACAATCTTAATTGCCACTATCCACACCGTTCATCTTTCTTCATATTCCGGTATTGAAAAGCATATATTCAGAGAAGGGAATTGGAAATCAAAAGCTTATTAATAATCAACAATGTTGCAATTAACTCTGGCCATTGATGAACATAGAAAGATTCGCAATCCACTTTCTGATGCACAAATTTCACTTTCCATGTATTCAAAAACTCTTTTTGCACTCACAATGTGGAGACTTGAGTGTATATGGCTAGAAGTAAAGTGGAAATATTCTAACAACAAAGGTCCACTGAGATGGTGTGCTCATGCGTAGTAGTAAGGGGGTGATATAGTTCTAGTCAAAGCTCCTAAAAGGACCTGAGGAAGGCCAAAAAAACAACATTGGTCAAGGTTGTGAGAAAAACATGGAGACAGTTTTTTTATTAAAAGAAACAGGCCCTACTATATTGGGAAACACACTAGGGCAACCAACCCATAATATTTGAAATAATGCTTTGTTAAGTAGAGCAACAAACTTGAAACCATAATAATATGATTAATAAGAATGCACCAAACCAAATATGTGATTACACTAAACATTCCCATTTCTTGCAAGTTGCAGTAAGAAATATATCGACATTCTAATATGTTCAAGATGTGAAGCTCCTGTACTTGTTCTTCCAAAATTTTCCACAGAATCCACAGGAAGAAGGGGTTAAAATATCCAACTTACCTTTTCACTTCTAATTACTTCCCAATTATGTGAAAATTATGAGTATGAAGGCTAAGAATGATGCCTAAGCAACTAACAGATCCCAAGTAGTTCAATTTAAATAATTTGTTACATTGAGGCGATGCCCAAGCACTGTAGTATAAGTTTCAAACTTAGACTACTCTCAATACTTTGTATACCCCTTATAACACCCATGGATGATGCGATGTAACACATCATCCCAGTAGACAACAAAGAAATCGTAATCCCGTATGAGTCACTTTTCTGGAAAAATGTTGAGAGGCAACTATCTACAATATTCATTGGACTGTTGTCAACAACATAAATCATTGGGCACACTTTAAAAAATTCCACATGGTAATGTTCACAGTTTTCTTGGTCCAAACTGCCTATGCTTCAAAAAAAAAAAAATTGCAATGAGGAAGAGAGAGACAGAGACAGAGACAGAGATCAGCAAAAACAAAAAGGATATCCAAGAAGAATAAGAAATGAAATGTAATGATGTTGCATAAAGGAAAAAGAAGTATCCTACTACCAAAAATATTCAGCTTATGAAGACAGACTTACTTGCAGCTGTTGGATGAGCTGCAACTTCTCCCTTCAATCCAGCAGTTTCCCATTCCCATGTCTTCTCCTCTTGGCCTGCAGGCACTAGACGAGAACCTACCAAGCCGATCAATAGTGCTCAGGCTTGGCAACTTGTCCAGACCAAGTGGCTCCTCCAAACTCGACATTGTGGAAATGGATGTGGCAACAGAAACTGGAATTAATACAAAACAGAAGTAAGTGTTCCACCACAAACACTTACACAGGGCCTTTGTTACTAGCATTAGATTAACAGGAGTCCATGAAGGATTCACCCGTCTCAAGAAAAGACTCTATATATTATTTTCAAGAATTCAAGCACCAGATTCCAGTATAAGAAAGATAGAGGCTTTGAGATTTTAACATCTTGAGCTCAAGCATGTATCCGGAAAGAAAAAAAAAAAGATTTAATGCATGGCATTCAATTTGAATCAATTAAGAAAAAAAAAAACGAAACAAAATTGTAAACATGCCACTAGTGGAAACACATAACAAGCGGCATTTTCTATCTTCTTTGCAGTTTTAAAAGAAATTTACAAGCAGAGATGTCAAAAGAAGGTACTAGTAAATCAAACATCCTAAAGCATTGAATGTCCTGAAATTTAGTTGTTATGATACACTAGAACTGCCAAAGTTGAAAATGCATCAGCAGAAGCTCCAGAAGGTGAGCTGGAATATCAAAAGTCCCAAAACAATCATGCAACAAACAAGAAAGTAAATGCATACAACGTTGGAATTTTTATTTTATAATGTCTTGGGTTCGTTGGAATTTTTTCAGTATACTTATATATATGAATTTTATTACAAATATGATTAAATAAAAAAGGTTTTCACATTCTAAGTAAACGCATTTTGTTCTCACAAAGCGATCCGAAAAAGCCTACCCCTAATGTACCACCTTTTATAACAAGTGACGATTTACGTTCCCACTCCTCTTCCACGTACCATAACAATCCACGTTCTAGGTAACATTGGTTAGAAGTTAGAATTGTATCACTATCTCTTGGTGCAGTCATTTCACTTTAGATGACTAATCATTGATCTTCAAAAATTTAGCATCTTATTTAGCTTTGAATTTTCACAAGTGTATTCAAGGATCAAAATATCGTTTCGATGTATAGTTTCGGTCTGTCCGGAAACAGAAACGCTTCGGAAACGTTTCGGAAACATAATGGAAACGGAGAAAAAATTGGAAACATGTGGAAACATAACTTAAAATTTATTTATTTATACAAATAAGCCTATTTATTGAATATTTGTACATGTTTAAGGCATATACATCATATTCATGATAAATGATACTAATTCATGATAAATGACATAATAGATATATATATATATTATGTAATATCCACGAATTAGATAATTTGACACAAGTTACATATAAAATAAAAAGTAAAATAAATAGCGATTTAAACCTATTATAATTAGTAACTTAGTATTAAAATAGTTGTTTCTCTACACTTTATTTCCCCTACAACTTTTCTATTATTTTAGGAAAAATAATAGAAATATATCTTCTTATAATTTTGAGTCTTAATCCTTGAAAAATAAATGAATATTATTTTTTACTAACTTCTAGAATTATTGTTGATATAAAAGAAATGTATTCTCTGATTCGGTATGTTTCCACTAGTTTCGGTATGTTTCTACGGAAACAATTTTGTTTCCCTGGAAACATGTGAATTTCGATATTCTACTAGTGTTTCGTTTCGGTTCCCTGAGAAACGGAAACGTTTCGGCCGTTTCGATGGAAAAGAAACGAAACTTTGATCCTTGAGTGTATTCATTTCTAATTTATCCTTCCTGTTCATTACACATTCACCCCAACAATCCCATATAGCTACACTCATGTCTTGAGTACCTCACATTTTGGGCCATAAAATGAGTGTAGCATATAGCAATCTCATTTTTTTCTTGATTTGAATGGTAATCATCTGCCCTTCAAACAACCTCTAGGGCGAATGTGTGCCCAATATTTTATATTCATGACTATTGTGATTTTCTTATTATCAATTACATATTAAATCTCCCTGTCCTAAACAGACAATCAAAAAGAAGTAAAAATTAGCAGCTAAAGTGTATAGCCATTTACACCCCTCCTTACTCTCCACAGCAACTCAATATGTACAAGTGACAAAATATCATATTGTACAAACTGTTTCACATCCCATCAAAGAGTCCTTTTGAACTCTAGAAGACCAATACAATGAAGAGGTAAATAACATGATTGAGAACGACAAGATAAATTGAGCATTCTCACAAACAAAAAGACAAACCAATTATGCAACTTGCTAAATCATCTTTGAGTGTGGTTGCATAAACGAGCCAGCCACACATACATCACTTGCACGCATTTTCTGGACCCAAACAGAGAAACTTCCTTTATTATTTTATTTTTCTTCTGTAAGCAGACCAACGTCCACTTGAGCTGTCATCAGGATCTGACTCAAACTTTCTAGATTCCAATGTAATGCATCCACAGATGCCCCACACTAATGCAGCAAAAATAGAAATTGTAGACAAGTACCACAATTATACAAAATTTAAAGCTTCATCTGATTTCACCGTTCAATGGCCTAAAAGCCATATTGCTTGCAGTGAAGGAGAAATTCAATATATAGGCAAACATAATAAAAAGAAAAACTCAACAAGCAACAACGGAAAAATCAATCAACGATTGAACTCCAAAACAACCATACAGGAACTATTTCACCACAATTCAAAATTTCCCAACAAGAAATCTCTATCCATCTGTTTGGTTGCCAAGAAACCAAAAAAAAAAAGAAGAGGCACTTAGAAATGAATGCTCACACTTTCTGCCTTGAGTTTTATCATCAGAACAATCAAAAACTCAACTTACATAGTTTTGAACTAATAACTTCATTTCTGAAGAAACTAAATACAGTTGGGGTCTCTCAATTTCTTCCAGTTTCTTGGCAAACAAAAACTCTAAAAAAAGAAAAGACTGAAGAAGGAGAAGCAAACAGACCTGAAAGATCAAGAGAAATTAGTGGAGCGCTAGGGTTTCCGAGAATGGAAAACCCTAGAAATTTTCTGTTTTCCGCGTTAATGTTTTATTTATTTATTTATTTGTGTTCTGTGAAATTGGGAGGTGAGAGAGAGAGAGAGAGAGAGATGGGTTAGCTGAGGAAGAGAAGGTAACAAAACCGCGTGACGGAGAGTTCTTTACAAGTTTTGTTTGGTAGAGAGAGAGTGTGTAATATATAGACGCTTCTTTGCCTTATTTATATTTTCCTGTGTTCTCTTCTCTGGCATGAATTGAATCGCCCCACAAAAACGGGGAAGGTTGGTAGGTAGTTTTCAGTTGGAAGTTGGTCAATTTCCTGCTCTGTTCCTCTCCAATTCCATCTTCTCCACTCTGACCAATTTTTTATTTTATTGCTGCTATTCACACTTCTCAAATTCCTAAAGAGCTTCT
Organism: Nyssa sinensis; assembly: GCA_008638375.1. Taxonomy (NCBI): domain Eukaryota; kingdom Viridiplantae; phylum Streptophyta; class Magnoliopsida; order Cornales; family Nyssaceae; genus Nyssa; species Nyssa sinensis. The sequence goes on from CM018034.1 coordinate 40,503,376, forward strand.
AATATTTATAAAATAAGATAAATTTAATAAATTATCTCTCTTCACTTATAAACTCATATTTAATTAAGGATATTTTTATAATTTTACTTACCAAAGTGAATATATATATATATATATATATTTATTAGAAAAATATTATGTATAACATTTTTTTTCATCTTATTTTTATTAATTTTTTTATTGTTAGAGATAGGGGAATGAAACTCATTGTAATAAATGAATATTTAGAAGTGAGAGAAAAATGTAAAAAAAATAAAAATTCATTATGGATGACATCACTCCATTAGTTTTATATACATATATATATATGTAATGTTCTCTTAGAAATTGTATATTTTCAGAAAATGAATAAAACATTTTAGGAATTATTGTTTGGTGCAATATTAAAATATTTGGATTAGTAAACTAGAAAATACAACTTAGTTTGAGTATGTTTGATAGTTGGATTATGAATGGCCCTTTCAAACACTTTTTTTTTTTTTGAAAGAAATGTTGAATTTTACATGTGTTAAACATAAAAGAAAATAAGAGAAATTCAAATTACTTTTGTTGGTTTTATATCGTCATCAATCTTATTTCACCATTCAAAGATGGTTCCGAGTAGTTTAAAGAAAAATTATGTTTATGTCTCATCAGAAAAATAATAAAAACATAAATGTGGCTGTGGCCTTCCACCCTAAGCAAGCATATATTATTTAGCTTCTAAGCATCCAAAATTCAATTTAGTTCTGAAAATGCTGTCTCTTTCTGTTTAGACTTAGCCATCACAATTTAATATATATATATATATATATGATCAAAACCTTGTGAAGAGATCTATTTAAATTATAAAGAGATCGATGATTTAATTTGTAGACTTGTAGCTGCCATTTCAATTTTGCTCCACTTTCTCCCTTAGATTCCAAATAATAATAATTTGTGGAACAAGAAAACGACACAAAAATCTAAGTTCTAGACCACATAATGCCACGTGTATGAACAATAGTGACTTGAACATTTTGAAAATGCTCCAAGTGGTGCTAATTAATTGTCCCGTGAAATATAAATATTGTATAGAAATTATAGTTATTTGATTTTGCCCTCTTTTTTTTTTTTTTATCTGAATGCTCCTTTTTTTGAATTATCTGTCAAAAACTTGAGGTCAAAGATTCATAAAAAATGATCTGAGGGTAGCCGCTCCAATAATAAAGTTCGTAAAAAAATAAAGACAGTAATTCAAGAGAATAATTGAATCTGAATTGAAAACGTAACTTATGACCTTATTTATAAAGTGTAGATTTCTCAAGTTAAGTATGATTAGGAGCCATGAAACTAGGGATTTGAAGATATCCAAATATAGTAGTTACCTTATTGAACTCTGTTTCTTTATTTTGAGGTCGGTAGCTTATGGAAGGCGGTGATCAGTTCAGAACTCCTTACCTCTGAAATCTCTGTACCTAATCGGTCGAATGAACTAACAACCTCATGATCTGTGTACCGAAGAGCTTCTCATGGACACGTGTTGCATCCTGGTAGCTATAGCCAAATTATGGTATATCAGCTACTCCCCCTTCGATCCTCAATTTTGTAGAATTTATCTAGAGCTAAGGTTAAGGTTTCTGAGGTGTCTACGTGTGTGCCGATTATAAATGCACCACTCCGCATTCCGAGAAAATAGTTGTTGATGTGACATTTATTGCGTCAGCCGTCGTTTAGGGAAACGAGGCCATCATTGCCTCAACCATCGCGACGGTTCAGAAGTGGCACCCTAATGTAGGTTTCCGTTAGGGCTATATAAAAAGAGGGACCACACATCGCTTCACCCATTTCACCACTTTGAATCTTGGCTTGAGACTTTTAACACCAAGAACGATTTCTGAGACGATTTCTAGCGTGCCAGAGAGCTTCTTAGATCAAGACTTTGGTCAGGTTTAGTTCCAAGTGTACCTTTCCTTGCTCGTTTTTGCTTCGTCATTTTTATCTCTCTATTTCTACTCCTTCTCAAAAAAATTCTTCCCTTGATGCTTAATCGAGTACCAGTTATGATCATGCAGCACCATCGAGGGTTAATGACCAAGTAAAATTGAACCTAGTACTCAATAATTCATCAGAGAACTTAGAAAATAGACTTGTCGGTAGTCTGGCCTCCAATTTTGGAGTTAAGATAGTCGAGGCCCATTTAGAGCCTAAGAATAGAGGTGCGGAAACCTCCAGTAGGACCCGTAAGAAGGAAAAGGGTGAGAGTGCTGTCACTCAGAGTATGGTAGATGCTTTGAATGTCATTTTTGACTTTCCTGAGAACGTTTCCTATAGGGTACCCAAACCTATAGACCGCACTTTTGATCTCCAACACAATGAGATTTGTGCTGATCCCGAATGGTTTGAGATTGAAGTACGTTTTCCTATACCGTTATCATTAAGGAGTTTTTTAGATGGTTTAACATATGCCCGACAAATTTGAATATTAACAGCTAGACGTAGTTGCTTGGCTTTATAGTGTTAGGCCATTTAAATAATGTTGAGGTAGATATCCCTTTGATCAGAAGCAATATGGATATGAAATACTTGAGGTCGAAAAGCATGTTCTACATGTCTTTTGACAAGGGGTTCAAACCCTTTTCCTTTGTATCCACTTCCAATAAGACCTAGAAAAAGTGATATTTCTATGTGAAAGGAGGCTGGGAGTTTGAGTATTTCAAGAATTGGGCCATAATATTCCCACGAAGCATTGGTGTTAAGGGCAAGCCAATTTTTCCTTTATAACTTGCAATTTTGTTTTTCTTTCCTTTAGACTTAACGTATTTCTGTTCTATATATTGTGCAAACAAGAAGGCTTGGAAGAGATCGATTTTTACTCACAACCTTTAAGATAAATACAAGTAGCTCCTCCAGACCAACGACCGCTCTCACAAAACAATCCTAACACTAAAGAACTAGATGGACGCGGGCTTGGTGAAAGACAGGAGCGAAGAGCTTAAGAAGATGCTCTTGTTTGGATGGGTACTAGGAAAGAATAAGAAAACTGGGGAGACTTCAACTTCTACTGATCCCCCCTTGAAGTGAAGAAAGGTTGCTCTCTGACTCTCATGAGCGGATAATTTTAGAAGAACATACCAAATCACCCATTCTGGAGACCCCCCTTCTCATAGCCCCTCAAGTACCAAAGTAGAAGAGGGGGAAAGTGTCACATCCCGAACCCCACCCTACGCGGATGTCGAGGACGTGATGCCAGTCAGCCGCCACGCGACCAACCAAAGGCAATGTCTGAACTTTCCAGTGAATTGCACTCCGACTGTAGGGTCAGATGCAGCAGAATTTAAAACTTTTTTTTTGTCAAGGGAATGCAACTCATGTATTCACCGTAAGGTTATGTATCACACAGAGCAAGTCTAAAATCCAACAACTAACAATTCTAACTTCAGAGCATATCTATAATCCGAAATATAACAACAGAGCATAACTATAATCTCTAGAGTACCGTTTAAATCCATGAGCCACGTCTATATCTAGTACATATCAGTCAAGTCAGTCGTATTACATCACTCACCTGATTAAGCAGATTCAATCCTCAATAATCCAGTCTCCACAGATCAGTGCCATCAGATCCAACAGATAGCATTCCTGAAAAATGTTAGGGAATGGGGTGAGCTTCGAAAAGCCCAATAAGTAACACAGGTTCCCTGTCAAGGGTTTCAAAACCATTTCTTGTTTACAAAGCACAAGGGTAGTTCAGTTGTTTTTGAAAATAGCAGTCTTATAAATCTACTGTAAATGCAGTTTCAGTAGAATAAAGCAGGACTGAACAAAATAAAACCACAGATCAGAACAGACAGAACATAACAGACCATATCAAATATAACCGTACAGAACAGAACACAACCGGTCAGAACGGAGCAGAACCGAGCAGAGCAGGACATAACAAATCAGAACAGGATGAAGCAAAAGCACAACAAATCAGAACAGAATAGTAAATGATGCCAATATATCAATCAGAGACAAACAGGTCAGAATAGAACGGGTCAGAATAAAACATAATAGAACGGAACGGAACAGAACATAACAAGTCATAACCGAACAGAACGGAATAGGTCATAGCAAATCATAACCGAACAGAATGGAATAAAACATAACAAATCAGAATAAAATAGAACAGAACATAACAGAATAGAGCGGAAACAATATGTCAACCAGAGATACAGGTATATCATCAACAGAACGGAACAAGACAAAACTGAGTGGAAGCAGTATATCAATCAAGGATACATGTATATCATCAATGGAACGGAACAAGACAAAACTGAGTGGAAACAGTATATCAATCAAGGATACATGTATATCATCAACGGAACGGAACAAGACAAAACTGAGTGGAAACAGTATATCAATCAAGGATACATGTATATCATCAACGGAACAGAACAAGACAGAACTGAGCGGAAACAATACGTCAGTCAGAGATACAGGTACATCATCAAAGAACATAATAGATCAGTATTGAGCAGAACAGGACGGGACAGAACAGAACGGAACAGATCGAAACAAAGCAAACAGGTTAGGACGGAACAAATCAAACATAACGGATCAGGACGGAACAGATCAGACAGATCAAACAGAACAGGTCAGGACAAAACAGATCAAACATAACAGATCAGGACGGATCAGAACTGAATAGATCAGACAGATCAAACGGAACAGGTCAGGACAAAACAGATCAAACAGAACAGGTCAGACAGATCAAACAGAACAGGTCAGGACAGATCAAACAGAACAGGTCAGGACAGATCAAACAGAACAGGTCAGACAGATCAAACACAACAGGTCAGACAGATCAAATAGAACAGGTCAGGACAGATCAAACAGAACAGGTCAGACAGATCAAACAGAACAGGTTAGGAGAGATCAAACAGATCAGGTCAGACAGATCAAACAGAACGGGTCAGGACAGATCAAACAGAACAGGTCAGATAGATCAAACAGAACTGGGTCAGGACAGATCAAACAGAACAGGTCAGTGTTGAACGGAACAGAACAGAACAGATCAGTTAAAATATCAGAGTAACAGAACAGATCAGTTAAAACATCAGAGTAACAGAACAGATCAGTTAAAACATCAGAGTAACAGAACAGATCAGTAATGAGCAGAGCAGAACAGTATAACAGCATAAACAGTACAGTATGCATAGATTAAACAGTGCAGTATGCTCATATAGTGCTCAAGACTGAGGTGGTACCAGGAGTCAGTTGTTCTTTCAGAACCAGTTAAAAACAGCGATAGGTTTATTTCTGTTCGTTTGAAACAGTATTAAAACAGGAGTACAGTTAAAACATCAGAGTAATAGAACAGGTCAGTAATGAGCAGAGCAGAACAGTATAACAGTATAAACAGTACAGTATGCACAGATTAAACAGTGCGGTATGCTCATATAGTGCTCAAGACTGAAGTGGTACCAAGAGTCAGTTGTTCTTTCAGTAAAAACAGTGATAGGTTTATTTCAGTGCAGAACAGAGGAATCAGACAGAGTAAAAATCATGCATTTGAGTAAGGGCATGAAATCAGTGTATCAGATAAAACAGTACAGTACAGTATTTAAAATACAGTAACTAGATGGTGTACTTATACACCAAGTCAGAAGTTCCAGGTTACTCACAACTGTTACAGTCATCTCCTTGCATAAACAAGCTGATAACCTCCAAGAACGTCAGGCATCACCATGTATATCCTGAACAATCATCATCAATCACAGACAGATCAGAATTTATCCATTCAGGTCTTATTCGTCATCTTAGGTGTCTATCGGATTACCTAAGATAGCCTAGTAGCCTATCGCTCTCTTATCGGGTTTCATCCGGGGCTATTTTATTCTTAAATTAGGCTTAGCAGTCATCAAGATTATAACCCAAGTCATTTAGACTTCAATCGTTATCAGTTAATCACTTATTCAACCTTAGGGGCAAAACGGTCATTTTATCACTCTTGCCCCGGACCCTGTCAAGGTCCTCAGAATAGTCTTTATATCTTAATATAAAGTTCTACGTCTTTTAGACTCCAATCGGTATCGGTTAGGTTCTTATTTTAACCATAGGGGCAAAATGATAATTTTGTCATTCTTGCCCTGGACCTTGTCATGGTCCTCGGGATAGTCCACGTATCTTAGATATAATTTTCTAAGTCCTTTGGACTTCGTTTGGTATCTGCTTTTGGTCATCGGGACACATCGGTCATTTCTCGTTTTACGCATTGACTGTCTCGGAGTCTTATTTAGCCCTTCAGTGTTCATAATTATCCCTATGATAATTTATCAGATCAGTTTGACCTTTATTTGACCTCTACTTTGCACTTACTGTGCTTAGGGGTATTTTGGTCATTTCATACGTCATATTTTTCGGTGCCTCAGTTCACAGAATGGACCTCACCATTGGGTCCAGAGCGTCCGACATAATCAGAATAGACTGTCTTTTATTTTTATTTGGGCCTGGGTACCCTCAGGGGTAGTACAGTCATTTGTCACTTACAGGTCTGTATTTTTCGGTACATAATTTCCTAATTTGGACTGTACCATTGAGTCCAGAATATTTGAAATGGTGGAAATACACTATTTATTTAATTTATTTGGACTCCGTTTGACATATATAATGTCCAGGGGTAAAATTGTAATTTTACCTATTTAATAATTAAATAGTTCATTTATTATTTAGTTAATTTTTCAGGGGCTTGATTGCACAAAATTTCAGAAATCAGGGCCACTGTGCAATATTCAGAACTATCAGGAGTAAATCCGTAATTTCAGAAATCATATAGGGGTCAAAACATAATTTCTTAAAATTGGGGTTCAGGCCAAAGGGTTCTAGGGTTCAGTAGGCTGAACCGGTTCAAAACTCCAGTGAACCAACTGGTTCACTGACCCTCAGAAAATCGGGATAACATATCCCATTTAACCTCGATTGCCCCCTTATCCGTGTTCAGGATTAAGCCCAATTCAATTTCCCTAATTTCAGATTTATTAACCATGCGCCCAAACAGTCCGAATTTAATTTTTTAAAACACATCAGTTTAGCCAAACGGTGTCGTTCTATTAAAACGGTGGCACGGTCGTTGGCCGACACGTGTCTGGGCCAACTCAGTATGACTCGGCCAACTCGGCCGAGTCGACTCCATCTTCCCCAATGCGCAGGGCGCTGTTGCCCTAGTTTCTGGTTCGGTTTTTTCCATTTTCGTGGAGTTTCAAGCATGGATTTCAACTGATTTTGGTTCCAAAAGCTTTCTGGAAGTGAAACCAACATATTGGAAACGGTTTGGGGCTTCGAATCCATGCATGGAGTTCTGTTTAGCCGATTATCGTGGGGAATTTCAGTTCGGTCATACAGCCCCGTTTCTCAACTAAATCGCACGAGGTTTGGCTTGTTGTGACCGTATGTCCATGGGAATCAACATCCCATTTAGAAATTTCGGTTTAGAGGCCTATTTTCGAGTTTGGGTTCCATGGCCGAGACCTATAGGTTCGGTTTCGAGGGTTCAAATCAGTGTTCTAGGGTCGCGGGTTGGTGTATTTGGGACCCTCTCAGTGTCTAGATTAGTTCTAGACCATCAGAACTCAGTTTTAGGGAGGTCGAATCAGACCCAGTTTCCATGGTCCGTTAATGGAGGTTGATATACGGTTTTGTGTTTTCTGCCCTTATCCAACCTTTTCAGTTGTTCATGACAATTCTAAGGTCTCACAGGAGCCTAGGTATACAGTTTATATAGATTAAATACACTGACAACAGTAGGCATGCTTGAGACGAAAAATTCAAAAAAATTTGGTGTTTACCCATTTTGGTCGACACTGCTCCACTCATGGTTCAGTTCTGGTTCTTGTGTGTCACCCCAGTGCAGTCGTGCCTCCAGAGTCCTTAGTCCTCCTCCTTTGGGCACCTCCATGGCCACACACACATGGACATGCACATACACATACACTTGGTTTGGCAGTCTCTCTCTCTAACCCAATCTCTCTTTAGCAGATCTCATGCACCCATTTCTGATTTCTCCATCCTCCAATACACATATGGAGACTTGTAAATACATCTCCCAACCTCATGATAAATCTGCATGTATTTTGGTTGGAGGAGAGGTCATCATGGCTGAAGTAGGGTGATGATGAGCTAGGGAGCATAGGGGTGATGCAAGGGTGTGGTGTTGCATGGATGGCCATTGGCCAGTTTTGGTGGCAGATTAGGATAATTCAGTGTTATATACATTTCTGTTGTATATATGGACACAAAGGTAATAGTAGCCCAGTTGAAAATTTTTGGATGAGGTTTCTTTTCACTCAAAGGTCAAGGGTTCAATTCCCTTGGCCTCCCATTTGGTCATTTTTTTTTTTTTTTTCCATATTTTCGGTTAAGGCCACGTTTGGTTGCGCAATAATTCAGTTTCAGTGTTTCCTTCGTAACTTTCATTCCGTAACTCATTTTTTGACGCGGTTTGTTCCGAGAGTTCCGTATTTCAGTATTCTTCAGTGTCAGAGGTTCCGTGTCATTTATTAATCATCCGAGATTTCCCGGGTTAGCTAATTCGGGTTCCGTTAGTGTTAAAACGGCATTATTTTACCGATTTAACCAGTAATTGGGTTTGGGTATCATACCCTTTTCCCCCAGACATATTTGATTATTTAATCGGTCCATGGCGACCGTCGGGATCATAATTAATTCCCTAATCATTCTATAAGCCGGTTATTAATTAATAATTAACACTAATTATTAATTACGCAAAGTCGGGGTGTTACAGAAAGGAAAAGTTACTGCCACCCTTCCCATGCCTGAGGAATCTAGCCCAAGTGCCGTGAAAAAGGCATTTAAAGATTCTTGGGCAAAAGGCCCCAATAAATACTCTAGGCAGAAGCCCAAGAAGATAGCTAAGGACCTGATGGCAATTCATATGAGGTAAGCTCATTTTCTATGTTATTCCGTGTTTTCATCCTCTAGACCTTTTTTCATAATACTTAATTTATCTTTGTGTTTCTTCAGGTTGTTCACTGCTTGGCAGCCATAATGGACAGTCCCGAGGATTCTGAACAGGTCGACACCCTTCAGTCCGAGCTCGACGAAGCCAGCTTCAATTAGGGACTGTCAGATCGTTAGTTGTTGCTATTGAAGAAAAGCTGAAAGAGGCTGCCAAAGCATATTTGTCACGACCCAGAACCCATCCTATACGGATTAAGGGCTGGTGACCGACACTGTCACTCAGACAGGCAGTCCAAAATCAAATGAATTGCACTAAAGAGTGATATATTTTTTTTTATGTATCAAGTGCAGAAGCTACACATATGCAACCCATCTAATAACAAATCAAACTTTAACAATCATCAATAAGATTATCTCCAAGTATAATTTCCATCATTATAAATCACCATTCAGGTCTAATATCATTTTTAATGTCACTATTGTCACGGCCCAAAACCCACCCTACGCAGATTTAGGGCCGATGATCGACACTGTCACTCAGACAGGCTGTATAGAATCAAATGAATTGCACAAGAGTGATATATATTATTTTCTTTTGATATTAATTGCAAAAGTTACACATGTGCAACTCATCTAATAACCAATTCAACACCATTAATTTATAAGGATACTCAAGATAAAATTGTCGTGATCACTGTCATCATCATGGTTCGTCAACATTTATATATACATCACATATGTATCCACAAAAGTACAAAATGATAATCTCCAAAAGTTCAAGCTGTCGTCAAGTCCAAAAATATACATCATTTGATTACCAAAAAAGATCCATATCATATCCAATCAAAATCCTGGTACAAAAGGATCCATTACATTCACCCTCTCAGCCATACGGTGTGGACTTTGTTACCTTCATGCCACTTCAATTACCTGAAATATGTTGGATAAATTCATATGAGTTTCACTAAACTCGTGAGTAATTCTTGCATCCTGTCACAGGTTTTGTAAGACAGAGTTTTGCACAAAATACTATGGGCACCAAGTTTCTTCAAACAGATAGCATATACATAAGGATAACTTAAAACATGCTTTCAAAATGGATCACGTGTAAAACATACTAAAGTTTCAAGTAGATATAATAGAAGCATTTCTAAAATACGTTATTTTCAATAACACAGTTCGAATCTCAAGTCACAAGGTAGATAATGTAGAGTTGTTCACAAAACGTATAATAGTTTATGCATTTCTTAAAACATGATTCAAATAATTAATTGCGGAACAGATAACATAATAACGAATGATAAGTACATACAAGAGGGTGATTTTAAATTTGATTTCGAATAATGGATAACACAAGACAAATGACAGACATATATTACACACATCAAAGATTCACATGTTGAGTCGAAGCACTGCGTGGGAAAGTCTTATCAATAGTCGGAGTGAGCACGTAGGTAAGTCTCATACATGAATTCCACAACGAGTTAGAGTACCATGTGGGTAAGTCTCATCAAAAGTCGGAGCGTTACATGGGTAAACCTCGTATAGACACAAGAATCGAGTTAGAGCACCATGTAGGTAAGTCTCATCAAAAGTTGGAGCACCACATGGGTAGGCCTCGGGACAGACACAAGATCGAGTCAGAGCACCATGTGGGTAAGTCTCATCAAGAGTCAGGGCGCCAAATGGGTAGGCTTTTAACAGACACATGATCGGATTCAAAACAAGTATAATTCAGGTTTCGTAGTCAAATTGGTTCACAGAAATCATTTTTCTCATTGAAGGGGTGTCATGATTTACAAACATTTTTCAAATCAATACATATAAATTCCATTTCAAAATCTAGTCATGAAGATCATAGCTCTCAAATATTTCACAAAGTAGAGAAGACATTTGAACAGGAATAAAAATTCATAAGATAGATATTTGAACAGGATATAAAACACTTAGGCATTTTTTAAATAGATGATAAAACACTTAAGCATTTTTCAAATAAGAGATAAACATCACTAATTCAAAATGCAAGATTACTCACAAAACAAATTTAGTATTTTTTAGATATAAGATAAAATACCACTGATTCACGATACAAGGTTACTCACCTCAAACTTTCAGTCCGTTATGTTAATCTCATTTCCTTTGTCTTTAGTTCCTAGATCATAAGTTAAATACACATAAGTACGCATTAGAACATAACTGAGGCATTACTATCGGCCACTTATTATTTTTGTAGCTAAATCTTCTTTAACAAATTTTATTCGTTGGTTTGGTAGCCTTAGACTTTAAGTTAGGTCCCACCTTCTTTTTCTAAATTCATTTTACAACTAAATAATTGCTCGGGACGTAATGGGTATTACCTCATTTATTGTTCCATATTTTTTAAAAATTAATTGGGCTTAACGGACCTCACCATTGAGTCTAGAACATCCAAAATAGTCAAGATAGATTACCTTTTATATTTAATTCACCCCGAGTATCATTAGGGGTAAAATGATAATTTTACATTTTACGTGTCTAAATTTTTGGGACTTAATTTCACAAACCGGACTCTACCGTTGAGTCCGACATGCCCAAAAAGTTCGGTTACATTATCTTTTTATTTTATTTAAGTATCGGGAACATTTTACCATTAATTTAATTCTTTTATTTTATATTTTATATATATATATATATTCAGTTAATATTATTCACATGTGTGAAGCTGGCATAGTGGCCACATGCTTAGGTTTAGGTTCCACACACGCACAGGTCTGGGGATCGAAACTGAGGAGCTACGGCTCCTCTTTTATTTTTTGATTTTCTGATTACCAAACAGCGGACAAGGATCTAAACAGGGATAAGATATCCCTGTTCTGCGTGGGTTTATTAAATCAATCTTCTAACCTCGTAGCCAAACAGACCCGTTCTATTTTAAATTTAAAAATCCTAAGGCCTAAACGACACCGTCCCACTTAAACGTGTGTGCACCTGGGCAGGTTCCAACCCGAACCTACTTGTTCCTGTTCATCTTATAAAATCCCTACCCGATTAGGCAAAGTAATTTACATTAATGCCATTTTTAAAAGTAATTATATATTTATTAATTAGAAATGTTAAATTGAAATTAGTAACCCGTAAATATTAAAATCAGTACACGGAGTGGAATTAGGTGAATTAGCGTGATACGCGAATAAAACAAATTTAATTAAATTTTTTTGACAAATACGATATATTTTTGGTACGAATAAACACGATGTGACGAGTCAAAAATAAAATTAACAACATGAAAAGGAAGCACACAAAAGTAAAAAATAAGGTGAGAATACCAAGAGGTTTTTAAAGCAATTGAAACAAAACTTCAAAATTTGACAAACAACACCCAAAATGCCAAACAAGGCATAAGAAGAAAAAAAATGGAGAAAATAAGGCCAAACTATTGGCCAAAGGGTTTGAACCCTAGACCAAAAAGGAGGAAAGACTTAAAGCCCAAAAAAATTATCAGCTGGGTTATAATTACTTTTGTGCTATATAATTCATAAGATATGTATACATGCTGTATAAAATTTCTCTCCACCACCCCAACACCCAATCACTTTTCATGCAATACCTTAGCCCTATGTGTGTGTGTGTGTGTATATATATGATGATGATATATATATATATGATTATATATATATGTGTATGTGTGTGTGTGTGTGATATATGATTATATATATGTGTGTGTGTGTGTGTGTGTGTGTGATGTGCGGGTGTGACAGACATATATGTTATGCCCATGTAAAGTGAGCTCATAGAGAGAGAGAGAGAAGAGAGAGAAAGAAGAAGAAGAAGAAGAAGCAGAAGAAGAAAAAGAGGAAGGGGAAGAGGGAGAGAGGAAGAAGGAGTTGAGCATGCTCAACCCTAGGCCATATCAGAAGCTCAGCTAAGCCTAAGGAGAAAATGGGTTACTGTTTGAAAGGATAAAATGCTCACAATTTCAATTTTCTCTCTTAGGAAAAAAAAAAAGGTGTGTTCTTCACTGTTTTGGGGTGTTTAATGAAACTTGTGTGCATGCATGTAATCATAGTGTATGTTACCAGCAAATAGGAATAAATTGGCACAGTCTAAGCTAGGAAAATGCAGTGGACCACCATTGATGACCTTCAAAGTTGCAGACCTGAACCAACTATCACAAAACCCAAATCCCACACTTGGGGCTTAAAACAGACCTCACAAGGGTTATAAAAACCCTATTCTGTGACCAAAACACCAAAGGAAGACCCCCCAAAACATGAGTTGCAGTTACGAGTTTGAAAACCAAACCCTACAAAATGAACACCAAAGCCTACTTTTAGAACGGGGGATGAAACCCCATGACAAAAGAAGAATAACAGGCCAAACCATGTGCATTTTGGTGTAAAATCGAGTGTATATGGTTGAGTTGCAGGTATGACCATAATAGAGCACAACCGAGCTTTGGGCTCGATTTAATGCACAAAACAATGCCAAATGGTAAGTGAAACTTCCATGATTGATTTTGGATAAAAAAAAAATAGAGAGAAAGACAGCCCCAAAACCCATGAAATAGAACTTAAAATTTGCAGAAATAAGGGCAACAGTCGTGCGGGGAAGGGGGAAGAAGATGAATAGTAACGGGTCAGGTTTTCAGGTCGGTGTAGGTTCGGGTCGGGACCCGCCCAGTCGCAAATTTGGTTAAGTAGGACGGCGTCGTTTAGGTTATTAAGTTTTAAATTTTAAAACAGAATTGATCAGTTTGGTTACAAGGATAGGGGACTTGATTTAATAGCCACGGATGGAATAGGGATAGCCTATCCCTGAATGAACCTCTTGTCCACTGTTTGGTTTATCAAAAATCAAAAAAATAAAGGGGAGCCGCAACTCTCCAAACTCGAACCTAGGACCATCTGCGCGTGAGGGTCTTAAACCCCGCGCGTGAACCACTGAGCCACTGAGGCACTTTGATTAAAATAATACCCGAATATATATAATATAAAATAAAATAATTTAATTTAGTAAATTATTCCCGATGTTCAAATTAAATAAAAAAACAGTGTGACCCAGTATTTTTTGGGCATTCCAGACTCAATGGCGGAGTCCAAATTGTGAAATTAAATCCCAAAAAATGTGAATAGACAAACTGGGTTAATCTAAAAAATGTCCTAAAAGCCAAATAAAGATACCAAACAACCTCCAAAAATTATAAGAGTACTTACCCTAAAGTTTTTCAACGTTCCGGACTTAACGGCAGAGTTTGTTTTGTCAAATAAAATACCTAAATACTAATATATGAAATTGACTATTTTTAGGACACCATAAAAGTACAACGATGAGACCAGGAGGGGGTAAATGAGTTCATAGATTTAAAATACGACACACGAGACTAAAAGACTATAGATTCATTAATAAAATCAGATTAAGTCTATGAATGACATTGAGATAAATAATATTTCTTGGTTTATAGGGACATCAAAAGGGAAAGAAAATGAGGTTTGATTTTTTCTTGAAGGGAGGAGGGACTATTTTGAGGTAAGTAAAACCCAAACTCTAACATGTGGTAATTCCTAGCAATGTCACAGTTTTTGTTTCCTCGATGCTGCCAATTTATATTTTATACATACTTGGCATTATTGATTTTCAAAATTTGATATTTGTTCTACCTTGTGGATATGATGAGAATTTGATTGCCAATATGCTATTGTGATTTGTTATTCATTTCTATACCTTGATTGGATATTGAAAAATTTTCATGTTTCTCACTATTGAAAATTTGTTATTCCATATAAATGTACATCTCTTGTGGAATTATGTTGATCATGATATTATTATGAGTACCGGGAGTTGTGTCTATCACAACGTCCATCTGATTTTATAGATGCTGATGTGGACCTACGGGTCGGTGATTGAGAATGATACCCAACACTTAGTCCATGGAGGACATGATATATGTAACAGGAACCCAATAGAGGGGTGAACCTGAATGAGTGCTTTTGAGGTTAGCCGAGCCCTTCTGATTGATAGCATCTATTTTGTTAGTATCTCATATATTTTATTGAACATATTTTGATAATGCACTCTTTGGTTGTTGATACGCCTTGCAAGCCTATCTTTGGATTATCTGATGATGCACTCTTTGGTTGTTGATATGCTTTGCATGCCTATCTTTGGACTCGAATTGTTATCTTGTGATTTGTGGCAGTTGACTACTGTATAGGCTAATCCCTATTATTGGTTTGTTGTACCATTTGCATCATTTGTTTAATACTACCTTGGGATGTGCCTTTTAGACCTACGGGTTATTTCTAGTAATTCACAGTCCTGGTGATTGGCTATTATGATATTATATGCTTTGCTTGCTATTGTTCATATCCTTCTATTTGAACAACCCCTGACCCATGGCAGAGCGAGAGAATTTACTCACTGAGCTAAGTTAGCTCACTCCAAAATATGTGATCTTTTTTAAGACATGATACTACGGAAGGACCATAGGGCACGCACTACGAGTAGGCGCCTCATTTAGCCCACAAATCGCCCTTTTGCAAGTAATGGTGGACAATTTTGCTATAATTATAATAGACTAAGTATAATGTAGTCTTAACTCTCTCATGTGTCCATGTCCTAGCTATGTTTTATTATTTGAGGATCTGTAAACTAAACACTTACTTTTATTATGGCATGTATAACTAAACCCCGATGATGATACTAAATTAACGAATGTCATGACGTGCATTAATAATTAATTAATTGGCGTTTGAGATCCTTTAGTGCGGGAACGACTCGCGGACTGCTGCCCCGGGTCGCGGGCCCCTGATCCACATAAGGCCGGTTACGAGTCGTGACACATCTTCTTCCCCATCTTTCACACTACTGTTACCCTAGTTGTAGGATTTTTAAAATCCTATTTCGTGGGGTTTTAGGTAGCCATTTCTTCTGCAGTTTGTTCCTATGGATTCCTAGGACATAGGGAAAACTTTTGGCGTTTGTTTGGGGCATCAAATTAAGCTCAAAAGCTCAGTTGGATTCTCATGATGTTTTCTGAATATCACTCAGTATATGTTTATTTTGGCACCAAAATCCATGGGGTTTGTTCTATTATGATGGTCTCATTATGGGGTTTAAGTCCCCGTTCATAAATTGGTCCTTGGTGTTGATTTGGGAGAGTTGGTTCTTAAACCCGCGACTTGCAACTTGCAGTTTGAAGGTTTTTTCCTAAGCTTTTTGATCACGGTCTAGGGTTTTTGTGACCCTCTTGAGGTCTAGTTCAAGCCTCAAGTGATGGAATTGAGTTTTCTTTCGGTTGATTCAGACCCACCTCCAAGGTGGTCCAACAATGGCGGTTTTGTGTGGGGTGGCTCTCTTAGCTTTCTTGGGTCTCTTTTTTTACTTCCAAAACCCTAGTATATCACAAATAACACCATGCATGCAAACAAACACCATTAAATAGTAAGTTTTTGCATCTCTTTTCTAAAGAGAAAAAGTTAGGTTTTACATTCAATAATGGTTTCTTTCTTCTCCTTGGCTCAGTTCTGGACGTCCCAAGCTTCTTGGGTTTGTTCAAGGCTGCATGCACAACTTTTCTCTGATTCTCCCTCTCTTCTTCTTCTTTTTCTTTTTCTCTCATACTTTCTCTCTCTAACCGTACACACACATGCACACACATACTTCTGATACTCACAAACACACACACACACACACATATATATATATATATAAATATTCAGATGATGTGTTGTGATTACGCCCAAAGAATAACGCGGTAGTTGTAGTGTAGCTTTGGGGTGTCGATTCCACAGGGAGACTAAATTAAAAGAATAATAGACAGAATTTCTGAAACTAAAGAAAAATATTAAACGCTTCACGAGAAAATAAAAATATAGAAAGTGATTTTGAATGCAAATTAAAATTTAAACGAAGTGATTAACAAAAGAAAAAACTCAAATTAACGAACAGTAAAGCTTCAGGATTCCCTTGCACAGATCTGATATTTTAATTATTTTTAATTCACTGATAACTCAATTGAGAATTTAAATTCCAAAAATCTCAATCGGAAAATATGAAATTATGAACCAAAATTAAACTAAAAGTAACCATTTGAAAACTCATTCAACACTTTTAAATCACTCAAATTATTATTCACATTGAGAAAACCCAACGACGACAATATACCTAACAAGCAATATTGTAGCAGAGAATTGAATCAATATAAATAATTAATTGTCTCAAAAATAATCAAAACATTAATCCATTCGATAGAAAAAGCATGACTGAATCTATAAACGGACTAAACCCTTTAATTATTCAGAGAATAAAATCCAACAATAAATTGCGAATGATTATCAAAGAATTTAATAAATGGAAATCACGTACAGGAATCAAAAATAAATTAAAATAACCATCTAGTGTGCAAGTTCATCCCTAACCCCACTTAGAAATTTAGTTACCTATATACAAGACGGATAACGTAAATTTTACGGAGAAAAACTGAGCCATGGAGTAGCTGCGCTGATGTTCTGTTCTTTAAATCAGCCGCAGGACCCTCCTATTTCCTCACTATTGCGCAGCAGCCGTAGGAGCTCCCCTCCAAACAGCCGTAGGCCTCCTGTATTTAGGTTTTTTTTCCTCTTTTTATATTCAGCCATTACGCATGGCACTCTCTCCACAGCGCCTCGCGCAAAACAGCTCCTCATGCCCTAGTCGCGCCGCACCAGGCCCCCACATTAGCCCACTACGTGCCTGGCCTACGCCACAAGTCTGCGCACAACACCCAGGCCCAAGCTTTTGTTTATCCCTTTCAAAATTTGATTTTGCACCGCATGGACCCCACATCAAGCCTTAGGTTGAGTCAGCGCCTCACGCCCAGGTACGCCGCACGCTATAAACCCAGCACGTCAGGCCATCTTGCGCCCCGTACAGCCGCGCCAGCCTATCCAATCGCACGAGCGAGCCCAGGCTCTCTATTTCCTCATGCGCCTGGGCCTCACGGATTCTTTTTGCTTGGCCTTGCGTGGGCCCCCACTGCTTCTTTTCTATTTCACAGCCAGCCGCACATCAGCGCCTCACCTCTCAATTAATCCAGCCCTTACTTTTTGCTTTCTTTCTTTCTCTTTGTTTCCAACGCAGGGTGCACTTGTTGACTTTTCTTCAACCGTTCTGTCCTGCAATCTAATAAATAATAAATTTTTGCAACTGTTCAAGAGTAAAATTTTTAAGAATTATTTAATGCATTCATTTGAGATTTAAAATATTAAATAATCCTCAAACACCTCTCACTATGAATAAAAATTAAATTAAATAATATCAATTAAAACCCAACATATCTATTCATATTTTAGCAATTTAATCTAATGATAAGGTATTTAGAGTGCAC
Organism: Nyssa sinensis; assembly: GCA_008638375.1. Lineage (NCBI taxonomy): Eukaryota > Viridiplantae > Streptophyta > Magnoliopsida > Cornales > Nyssaceae > Nyssa > Nyssa sinensis. Next base: position 40,521,638 of record CM018034.1, read on the forward strand.
TTTCACACACTCATCATGTTGCATGAATTCTGATTGGTTGTGGGGGTGGTGGAATGGGATTTAATATTGTGTATATATATATATATATATCTTATGAGATATATAGCACAAAAGTGCTTGTAGCCCAGCTGGTTTAATTTTTTGGGTATAGAATTCTTTTTGATTTTTGGTCTTGGGTTCAAGACCTTGGGCTAGCATTTTTTTGGCCTATTTCCAATATTTTTCTTCTTATGCCTTGTGTGATATTTTGTGTAACACCCCGACCCAATTAAGCAAACCAATTAACGATAATGAAAATTATCAAAATTTAATTTGCTTAATAACTATGGGTGATGCTAGATATAACTAGTGACTCGCAAAATACGAAAGCAAAAATATAAATGACGAAAATAATTAAGTCTAAATTAGAGACGATCAATGTGAAAATGCAATGTAATTCCAAGGGCAATGATTTGATAGGAAATTACGACAAGTGTTAATTGAAGATTTATGCACATAGGTAAATGTGAAAAATTTGTGCACGAAGTGCACTTGAGCAAAATTAGCATAACACATACTAGGAGTGTGTTTAATAGGAATTATTTTGATAATTATTATGGGCTATTAGAATAATTAAAATACAGTTAAATACATCAAGGCATGACAATGAAGGCAATGTAGGCTTAATGAGATCTTGACTTGTGAAATCGATGCATGAAGAGAATAAATAACTGATACAAGTAAATCAAGAATTTTTGATAAAAATAATATGTTTTCGGCATAAACCAGAAATGATGGAATGTATTGAAAAATAAAATTAATAACATGAAAAAGAAGCATGCAAGAATAAAAAAATGTGGTAAGAATACCAAGGGACTTTAAGGAAATTAAAATGCAATTTTGAAAATTCAAAAAACGTACTCAAAATGTCAAACGAGGCATAAAAAGAATAAAGGAGTAAAAATAAGGCAAAGACTTATGCACAAAAGAATAAGCCAACTTGGCTACAACACTTTTGTGCTATATGTCTCACCCAATACATATTTATGTTACATAAAATATGAAATCAGAATACTCCAATTTGATGTGGCAGCACCCTATTGGACCACCTCCCTCCCCCACCAATCAAAACCCATGAAGACTATATATACATACATATATATATATACACACTTAAGATATATATATATATAGGTATACAATGAGTGCATTAGGAGGGCTAAATGTGCTTGAGTGTGCTGTGTATAGAGCAATGTGTGTGTAAGGTATGCGTATGTGTATGCTGTGACAAAACAATGAGGGTGAGAGAGATAGAGAGAGAGAGAGAGAGAGAGAGATAGATTCGAAGAAAAAGAGATAGAGAAAAAAAGAAGGAAGAAATGAGAGAAAGAGAGTGAGGCATTGTTGCATGCACGCAGCCTCTGGAATCCCAAAAGAAAGAAGCAAGAAAAGAAGAAATAAGGAAGAGAAGGGCTGGAAGAAGGGGGACCGAAAGCTAGAATGAGAAAATTGAGGATCAATGGGAAATCAAATCCAAACAAAGGTATGACCCAAACCAAATCTCTCACTCAGTTTCTGAATCTTTTATAAGCAATTTAATGATAAGAAATGGAACATAGAAGCCCCAGAACCGACCTATGCAAGAATTTTGCCATTAATGGGCTTCAAGAAATAACCCAAAAATCAAATTGTTTAAAAGCTAAAATGGAACACCGGGACTTAATGTAGATACAAGATGGATCAAAATGGAAGTGGACTCACCTATTTTGGCTAAAAAATGAGTGAGAAATTCTCTATTACAAGGGGAGGGTGATAATCGGGTTCTGGTAAAATCGAGGCTTTATCTCTATTTTAGGAATGAGGATTTATTCCCTAAGGATTCATAAATCGAATGGAGAAAAAATGAAGTGAAAACACCCACTGTAGCTCAACAAAATAGGGAAAACAAAACCTCATTAGAAAAGAGGGTCTCATCGAAAACCCACTGAAACCTCCTATTTTGATGATCGAGATTCGATGGAATCAAATTATAACCTTGGCTATGAAATCCCCAAGGAAAAAAGATTTGAACCCTGTTGGGCTCGTCGTTGGAAACAGTCGCCAGAGTTCGCCGTCGCTGGAGAAGGCTATTGACGCTGGCAGGGGTTCTGTTGACCAAGTCAATTGTGGATGCGGGTCGATTAACAGGTCAAGTCGGGTCGGATACCAGGCCTAGGTTGACCCACGTGTAATTGGATTTAAGGGCTTATTGAAACGGCGTCGTTTTGATTAAATGGCTTGATGAGAATGCAAAATGTCATGTTTTTCTCCCTTAATGTTTAGCCTTTTATACTTATTTGGTGCCTAAATGTACTCATTATTCTTATATTTTGATTTAGGATGCAAATGGAGACGCTAAGTGCAAAATGAAGCTAATTGGGCGATTTTGGACAGTTTTAACATCGCTTTGTAATCTGGGCATAACTCTCTCATCTGAGCTTGGATTGAGATGATTCAAAATTCTATAGAACTCCAAGAAACAGATCTACAACTTTCATGTTTTGAGGTGTGAGAGATGCTTCTTGAATCAAGGTCTAAATCAGACTTGAAGTTGCTGCACCTGCACTACTAACGTTCTGAGCTTTTTTTAGCCTGCAATTCTAATACACAGATCTGACGTGATTTATTTTCAGAAGTTTCTAGATCTGGTGCACAAAAATTTCAGCTAAAAGCACCACTTTCCTAGTTATATTAGGACTTTATTTTATTTTTAATATTTTATTTTTTATTGTTAGATTTGGATATTGTTATTGGAGCATAGTATTTTAGAATATCTTTAGGAGTTCTAGTAAGCTTCCAAGACTGATTTTTAATGATAAAAGGAGAGATCAGACCCCTCACATGCCTCTCTCTCTTTCCCCTCTTCTCTAACTTCTCCTTCGAGTTTTCATGGCCTTGCGTGGCTAAACTTTTATAATTGGTCAAAGGAAACGGAAGCCTCGGAATCAATAAAATTGTGAGATCCAATTTATTTTTATTGTTCAATTTATGCTTTGAGTATCGGATGTTCTTCTGTGCTTATTTTCATGATTGTCTCGTTTAATTATTAGGAGGCCTACTAGTTTATTATTCGTTGCAATCTACTACTAGGTTAGATATCAAATCTGTAATTGTTTGATCCCTCTAATCTGTAATTGTTTGATCCCTCTAGATATGCTTAGACCAAGGCTTGTTCTTTTGATTGATTTCGATACTTTAATTTGAATTATTCCTTAGTTGTTTTTCTTAAAATTGTTTTCGTTATACTCAAACCCTTCATCCTTGTTCACCTAGTATAAAACTAGGCTAGATACTCTCCGTGGGAACGATCCTTACTCGCACTACTACATATATTTTTAGGAGTTTAGGTTTTATTTTTTTGGTTACCTGCGACATCACACCAAATTTCGGCGCCGTTGCCGGGGAGTGATTCTAGTTGATTTTTTTGCTTTTTGTGATCCTTATTTCGTTCTTGAAATTTAAAAAATATATATATATATATATATATCAAAGTGATTTGTGTTTTAGCATATAATTTTTTTTTATTTTTTTTATTTTTATTTTTTTTATTTTCATTACTCAAGAATTTTCCTAATTTATTAGAGTTTCCTTGATTATTTATGACTATAACTCGATCTTCTAATCAAGGTGATTTGCAGTGCGATCTAGAAATAGAGAGGACTTTGTGCAGGTTAAGGAGGGAAGCTCGGAGAAATTCTGAAGAAAACGATCTAGCTCTTGATTCCCTATTTGCTAGTGATTCTGATTTAGAAGAGAAGGAAGTCATGGCTGGAAATCGAACTTTGAAAGAGCTTGCCACCCCTGATTTGAATCAACAACCCTTATGCATAACGTTCCCTACTTTAGATGCTACTGCTACTTTTGAATTAAAATCTGGACTAATACATCTCTTGCCCACTTTTCATGGCCTTGCAGGTGAAGATCCTCACAAGCATCTAAAGGAGTTTCATGTAGTATGCACGAGTATGAGACCCACGGGGTAACTGAAGAGCAAATTAAATGAAGAGCCTTTCTGTTTTCTTTGAAGGATTCGGCTAAGGATTGGCTCTATTACCTACCCTCCGGGAGTATTACCACATGGAACGAGATGAAGAGGTTTTTTTTAGAGAAATATTTCCCAGCTTCAAGGGCGGCCAACATTCGAAAAGAAATTTGTAGTGTAAGGCAGCACAACGGAAAGTCCCTACACGAATATTGGGAACGTTTCAAGAAATTATATGCAAGCTGCCCCCATCATCAAATTAGTGAGCAGCTACTTATCTAGTATTTCTATGAGGGCCTTCTACCCACTGATAGGAGCATGATTAATGCTGCTAGTGGAGGAGCTTTTGTCATGACCCAGAATCCGGCCTCTACGGATCCCGGATAATGACCGCCACCCTTCGGCTAGTGGGTCGTCGGGCAAGGCTTCAAGTGAGCAACGGCGCCAAACGGCTGTACGATAGGGCCAATACTGGCAAATTGCGGAAGCGTGAAAAACTTTTTCTTTTCGCACGCCCGCTCGAAACCAGTCGCTGCTTCTTCTTCTTCTTCGGAGCAGTAAACAAATAATATACATTCAGAGCATACTAAAAATTTAAAAGTTCTACATAATACATATTCGTTGCCTCTCGAGCTTAAGTACATATTTGTCAAAAATTTACTACATCAAGATTTAACCAACTACGGGTCCTAGTACTTCCAAAATTCCTAATCAAAATGAAGCTGCCAATCTCCTATCCCCAAATTGGGGAAGGCTCCCATCCATCGTCATCACCTGAAAAATGTTAGGGAATGGGGTGAGCTTTAAAAATCCTAGTGAGTAATTCGAGTACTTTGTCATGGGTTTCAACTAGTAGTGGGTTAGTTATAAGAGAAGGTTCATATAAACATACACTACCAATTGTACATATACTTCAGATACAAAAGACAAAATTCTTAAAAAATATAGCATAAAGCATACAAGGCATTCAAGCTAGGCACGTACTTCAATAATCACAGAATACAAGAATCTTCAAATCACGTAGCATGATGCATTTTTAAAGCATTCAATAAAGCATTTAATATGCAACAAAATTTATAAACATGTGCAGAGTGGCTATTTGAAGACCAAGGAATTAATTTGAAATCCCTTTCCATGAAAATAGAAGGATGTAAATTTCTTCTTCTTCAAAACTTCAAAGGGTTATATAAAAACCCGTTTCAGATAATGGGGGTTTAAAACCTGCTACCATTTCTGAAAACCTTTTCATCTTTTCCCTTTTTAACTCAAGGATCCGTTTCGAACCAGAACCTAATTTTACTTCTGAGAGATCTCATGCCTGGCGGATAAACCTTCTACCAAGCAACTGTGAAATTGAGAACCCGATGGGTGCTCAATAGTTTTTGATGCTTATGAATTATTATCTTGCAAAAACATAGCTTCTTCACGAAATGATTTTTTTTTATGAGCATTTAAAACATGGCTTCTTCAATAAATGTTTGTTTATGAGGATTTAAAAACATGACTTCTTCCAATTTATGCTTTTCATGAGCGTTTGAAATATGACATTTCAAATAGATGCTTTTTCGTGAGTACAAAAATATGGCTTCAATAAAAAGGGTGAATTTTCATGAGTATTTAAAACATGGACAGTTTAACAGAGTTTTTAAATACTTGGAGGACTATACTTGAAACATTTAACACATGAGTTTCAGGAATTTAAATCACGATGGACAGGGATTTATTAAAGCATAGATGGAATAAAAGCATTTATTTCAAGAGGCATTTAATAAAATTGATAATTACATGGGCATGCAGAAAATAAACGTATCATTTTGTCAAAAATATCAAGAAGTGAATTTGCATGCCATAGTAGAATTAATAAGTAATATGATAGTACATTTGAAATATAAAGCATATAAATACGAGAATTTAAATTTAGAAATATTGCAGACATTTTCATAAAAACACTTCAAAATATTTGAACTTCAATTTCTTCAGAATCCATGGAGATTAAAAACCTCCACTTCAAAGTACAGGATTACTCACCTTGTTCTCTTGGGTCAGCACTACTGGTGGGCTTCCCCTTTCCCTTGTAATTCCTAAGAAAATCAAGTTCATCAAGACTTCAACTAATTCCTCATTTACTTCAAATCATCTCTAATTTGATGCTCTTCATTTAATCTTAGACCCGACGTATCCTAACTTCCTAGGATTGGTCTTATCGGTTTACTCGTGGTAACTTAATAAGTTTTATTTTTTTTACGTGACTTATTTTTCAGTACCTATTGTGGTATTTTGGACCTCACTGTTGGGTTCAGAAAGTCGAAGAAAGTCAATTTAGACCCTCTCATCTTTTTATTTGGCTTCGGGCAAATGCAGGGGCACAATGGTAATTTAATTTTCTTGCCCCAGAGCTATTGTGGTCCTCAGAATATTCCACATATCTTATACATAAATTTTTAAGTCTTTTGGACTTCATTTGGTATCTGCTTTTGATCATAGGGACACATCGGTCATTTCTCATTTTGTATGTTGACTGTTCCAGAGTCTTATTTAGCTCCTAAATTTTCATAATTATGCTTATGACAGTTAGTTTTTGGCCTTTACTTGTATTTCTAGTACTTATGGGTATTTTGGTCATTTATATTTTATGACATTCTGACCCCGAATCATTATTTAGTCATATATACAAGGTCACAATTATGTGGGCTTCCATTGGTATCAATTTCGTCCAATTTGGACTTCATTTGGGCTTCGTATTGTATTAGGGGCATTTTTGTAATTTACACTTTAACATGTCTTAATTTTTCGGAGTCCCGTTTCGTGAAACGGACCCTGCCATTGGGCCCAGAACGTCCAAAATAGTCAAAATACACTATTCATTTATTTTATTTGGACTTCATTTGACCCATTTAGTGCCCAAGGGTAAAATAGTCATTTTATCCATTTAATAAAATAATTAAATAAATTATTTTATTATTTATTTATTGTTCAGGGGCTTGTTTAAATTAATTCTTTAAAATTTTGGGCCTTAGTAAAATTTTCCTAAATAGTGGGGGTTCAATTGCAGTTCTTTAAAACTTTTAAAATAAACCAAAGGGTTTATTTTATTTGTAAGTGAACCGGTCTAGGATTTTACTGGACCGATCGATTTTGATCGGTTCAATGTGTAATGCTGACGTCAACCCTAAATTTTAAAATTTAAAATCCTCTTAATCAAACGATGTAGTTTCACTTAAACCCATTTATGCGACGGGTCAGGTCCCGACCCGAACCCGGATTCAACCCAAAACCTGCTTTGGCCACTGTTCATCTCCTTCTTCAACACCCCCGCACTATAGCCCTAATTCCCGATTTTCTTTTTCTTCAATTTCGTGAGTTTTAAGGAGGTTTTTCTCTCTGTTTTTGATTCCAACGTGTTTCTAGGACTTCAAGGCAATATTTGGCATTGACTTCATAGATCGAAATGGATCAAATCACTGGATTTCCACACTATCCTCGTGGTCTGTAACAGGCTCGGTTCGAGCTTGATTTTGGACCATTTTAAGTGGTTTTTGCTTTGTTTTGTTCTCCGTTTAATGGGCTTCAATTCCCAACTCATGTTTCTACGTTTGGAGTTCAAATAGAGAAGTACCATTTTTGGATCCGAACCTACAACACAGGTTTCGGGGTCTTCCTTTGGGGTTTTGTGTCGCGGCATAGGGTTTTTTGGAACACTAATGGCCTCTATTTGAGATCTTGACCACCCAAACTAGTTTTGGTGTAGGTGTTTTCAGATCTGCACCAACAGAGGTCCATCAATGGCGGATCTTCACTGGTTGGTGCATCTCAAACCTCATTGGCTCTCCTAATCTGCTCAAAATGGTTCCTAGTATTAAAATTAACTCATGCATGTCTAAAAAGAACCCTAAACAGTTTGTATATTAGGAGATTTTTAGAGAGAGCAAAAGTTGAGGGTTTTGTGTTCTTACCTTTTTTTTTAACAGTGATTCCCTTCTTCCTTCTTCTTAGTTGGTTCGGGTTGGTGGGTTCCTTCAAGCTAGGCAGCCATGCATGCCATGCGAGGAGCCCTCTCTCTTCTCCTCCTTCTTCTTCTCCTTCTTCCTCTATCTCTCTCTCTCTCTCTATCTCACTTTTTCTCTCTAGGTTTTTCTCTCTAGATGCGGACCTGCACACACCTTCACTCTTGTATTCTGATTTCCTGATTTGGGGCTATACACACGCAACACAGATATATATATATAATCATATATTCTATATTTATTTTATTTTTAAAATAATTCTTTTGATGCATGAAAAATGATTGGGCAATTTGGGAGGTGAAGGGTTATTTTTAAGTGTATATATACATGTGTTGTAAAATAGGACACAAACAAGTGGGCAGCCCAAGTGGTAATTTTTGGGCTTTTAAACTTTGGTCTTATTTGGTCAAGGGTTCAAAATCCATTGGCCTCAACTTGGCTTATTTTTGACATTTTTCCATTAGGCCTTGTTTGGCATTTAATTTATTTATCTTCAATTTTTGTATTATTTTTCACTTCATGATTGTAAATTTAATATTTACTCTTTCATGTTTTGATTTTATAAATCGTAGCCGTAGATTATTTCTCCTCGGAGTTGACCTCCTTATTTAAGGTCTCGAAACTATTGAAATTATCGTTTGTTTCCCGATTAAATTTTCTTAATTATTCTATTACGGGTCACTAATTAATAATTAGTGGCTTAATTATTATTTAATCGGGTCGGGGTGTTACAGCTTTGGTGGATAAAACTCCTGAGGCCGCTGAGAAACTTGATTGCAAATATGACGGCCAATTCTCAACAATTTGGTACTAAGCTTGACCCTTCATCTAAGCATGTTAATGAGGTAAATATTTCCTCCCTTGAATAACAAATTGCGAGTCTAACTTGTCTTGTTCGTCAAATGGCTGTAGGTAATATGCAAACGACGAAGGCTTATGAGATTTGTTCGATAGTAGGGCATCCAACTAATATGTGCCCAACTCTTCAAGAGGAGCCCATTGAGCAAGTGAATGCTACGGGTGGTTTTCCTAGACAACCACAAATGAAGTATGATCCTTATTTGAGCACGTAAATCTCGGGATGGAGGGATCACCCCAATCTTAGCTATGGGAATCCACAAGTAAATCAGTCCGCGACTCAAAACCGCCCAAGTTACCAGCAATATAAGCAGCCATACCCCCCTAGATAACAACCGGGCCAAACTTCTAATTTTGGTTTGTCTTTAAAAGATATTGTTAAGTCATTATAAAGATATTTGGCATCTAAGACCATGAATTCAGAGATCAGGGGCTGGTAGAATTTACCCATTGGGAAGCTGAGGTTCCCATTGAATCTTTCAATTACTGCAAAAGAAGCTCTGATGTCTTTAGAGTCGAGCTTCATATGTTTGATGGGTTCATAGAATAACACATTGGTAGAGCTTCCAATGTCTACGAGAACCCATTTAATTTCAAAGTTAGCAATTTTGAGTGAGATGACAAGAGCATCGCTGTGGGGACAATGTATCCCAATGAGGTCCAGATCAAAGAACTGGATCTGAGGTTCAAACTTCATCTTCTTCTCAATGGCTGGGATCTGGATGACATGGGATGTCACGACCTGAAACCCACTCTACATGGATCCTGAGGGCGTGATGCTAGTTGGCCACCTTGTCAGTTTTCTCCATCGACAAAAAGACCAACCAAAGGCAACTTCTGAACTTTACAATGAATTGCATTTTAAATATAGGGTCAAAGCAACAAAAATTAAAACCTTTTTAAATTGAAAATGCAACTCATCCAAACACATCAGAACACGTCTAGAATCAGTCACCAAATATCTCTAGAGTATCAATATACATGCCCTAATGCGCCCATTCTATATCAATGAATTACTTAATGTGGAAGTTACACCAATACAATTCAGCTGATCAAAACTCATCTCCAATGATCAACAATCAGAATGTTTCCAAGTACAATTTAATCATAGTGATCTAACATACTAGGCTAACCTCATCACTAATGATGTAATACTATAATACAAATTATGAACTTAACCTTACAGAGTACGTAGTCAACTTGACTTGGAGTTCATCTCGTCAGTGCAAATCATTTGTGCTTCACTAGTTCTGCTAGTTATCTGACTGCATATCATCCGTCATAAGGTACCTAAAAAATGGTTATAAATAAGGGGTGAGCTAACAAAGCTCAGTAAGTAAATTCCTAGCTTTGCCATGGGTCAGGGTTAGTTCACAAGAATAATAGAAGAAAGGGATAACAAATAGCCAATAGCCAGTCACCAAGATGTACAACAATGACCCGAGGGTCCAAAAGGCTTATCCCAAAATGAGATACAAGAAGATAGTAATAATGAATCTAACAACCGGGATCTAGCCAATCATGATAATCTGCTGCCACAACAAATACGATAGCCAATCAAAAGTATAACATGCTTGCATAGAATATGATCATTCACAGGGCATAAAACATGATCATTCAACGAATACAAGAATAAATCATCATCGAGTTCTAATAACCCAGAAATGCGTGAATCACCCGGGGCCCGACATACCCTACTAAAACGCATGCTCAGATCCACCTCAGTTCCTCGGGCTCTCTGAAAAGGGTTAGAGCTCTTTTCTCGCAGGTCCCGAAGGATATATAAGACCCCGAAGGGTCTTTCTCCCACGAAATCTGTGAACAGATGGGCCATTGTGACTGAGCACAACCCCAAGTACATACCAAATATTATGATCAATAAAATTCCACATGGAATGTACAACCGTACAAAACAATTGATATCACAATTAACGAATCATGAAGTGTGTGGAATAACAAGATTTCTATTAACAGGACATATCACAAGATCAGGATATGGTATTCATGATAATACAATGATGCTCAAGTATTAGTGATCAAATTCACAATGATGTAAGTAAGCAAGTCAAATCCAAAGAACAGGCATAACCGATAACCACAATTCGATTGGCTTCAGATCAAGTACATTAGGTAGTGATGGAGTACAAATTTGGCAGCATATGAAAATAAATGTGACTGGCTGAGGAAGGACCATATAACAAAGTTAGGGTTTACTTACCTCGGTTTCTTAGTGTCACATTCTCCATTTACAAATACTCTGATAATCTCCAAATACGTCTGACATATCCATGCATATCCTGAATAATCATCATTAATCACAGAAGTATAAAGATTCATCCAATCATGTCTTATTCATCATCTTAGGAATCTATCTGATCTCCTAATTAGGTCCATTGGCTTATTACCCACTCATTGGATTTCAACTTATGTTATTAAATTCCTTAAGTAGGCTTAGTAGCTGTCGGGATCGTAATCCAAGTCATTTAGGCTCCAGTCGTTATCACTTAAGCATTTATTTAACCTTAGGGGCAAAATGGTAATTTTGTCATTCTTGCCTCGGACCCTATCGTGGTCCTCAAAATATTCGTCATGTCTTATGCATAAATTTTTAAGTCTTTCGGACTTCATTTGGTATCTGTTTTCGATCGTAGAGACATATCGATCATTTTTCATTTTATACCCTAACTGTTCCGGAGTCTTATTCAGCCCCTTAATTTACATCATTATATTTATGACAATTAATCATGGTAGATTGGCCCTTATTCGGCCTTTAATCTGTAATTTCTATTTTCAAGGGTATTTTGGTCATTTCCTATTTGATGATATTCTGACCCCGAATTATTATTTAGTCACATATGTGAGTTTATAATTATTTAGGCTTCCATCGGTATCGATTTCATCCAATTTGGGCTTTATTTTAGCTTCGTACTGTACTAGGGGCATTTTGGTAATTTTACTCTTTCCTGCGTTGCATTTCTCGGTACTTAGTTTGCTACTACGGACTCCACCGTTGAGTCCAGAGTGTTCAACATAATTAGAATGGACTATCTTTTATTTTTAATTAGCCCTAGGTATCATTAGAGGTAATACAGTTATTTACCATTTTCGTGTCTATATTTTTCGGGACTTGATTTCACAAATCGGACCCCACCGTTGAGTCCGGAATGCCTGAAATAGTGAAAATACACTATTCATTTATTTTATTCGGGCTTCGTTTGGCTTATTTAGTGTCCAAGGGTAAAATAGTCATTTTATCCATTTAATAAAATAATTAAATAAATCATTTTATTATTTTCTGGGGGTTTATTTAAATTAATTTTTTAAAGGCTAGGCCAGAACAGAATTTATTAAAAGTTTGGGGGTCAATCCGTAATTTACAGAAGTTAGGGTTTTTATTTTAAATTCAAACAGTGAACCAATTGGTTCACTTGGTCCAAACCCTAAACCGTCCCATTGGCCTTTGAACCGACCAGTTCAGCCCATCTCACTTGATATACCATAAAAGAACAGGCCAATCAACACTTGACACGTGTAACCGCAATCCGACCTATGCTCAGCCAACATGATTCTCATTCAAGCCAATAAGGAAAAACTCAAGCATCCAGATCATCATACAAGGTCGGAAGTGGCCGAACATATATATATATATCCAGAACAAGTTCACAGGGTTCAGACTAACACTACAGAACTCGTCACCACCTTAGCGGATGCCGAGCAGGGAATAAGGAAGCGGTCTTCAACAAGGAAGCAGTCTTCAACAAGGAAACTACCATCTATGGTTATCTCTATGCAAGGTAGCCGCAATCTCCAGTAATCAAATCCCTATATTCATGGCTTCTATGGTTATCTCTATGCAAGGTAACTGCAATCTCCGGTGATCAAATCCCTATATTCATGGCTTCGAATCCTAACCAACTTAGGAAAGCCACGGCTTATAAATTAAACCCTAAAGGTACGCCTTATTCTCTATGCTCATTCTTTGGCTTTCAATACAGTCTTTCAATTCTCTTACTTACTTAAGCATCGGAGTGGCTACCGCCGGAGCCAATCCGGTGGTCCTCTGATCATCTCTCTGAGTGTTCTACAGGTCACGGAGCCCTCACGTGTTGCGAGTCAAAAAGTGCAACATCAGTTTGGTGCCGTCTGTGGGAAACGACTAATCTCCAAAGTGCTCTACTCATAAAACTCATCTTTTTCCCCACCGGAAAACCATGGCACCAAATCTCCGACCACGACAGAATGCTCAGAATGCGCAAAACACTCAACGTCAGCCGCCTGCTCCCCGCACAAGGGGGCCAGCGGCCAATCCTATGCGACAAGAGATCGAAGCCATAAAACGACACAATGAACTGGTGTAGGAACAGCTGCTTACCATCACTAGAACACTAGCGACACTTACACAGAACCAAGCGACGGGTTCTCCTAGCCCGCCGGTCAACTTCGTTGCAGGGACGCAACCTCCTGTTGCTACAGAGAACGCCGAACCTCATGCGCAGGCTCCAACTAACCTGCCTGGGCACCCCTCAGGCGTTGCTCGCGCTGGTCAAGATCCACAGCCATCAACAGTTCCTGGCTGGGGAACATCCGCTTTCGTTCCCGACGTGCATTACCGAAGCACTACTCGAGCCCCAACTCCTAGGGTTTCGGGAGCACCGCCGGCACTGCAGGAACCTTATCATGCAGCACCAGTCCCTCCGGTTCGGATTCCTCCTCCGTCCGAAGCGTAATCAACCCTACTACCTTGAAGCCGAGGTTGTCAGACAGGGTTCACAAGATGTCAGAGTCAAAGACCCGCGGAGGGTAGAGGAAATTGCCGAGTCAATAGACCGGACAGTCACCATGAGAGGACCTCAGAACCCTCCAGAACAAGACGAACTGGCCAGGCTGCTCGGAAGACTGGCCACTCCGTTCACTCACGCTATCATGTCAGAAGAGAGGCCCAGAAAGTTCATGGTGCCCAAGTTCACTCTCTATGACGGATCTGGAGATCCAGGAGATCACCTTTCTCATTACCAGCATACGATGGCCCTCCACGGAGCTTCGGATGCTTTCATGTGCCGGACGTTCATCACCAGCTTAAAGGGAACTGCTCTGAAGTGGTTTCACAACCTCCCTCCGAACTCCGTTACCAGCTTCTACGAGCTCGGTAGGCAGTTCTTGGACAGGTTTATGACCAGCAGGAGGCTCAGAAGGGGGCCAGAATTCCTGCTGAATGTAAAGCAGACCAAGGAGGAATCCCTCCGAGCCTACATTGCACACTTCAACACCGAACTCACTGAGATCACGGATTGCAGCCCGAAATTCCTTGTAGCAGCCCTTACAGCCGGGCTTGCCCAAGGTGGGTTCAGAGATTCCTTGACAAAGAGCCCTCCAACCGATATGGCGGCACTAATGGATCGGGCCAGAAAATATATCAACTTGGAAGAGGCCAACCACTCAGCCCAGAAGGGCAAAGATCAGACCCAGAGGGATAATCCGAAGCGGGAGGATCACAAGAAGGAGGATCACAGAAGAGACTCCAACAAAAAGAGGGCCAGGAGCCCAGAGAAGAGAACAGCTCCTAGAGCTATGTACAACTCCGCACCAAGGGAGTTCACCAACTTCACTCCCCCTGAACACCACTCCGAACCAGGTACTCCGGCAGATCAGAGATCGGGAGAACCTGAGGTGGCCGGAGCCAATCAAGGGAGATCCCAGCCTGCGGGACCAAAGTAAGTATTGTAATTTCCATAAAGATCATGGACATACAACTAACTCTTGTAGGACCCTCTGATATGAGATAGAGCAACTCATAAAGAAGGGACGTCTTCGGGAGTTCGTCAAGCAGGACGGATGACAGAACCCCCAAGAGGACAAGCCTCAGCAGCGGCCAGATCAGAGGCCCGAACAGAGGCAAGAGCAGAGGGAAGGATGAAACGAGCCTCAGAGGCAGAACAATCACGTCATCTACGTCCTCCATGCTGACTCCCCTGTTACAGGAATGTCCAACAGGGCAAGAAAGAGATATGCTCGGGAGGCCAGAACCGCCCCGAACGTCCTGCAGATCTCCAACGTCGAAAAGAGGCTCAAGCCAGGGCCGGAGATCCAGTTTACCGAGCAAGATCTAGCAGGGGTACACTGCCCTCACAGTGATGCCCTCGTTATTACCCTCAGAATCGCCAACTTCGAGACCAGAAGAGTCCTGGTCGACACTGGCAGCTCAGTCAACATTCTGTTTTATGAACCGCTTAAACAGATGGGCATAGACCAGGACAACGTCAAGCCCACCACTGCCGTGATGGCAGCTTTTGATGGCAACCTCAGCACCCCACTGGGGAGAGTTGACATTCCTACCACTGTAGGAGAAGGTGAAGGGCAGAAGACCACCATCATGGAATACATGGTGCTGAACATAAAGTCTCCCTACAACGTCATAATCGGGAGACCCTGGTTGCATCAGATAGGGGCAGTCACTTCGACCCTTCATCAGTGTCTGAAGTACGTCCACAACCAAAGCGTACACTCGGTCCGAGGATGTCAGCCAACCTCCCGAGAGTGTCACGCTATTGCCATCAAGGAGAAAGCTCCGAAATAGCAATTACAGTACACTCGGGACTGTGCAGATCCGGTCTTCACTCACACTCCCGAGGTGGAAGATTGCCCATCCAACGTTGAAGAACCCCTGAGTCCAAGGGGACGTGACAGCCAAGCCAAACCTGTTGGCAAGCCCATTAAAATACTGGTCAGTTCAGAAGTAGAGGGACGTTACTTGTACGTCGGCCCAGATCTTACACACACCGAGCAGGAGAAGATGGTCAGGTTTCTGAAAAACAACCTCTCTATCTTTGCTTGGGAGACCAGGGACATGGAGGGAATAGATCCTAATCTAATAACTCATAAACTGATGGTAGATCTGGATCACCCCCCAGTCAGACAGAAGAGAAGGCCGATCGCTCTTGAACGGCATCGGGTTATAAACGAAGAAGTCCAGAGGCTGCTGAACGCCAGGATGATACGGGAAGTTTTCTATCCCGAGTGGCTAGCCAACACCGTGCTTGTTAAAAAGAAGAACGGCAAGTGGAGAGTCTGTGTTGACTATACAGACCTCAACAAAGCGTGCCCCAAAGACAGCTTTCCACTGCCGAGAATAGACCAACTGGTTGACGCCACTGCAGGGCATGAACTTATGAGTTTCATGGATGCATACTCTGGATACAACCAGATCCAGATGTACCCTCCAGATCAAGAGAAGACTGCCTTCATAACCGAAAGAGGACTCTACTGCTACAGAGTGATGCCTTTCGGTTTGAAGAATGCTGGAGCCACTTATCAGCGGTTGGTAAACAAGATGTTCAGCCCACTACTCGGTAGCACCATGGAGGTTTACATCGACGACATGCTGGTAAAGAGCCTTCAGAAAGGCAGTCACCTCCAGCACTTGGCCCAGACCTTCGATATCCTCAGACAACACAGGATGAAGCTCAACCCCTCGAAATGTACCTTTGGAGTTACGAAGGGAAAATTCTTGGGATACATCGTCTCTCAAAGAGGTATCGAAGCAGATCCCACTCAGATCCAAGCCCTGATTGGACTGAAGTCACCAAGAACCAGAAAGGAGATTCAGGCACTGAACGGTAGAATTGCCGCACTGAGCAGATTTATATCCAAGTCCACCAATCGCTGCCTACCTTTCTTCAAAGCTCTGAAAGGCAGCAAGACTTTGCAATGGACAGAAGAATACGAGCAGTCCTTTCAAGAACTGAAGGAGTATCTAGCCTCTCCAGAGCACTTGTCAAAACCAGTACAAGGAGAAAAGCTGCTCCTGTACCTTGCAGTCTCCGAGAACGCGGTCAGCTCCGCACTGATTAGACAAGACAGAGGAGTACAGAGGCCTATATTCTACGTCAGTAGGGCACTACTTGACACGGAGAAAAGATACCCAGAAATAGAGAAGCTGGCCTATGCCTTGGTTATATCAGCTCGGAAGCTTCGACCTTATTTCCAGGCCCATCCAATCGAGATCCCAACTGCCTATCCCCTGAAGTCAATACTGAGGAAACCTGAAGTATCGGGAAGATTGGTAAAGTGGTCTGTGGAGCTAGGGGAGTTCGACATAGCATATGTACCCCGGAACTCCATCAAAGGGCAGGCCTTAGCTGACTTCGTAGCCGAGTTCACCCCGGCACTTCATAACAAAGCACAAGTCACCGAGACTTCAGGAACCTGGCTGCTGTACATTGATGGATCGTCAACCGATCAAGGATCAGGGGTAGGCCTGATGCTACAGTCCCCTGATGGGCTCACATCAGAAAAAGCAGTCAGCCTGGGATTCAGAGCTTCTAATAATGAAGCCGAATATGAAGCCCTAATCTTAGGGATGAAACTTGCCTTGGAATGCGAGGCTCAGAACCTCGATGTCTTCTCTGACTCCCAACTGGTAGTAAGCCAGGTCTTGGGAGAATTTGCCATCAAAGATGACAGGATGCTTCGGTATTCCGAACTGGTGAGCCACTTGAAGAATTCCTTCCAGACGTTTACCATCCAGAAAATTGAGAGAAGCCAGAATTGCAGAGCAGATGCTCTAGCTAACATGGCCTCCCGCCTCAAATCTGAAGCAGACTCCACAGGTAAAATCTCTTTTCAGCCAGGATCCAGCATCGAGGAAGCACAAGTTGCTCAAATTGACGAACAGCCCCAGAACTGGATGACCCCGATCCTCCAGTATCTAAGGTCCGGTCTCCTCCCAGAGGACAAAAACAAAGCCAGGAGAATTCGAATCAGAGTGGCTCGGTACCTGATCCTGAACAACAAGCTTTACAGAAGGTCGTATTCTCAACCTCTGCTAAAATGCTTAGCCCCAGACGAATCACAGTATGTCTTAGCTGAAATACATGAGGGAATCTGCGGGAATCATAATGGGGGCAGAACTATAGCCCACCGAGCTCTATCGCAGGGCTACTACTGGCCCGGCATGTTGAAACAGGCTAAAGAATATGTTCGGAAGTGCGACAAGTGCCAGAGATTTGCCCCGTACCAACATCAGCCTCAGCACGAGCTTATCCCGATTCCTAGTCCTTGGCCCTTTGCTCAATGGGGAATGGACATTGTGGGCCCGTTACCACAAGCACCTCCAAACAGGAAGTACCTCTTGGTGGCCATCGACTACTTCTCTAAATGGGCCGAAGCCGAGCCTTTAACGCATATTACAGAAAAGGAAGTCGAAAGCTTCACCTAGAAGAACATTGTCTGCAGGTTTGGCATACCACGTGTAATTATCTCGGACAATGGGACACAATTTACTGGTAAAGGCTTCAAGGCATTCTGCGAAAATCTCAACATTAGGCAGCACTTTGCCTCTCCAGGCCATCCGCAAGCAAACGGGCAAGCAGAGGTCACCAACCGAACAATCCTTGACGGGTTAAAGAAGAGGTTGGAACAGGCCAAAGGAAAATGGGCAGAAGAACTCCCTGGAGTCCTTTGGGCCTACAGAACAACCAAAAGAACTCCCACCTCTGAAACTCCCTTCTCACTAGCCTATGGAACAGAAGCAGTAATTCCGGTTGAGATCGGTATGCCAACTCTGAGGACTGAGGCCTTCAAGCAAGAATCCAATGATCAGCAGCTGATGGAAAACTTGGATTTGCTCGAAGAGAGAAGGGATCAAGCCAGCATCAGGATGGAAGCTTATCAGCAAAGAATGGTCAACAAATCCAAGGTAGGACTCAAGACAGTCAACTTTCAAGTTGGAGACTTCGTCTTAAGAAGAGTCTTTCAAAACACCAAGGATCCCACCATGGGAAAGTTGTCACCAAACTGGGAAGGCCCCTACAAAGTAACAAAGGTCGTTCGACCTACCACTTACTGGCTTGAAGACATGACTGGGAAACCTGTTCCTAGGCCATGGAACGTAGAACACTTGCGGAAGTATTATCAATGAAGATTTCTTTTCTTTTACTTCCAGAAACTGTTCATCTATTAATGCACAGGCCTCCAGAGCCTGGTCCATAATGTACGAGTTTTCACTCGGTCCATCTATTAATGCACAAGTCTTATGACTTGGTCCATCTATTAATGCACAGGCCTCCAGAGCCTGGTCCATAATGTACGAGTTTTCACTTGGTCCATCTATTAATGCACAGGCCTCTAGAGCCTGGTCCATAATGTACGAGTTTTCACTCGGTCCATCTATTAATGCACAAGTCTTATGACTTGGTCCATCTATTAATGCACAGGCCTCCAGAGCCTGGTCCATAATGTACGAGTTTTCACTCGGTCCATCTATTAATGCACAAGTCTTATGACTTGGTCCATCTGTTAATGCACAGGCCTCCAGAGCCTGGTCCATAATGTACGAGTTTTCACTCGGTCCATCTATTAATGCACAAGTCTTATGACTTGGTCCATCTGTTAATGCACAAGCCTCTAGAGCCTGGTCCATAATGTACGAGTTTTCACTCGGTCCATCTATTAATGCACAAGTCTTATGACTTGGTCCATCTATTAATGCACAGGCCTCTAGAGCCTGGTCCATAATGTACGAGTTTTCACTCGGTCCATCTATTAATGCACAGGCCTCCAGAGCCTGGTCCATAATGTACGAGTTTTCACTCGGTCCATCTATTAATGCACAAGTCTTATGACTTGGTCCATCTGTTAATGCACAGGCCTCCAGAGCCTGATCCATAATGTACGAGTTTTTACTCAGTCCATTCATAAGTGCACAAGCCTTCAGAGCCTGGATTACTCTTATACACAGGCCTTCCGAGCATGGTCCGTCTTTAATCTACAGATTCTATGATTCAGCCCATCCACAGACAGAAGTTCCGGGCATCTACAAACTAAAGTTTCCTAGAATGGAACACCTTAGATCTGATACTTATATTATTTGGTTTATCTATCAAACAAACAACAAGTACTATGGTTCCGACCAGGGGTAAAGTACTTCGATTCAGGCATTTTTCTAAGTTTCTTTGATTTATTCTCAGAACAATCAGAAATGCACAAGAAAGTGTTTAAGCTACAAAAGAGCACATTCACAGAAAACATCAGATCTGAGAAGAAGAAATCTAATTTTATTGATAATTCAAAAGATTTACATCAGTACAAAGACACCACTACAGAAGCTATTACAGAAGCTACTACAGAAGCTATTACAGAAGCTACTACAGAAGCTATTACAGAAGCTATTACAGAAACTATTACAGAAGCTACGCTTGGCAACATAACGGCTCTTCTCCTGGGATGATAAAGGGGCACAGGAGCCAAACTTCCATTACTACCGCTACCGGCTCCATTTGAAAGGAAGGAGCCCTGAACCCTAGTCTGCATCAAGAAACGCCCAGGCCATTTCATCATCACTATCATTGGTCTCACGACCAATGGAGGATGAGAGCTCTGGGTTTCAGGGGGCCTTCAATCTTCTTCTTCACACCGTCTGTTTCACCCCAGCCAGATTGAGACAAGGCACGAAGAAGAGGAGGCACCCCACTTGCGTCTACATCACCGACGCTCCAGGCCTCGGTTGAATCAAGGAAGGAACACCACTAATCGGAGGAATCTCGACCGAATGCCAGAGGAAACAAGAAGACTTGTATTTCCTTCAATCCTTCCTTGGAGACTGAAAAAAGGGGAAGGTTAACTCTCGGCCACAGTTTAATCGCTCCTAACTCAGGCAAGGAATCACCCATCATCTCCGGGCAAATGGCAAAACTCCGGCAGCATATGAGGCCTTTCTCACAAGGGGACAATTTGAAATCAAAAAGATGAACGCAACCATATGCCTTCATCCCCATTTATATAGACCCTTGAAGTCCAAAAGACGCCCAACTAAACCGTCACAACGGTGAAAAAGAGAGTGGCCTCGAAATCCTAAACGACGGTCGAATAAATAAATGGCGCATTCAATGTGCCGCTTCGATATACCAAGGGACAGGGTACGGAACCCTCTAAACAGAGACCACAGTCCGGCACTAAAGCGCCCGAATTAACAGAAAGGGGAACAAAGTCTAAATTATATAGACCCCCTATTCAAAATTCAGATCTCTCAGTCTTGACTATTTTTATGACAAGCCAGGTCATATCTCAAAACTCAAATAGCTCGGATATATCCCAATCCAAGTACTCAGCATACCAAGCATCAACTATCCTAACTCCAGGACTAGTGGGAGGATCAACAGGCATCTCCCCAATAACTTCGGGAGCAGGATTACCCACATCTTCCACAGAAGACGGTACAGCCATCTCAGGAGGATTTCCCACTCCCTCATTCACAGTTGGGGATTCAGGAAGAGCAGACATTATTCCCAGACTTAAGAAGAAAGAAGCAAGAGAAGAGGAAAAATCAGTCGAACCTGTTCTAACTCAGGGAACCAGTACTCTTCAAGGTCACACGAACCAACAATGGCGAACGAAATCTCCTAGCGCAGTGAAAATAACGGGGGAAAGGTCAGTCCAAAATCTCATCCTGTATTTATAAGCGCAATATCAGAAGGGACCCACCAATCCCAAGCGCCATGACGGTTCGAAACAATGATGATTTCGAGAAACCCAACTATCAGCCCAGTACAATGATGACCTTGAAAATACCTAATCTCTGGCTGCGCAATAAAAGCCTTGGAAGGCGAACGGACAAGACACATGACTCTCCGAAAAAGGCTTAGCCCTAGTTGCTTGCTAGCATCAAACTAGGACTTGGGGGGGAGTAACTGATATACCATAAAAGAACAGGCCAATCAACACTTGACACGTGTAACCGCAATCCGACCTATGCTCAGCCAACATGATTCTCATTCAGCCAATAAGGAAAAACTCAAGCATCCAGATCATCATACAAGGTCGGAAGTGGCCGAACATATATATATATCTAGAACAAGGTCACATGGTTCAGACCAACACTACAGAACTCATCACCACCTTAGCGGATGCCGAGCAGGGAATAAGGAAGCGGTCTTCAACAAGGAAGCAGTCTTCAACAAGGAAACTACCATCTATGGTTATCTCTATGCAAGGTAGCCGCAATCTCCAGTAATCAAATCCCTATATTCATGGCTTCTATGGTTATCTCTATGCAAGGTAACTGCAATCTCCGGTGATCAAATCCCTATATTCATGGCTTCGAATCCTAACCAACTTAGGAAAGCCACGGCTTATAAATTAAACCCTAAAGGTACGCCTTATTCTCTATGCTCATTCTTTGGCTTTCAATACAGTCTTTCAATTCTCTTACTTACTTAAGCATCGGAGAGGCTACCGCCGGAGCCAATCCGGTAGTCCTCTGATCATCTCTCTGAGTGTTCTACAGGTCACGGAGCCCTCACGTGTTGTGAGTCAAAAAGTGCAGCATCATCACTGAACCGAGATAAGATATCTCACTTGGCCCCTTTATCCACAGTTAGGTTAGTTCTCTTTTTTAATTTTTGATTTCTCATCCATGCACCCAAACAACCCCCAAACCATTTTCAAATTACATCAGGCTTAACCAAAACGGTGCCGTCTCAATGACCCAAGTGCGTGTGTGTGTCATGCCCCGAATTCCCGCGGACCCGAGACGTGACTGAACGAAGCAAAAAGAAAATGAAATATAAAGTAAACAAAGGACAATCCAACGAATCCAACTCAAACTTACATTCATTTCTGTCAATACACATATAACACATCATTCGGGCTTAAGCCCGTACATCACAAAATACGCCCCCAAGGGCCAAGTATACTTCTACGTTCGGGTCTCCTCCACTCAGCAAGACTTCCTCAAGTCTCAGGTGCCGGGAGTGTTATCTGAAATATGATATCCCACGAATGGGTCAGCTCAACTGCTGGTATAACATAATGCTAATGCAAGGAACAAAATGTAAGGCGTGGCATGTGCAAGTGTACATTTATCTCTATATGCTTTCTAAATCATCTATGTATTGAGATAATAGCAATCCATATGCCTTCCACATCATCTATGCAATATATTAACAATAATCCACGTGTTTTCCAAATCATTCATCGTCCATGCAATGTGATGACAATGCATATGAACCACCCACACAACTCTATGCCACATGACAATGCATATGAAACACCCACACCACTCTATGCCACATGACAATGCATATGAAACACCCACACCACTCTATGCCACATCCATGTCCACTCTATGCATGTCATGTCATCACCATGCATGTCATGTCTCGGTTTACAGATCGCTCCCGATGGATACCCGAGTAACCAACACCTGTTCACGGATGGCTCCCGTTGGGTTGCAAGCACCAATGTAATGGCCAATTTTGGGTTTTTCACCATAAGATCTACACCCTCATAATGTACAGCACCTCGTGCTCAACCCACACTATGTCATCAATGAATTACACTATGCCAAATGCCATGGTTCCACCATGCAATGCCACAATCTCATCAGAACATTTCTTGCCAACTCGTGCAGTATGCTTTAAATAATGCAGCATATTTAAAGCAACAATATCATCCAAATCTCAAAACTCTTTCCACAAGCCTGTATGCCATGAGCAGTCAAATTAAACACATGCTCGATTCACACATTCACAATCTCATTAATTCACAAAGAATACATAACTCCATAAAGCACCAATATGTCACGACCCGAAACCCACCTTATGCGGATCTCGTGTCGCGGGGCCGACCCGAAGGCCGTCCCTACTTTTTGCATTCCTGTATCATAGTACTAATATGCAATGTACTAAAAATTTTAAACAATGAACAGCGGAAGTCTTTATCAATTACAGTAATCCAGCGGAAGTCTTTTAAATAAATTTAACAGCGGAAGTCTATTAAATACATGACATAGTTCTACATAAGACGAAATGAGAACTTAAAAGTAACCAGCACCCGGGGGTGGTGAATACATGGGAGAACTAACATAGACTGATACAATACTTCAAAATGTCCCCCCTACGCTCTCAGACTCCTACTGGGGTCTCGCAGCGTCATCACCTGAAATGGGGGTAAATGGGGTGGAATGAGCTACAAAGCTCAGTAAGTAAAACAGATCTCCAACACTGGTATCGATGATCAATAAATCCATGAATAAGATAATGATAGCCAATCATAAGGAAGGAGATGCTGTGATAGCCAATGAACATAATTGCCACGAGGGCCAATGGAAACAATTGCCACGAGGGCCAATGAAAAGTAATCACAATACACAATCAGAAGTAATAGTGTAAAATGAAAATATAACAACAATGAAGTACTACCACAATGAACCGATCACAATTAAATCAATCAATGCAAGTCCTTCAAGACTTGAAGAATCATAAGGAATAGTGCCATTCAACAATCAAGTTCTTTCAATCATAAGAGATGCTGTTATTCTGTTTTAGGGCTCGGCAGACCCTCGATCTTTTGGGGCCCGGCATACCCCACAGTCAATTCCAGTAATTTGCCATTTTGTCCGTTCACGGACTTGACCCGTAGGTCCCATTCAATCAGATAGCATCAGATGGGTGTTGTGACTGAGCACAACTCCCGTGTTCATAAACATGTCATGATCATAGTAATTCCATAGAATATAAAAATGGAATATCATTCATTCAATGAGGATACAATAGTAGGCCTTTCAAGGCATGGTTTAACATGATAACAATGATATAGCAATCAATCAATGTCCACAAGATAGAACAATATCATATTGTGGATGGCAATAACATGTGTGCTTTCAAAGCACAGTAAAACATGATAACAATGATACATCAGTCAATCAAATGTCCACAAAATAGGAAATATCGAATTGTGGAACACAAGGATATCAATACATTCAAGAGTACGAGTTTGGCAGTAAAAGAATAGACTTGGCTTGTGGAAACACCACATGTAAGAGAGAGTGATCCACTTACCTCTATCGTGATTCTAGATCAGGAAATCCGTGAGTGTACCCTTGCCTTTCGAGTTTCCTATATATCAGTGAATACGTTTCAGAATAAATGCTATTCATCAAATTTTATGCCTTTCTATCATAAGTATTTCAAATACTAATTTAGACTTTACCATTGAGTCCGGAATGCCGAAGAAAGTCGGTTTAGGCTTTCGCGGAATTCCATTTGGACTTTTGTACTAAAAAGGGCAAAATGGTCATTTTGCACTTTTAAGGTATTTTATCCTTCGGGGTTCCGTCTCGTAAAACAGACCCCACCATTGGACTCAGAACGTCCGAGATAATAAGTTTTGACTATTCATTTGTATCGTTTGGACTTCATTTGACCTATATTTGAAATAGGGACATTATTGTAAAAATTAATATTTAATTAATTTTCCTGTTTGGGCAACAGTGACATTTCCTAAAACTTTTGGGGTCAAAGTGTAAATACTCAAAGTTGCGGTCTGAACCAGTGGATTCACTGTTTAGAAACCCTAACCGGTTCGGTTCTTCACTGAACCAAACGGTTCAGTTTAATTTATAGAACCGGATTACAATAAACCCCCTTCCTATTCTATCCCTGGTTTGGATAACCCCAAACCCAATTTTTATTTATTATCCCTACAACCAAACAGCCCAAAATCCATTTAAATTCCAAACATAAAACGACACAGTATTGTTCCCGTTTCATTTCCGGTCGGGTCCCGACCCGATCCGAACCCGGACCCGTTCAGTTTTGACCCGATAGCCCCCACGACTTTTCGGTCGTCTTCCCCCCTGCTCCGGTAGGGTTCCGGTGGTGAACAGTCACCTTCTCCGGCGACGGTCACTTAATTTCGGTCAGTTTTTAAGCCGTTTTAAATGCCATTTTATCCCATTTTTTCCAAGGATTTCAAATCCACTCTCGGTTTCCATCGAATCCCTCCCCATCTTCACGAATAGGGGTTTAAACATCTCCGGCCGATTCTCCGGCCAAGGGATATTTTCTATTTTCATGGCGTTTTGGTCATTGTTTTGGCTCTAAAATGCTTCTAGTGTGTTTCTGCATTTGTGTAGGTTGTTTCTAGCAACTTAAAACAAGTTTTAATCCTAGGTTTTCATGAAACCCGAGATTATTCATCAACCTGCAACTCAGTTTCTCTCCTTGGTTTCTCAACCGTTTTCTATCATTCTTTTTGCATTTAAAAGCTAAAATCATGCTTATCAAGACCTTAGCTTTAGATCAAACATTCATGCTTTAAATCGTAAAAACTGAACTTAAATCACTTACTTGGGTTTTGATTTTAAGCTCACTGTGACCCTCCAAACCTCTCTGTTTCTGCTCCTGAGTCCCTTGACAATGTCTCTCTCAGTCTTGGTCTCCTTTTTGTCTCTTAACTCACACCCGTATACACATTTATAAAGAGAAAGGTTCCACCGCCTCTCTCCCTCTTTCTCTTTCTCTCTCTCGGTTACTCCCCCTTTTATGGCCCCTTTTCTTGACCTAGGTTCTGTGTTCTTCTCTGCCAAATGCAACTTTTGCATTAAATGGCTTGGGAGACTTGTTGTGCACACATATATACATATATCATATTATATATCACACACACACACTTCACCCAACCAACACACACACACCCTCACATGCAGTGCACCTACATACTGCCCTTGGCAATTTCCCCTTTCCCCTTTTTCTTTTCCTTTTTATTTCTTATACATATACATATATACATAATATATGTGCAATACATTATATTATACATGTATACATATACACATGAAATACATGTTTTATACATCTATATACATGTATGTGTAGGGATATAAATCCATTTTAAATCATATACGCATACATTTATTTTATTCGAGCTACGAATCTATGTTCACGTATGCATGCATGGGAATACGTGTATGCACGCATTACGATGCAATGCCCTGTGGGGCTCGGGTGTTACCCAGCCTTGATCATTCATTTCCATCATTTACAGTTTCCAGTCATACGCTTCCATGAAATACCATGATATTCATATCTTACCGTTCAAGTTACACTATATAACCGACTTACCTCGGTATACGTGACGTATCCCGGGTCAGGATATTAGACAATACATCAAACTATCGCACTTTCCAAAACACATGATATATCAACATGAATATAAGCCAAAACATAATAATCCAAACTTAGAGATAAGATCCATCTTTACTATAGCGACAAATCATCAAATAATTCAAAGTACATATCAGAATACATAAGTTATCAATCCTAGGTTCTTTAAGCAAGTATATTCTATGTGATTTCCTAATCATCAAATCAACACATGTACAAATCAATCAACATGCAAATCATTCCTAAACTTAATCCTATTCCTTACTTAGCAAAATATCATACCTGATAGGATTGGTCACAACCCTAGTAAGCCGTGTCCACTACGCAGTCCAATCAATCAGTGAATAACTCAGTCCTCCTACTGTGTCGGTCTAGGAAGTCAAGTCGCCTTCTCCTTCCCTTTCAGAGTTCCTAAAATTCACAAATTATATCTCAATATGTCACTCTATGAAATTATCCTATTTATCAAATTTTATGTCTCTTTATGATTGGTATCTCTTTACTCAAACCAACTTTACCATTGAATCTGGGATGCCGAACAAAATCGGTTTAGGCTTTCGCGGAATTCAATTTGGACATTTGTACTTAAAAGGGCAAAACTGTCATTTTGCTCCTTCGAAGGTTCCTAATTCTCGAGGCCTTGTCTCGTAAATCGGACTCTACCGTTGAGTCCAGAATTTTCGAAATAATAAGGATTCACTATTTATTTATTTCAATCGGGGTTCGTTTGACTACTCTTCAACTTAGGGGCAATTTGGTAATTTTTAATGTTCTTACGGGTCTTTTAATTTTCAGGACCTCGTCTCGCGACAGGGGCCTCACCATTGGACTCAGGAGGTCCAAGAAATAAAGAAAACACTATAAGTTTGTCTCATTTGGACTCCGGGCCATTTATCTATATTTATTTTAATTAAAATAATTTAATTAAATTAAATTCTTTGTGTAATATATATACATATCTTGTGCAAAATTGATTGGGTGAGAAATGGGTGGCACGTTGGCAGCGTGCCACCTCCCCAAGCCTTGCGTTCCTGGTTCGATCCTCCCATAGGTGCACTGCACCTTTTTAATTTTCTGTTTTTATTATATATATATAATATATATATATATATATATATTTATGCCACATGTATACCATACGCATGCGCGTGGCCAATTGGAATGAGGGGGGGTTTGGCTCAGGGGTCTGGGGTTCAAAACTCAGGCAGTGCCCCTTTTTCCCCCTTATTCTTTTCTTTTCTTTAAAATTCTCTTTTTAACCCAATAGTCAGGCCTAACCCCAAGAGGCCCAATGACTTTCAAATTTTAAAACAAGCCCAAGACTTGTAATTAAAACTAAGCCCAATAGTTAAATTTAAGATAAGCCCAATGGTTTAAAATGAAATAGGCCCAACTCATCAGGCCTAATTCGTTGCGCCCTTAATCCCCATTTTCAAGTCATCTTCTCCGGTGACCTGGCCAACGCTGGTCACCGGAAAACCGTGCCTCTCATTATTTGCTTGCATTTTTTATGTCCGAACTAAGCAGTTTCAACACCAAATTAATTTGGGAACCTTAAGGCATTATTTAAAAATGATTTTAGCCCGTTTATCCTCACGAAATGAAGAAGAGCAGCAGTCCCGGCCAACCAAAAACCCAGATTCCGGCCACTGTTTCCTCTCCATTTCATGTATATTTTTATTCTGTTTTCTCTTTGCTTTTTCTTCTAAATGATTTCTGTATTCAAGAGGGTTAATCCCTCATTATAAAAACTAAGTTTTTAAACACAAAAACACTATAATCCGAATTATTCTCATGCTCTGCAACTTCTGTTTTCCAACTCAATACTAGATTATTTTCATTAATTCTTTTTACAAAGTTTTTCATATTTCATACACAAAACAACCCTATGCTTCAAAATAACCAACATGCTTTAAAATAAAGAAAAGCAGAACATAAATTTCTCACCTCTTTTCTAGTTCCCCCAAGTGATTGTATTCACCTCTCCCTTTCTGGTTTCCTTCCTTAGTTCACAGCCCCTCTCTCAATCTCCTCTTTTGTCCCTTCTGATTATCTATTTAACACACGCACCCATGCACACACATGTATATACAAACACCTCACAACTCTCTCTCTCTCTACTCTCTCTTTACCTGCAGCCCTCCTTGACTGCACCCCCACTGTCCGTTCAATCCCTACCACACACGTATCACCTCCACAACACTACATATATATCCACCACTTGTAACAATAGTGTCGGCAGCTTGGTGTTGTTCCCAACACACTCAAGCACACATACTGGTACACACACATGATCAGTACACAGCACAAACCCTGCACCTTTTTGTCTTGCATGCATATGCATATATATATATATATATACATCTATATACACATTACACAGTACTTTACACAAAATATATACACTTAATTTATACATTACACCCTTGATGCATATACATATATAATACACAAATTATATATGTATATATGTATCTCTATATTTATACGTATACACCGGGTTCTGAGCACGCGCACATACATTGATTTACGCCGAGCTCTGCATGAATGCAAACAGTTATATGCATGGAGATGCGTGCAGTCACGTATTACGATACTGTGTCTTGGGTTGTCCGTGTGTCGCCTGATACTGACTATTCGAAAAAAATTGTTCACATTTTTAAGATTGTGCGGTCCATCTGATATAATGACATTGAGCTTAAACTGCTCGGATTACTACTATTAGTGTCACAACACTCGGCCCGGTCTACCCCGGTTCACGTGTCATGTCCCGGTTCAGGGTGTTACAGCCCTACTGGCAAAACAAAAAATTTGCCCTCAATTTTCCATGTCTCTACAGTGTGGTTGGGCGGGTTTGACCCAACCCAAATTGCCCGACCCGACCCATTTCTGTTACTGTTTATAGTCTTCCCCAGGACGATGAACAGTAACCCTAAAAACCAAAAATTTTGAAAACTAGTTTCGTGAGTTTTTGGCCTTAGGTTTCCACTGTTCTTGGTCCTAAGATGTTTCTAGAGACTTAATAAACAATTTGGCATTGTTTTCATGCCTCAGAATAGTCTAGAAGTTGAGTTCGAGCTCCAATAGTGGCAACTGTAAATCGCCTACCGCACAGTCGTTTCTGCACCGTTTCATGCGTAGCTTGGTCTGTGGTGTCCCTTAGGCTATGGCAGTTCGAACCATGTTCTAAAAACAGAATTTAGAGCTCCATTGATGAAGCCGGGTTATGAACCCGTGACCTGAAATTTCAATTTTTGGGCTTGTCTTAGGGTCATTTCACTAGTTTTTTTGTCGCGTTGTAAACCTTCTTCTCCCTAGTTTTGATCCCTATCCCTCAATCGAGGTTTAACCCCAGTCGAATCAGACCTGGTTTGTCAAGGTCTGTCAATGGCGGATTGTTCCTAGTTAAGGGCTTTTCAAGCCCTTTTTGACCCTCACAGTTCGTTTATAATAGTTTTTAAATGTTGCAGTATTCATGCATGTAATAATAAGGCTCAATGAAACCAAACTGTATCAAAAATTTCCAAAGGAGAAATTTAAAACAACTTGATGCCATGCATATACCTTGGTCGACCTCCCTTTTTCTTAGGCTCAGTTCTGCTTCTTAAGCTTCTGTATTCTTCTCCTCTACTTTGATTCTTGATTCCTCCATGTATACACACACATGCACACACAATTCCTCATTTCTCCATTTCTCTCTCTACCCGAGCACACACCCACACACGCAACCTCAGATATATAGATATCATATATTTTATTTCTTTTTTTTTTTTGTTTCTTTTCTTGCATGAAAGGCAATTTGTCACGCCCCGAATTCCCAACCGAACCCGGGGACGCGACTCATAAAAGGAAGAAAATAAACGACGAATAAATAAATAAATAGCAATTTAACTAATTTAGATACAAGCCTACATACATTCCTGTTTTAAAAAAATTTCGGCAGAACCTCCTTTGTTTTTCGAGCCTTTTTCCCCCTGATAATCACAATACATCATATATATACAAACACATCACAATCCATCCTCACTCAATGGCCACAATCTTATCAAAGTTAAATATACATCACCTAATTATATAACCGAAAATATACAACCATGATACAACATATATGTCATTGGGCTTAAGCCCGTACATCACAAAACACGCCTCTCGGGTCAAATATCCATCTACAGTCAAGTCTCCTCCACTCGGCTAGACTTCCTCAAATCTCAGGTGTTGGGAGTGTCATCTGAAATATGGTTCCCACGAATGGGTCAGCTCAACTGCTGGTATGGTGCAATACTAATGCAAGGAACAAAATTAAGTCGTGGCATGTGCAAGTGTACATGTATGTCACATGCCTCCCTAATCATTCATATGATGTGATGACAATTTATATAATGCATCCATACAAAATCAATATCACATTCACGAATTTCTACAATGCGATGTCAATATGCGTGACGCACACATGCAACTCTATGTCACCCATGTCCCACTTCACGGTCCGCCCCCGTCAGCCCGTGGGTACTGATGTTGGCCAGAATTTGGGTTTTTCACCATAGGACCTACGCCCTCATAATGCACAGCACCTCGTGCTGACCCACACTATGCTTTCAAGGAATCACACTATGCCAATATGCCATAATTTCATCATGCAATATCGCAATCTCAATAAAACAGTTCACCAATGCATAAAGCATGCCTTTTAAACAATATCGTCCTCTTAAAAATAACAATAGCATCTGAATCATAAGACTTCATCCACAAATGTACGCATCATGCACAATCAATCTCAATACTTACGCAAATCCACATGTCACAATATCAACAATCCTTCTAAAACATAAATCACATATAATGACAACTCAAGAAGTAAATCACTACTCCCAAATAATCATAAAAAGCACGGAAGCACATAAACAATCAACTCAAAGTGTCGCAAAGCAAGAACTCCTATGTGATCTTCTATCATCAGATAAGCACAAGAATCATTCAATCAATATGCACATCAATCCTAATTTAATCCTATTCCTTACTTAGCAAAGTACCATACCTGATCGGGTTATCTCAACCCTCAGAAGTCGTGTCCAATACGTAGTCTAATCAACTGATGGATAGCTTAGTCCTCCCACTGCATATGTTTAGAGGGTCCTCGCCTTTCGCTTCGATGTTCCTAAAATTCACAAACAGGTCTCAATATATGTCGCTACACAAATTTATGCTATTCAACAAATTTTATGTCTTTTTATGATTGGTATTTCTTTTACTCAATTAGGCTTCACCATTGAATCCGGAACGCCGAACAAAGTCGGTTCAGGTTTTCGCGGAATTCAATTTGGACATTTGTACCCTAAAGGGTAAAATGGTCATTTGGTCCTTTCACGGTTTCCCAATTCCCGAGGTCTCTTTTCACAAATCAGACTCCACGGTTGAGTCCGGGATGCTCAGAATAATTAGAATTCACTATTCTTTTATTTTAATCGGAGTCCGTTGGACTATTTTCCGACTCAAGGGCATTTTGGTAATTTCCCTTTTTTCTAATGAATTAAATTAATATTTAATTAATTTATTCCTCGGGTTGATTCATAATTAACTATAATTTTTTTTGGCATAATTAAAATCTCACAATTTCTATTTTAATTTGCCCATAATTTTTTTCAATTTCAATTAGTTTCTATTTTTGTTTTTCCTGTACATTTTCATTTTTAAGCCAATCATTGGATAGCTTCTCCTTTTCAACCAAACACCTTCCGAACTCGAATCTAAAATTTTACCCATACAGTAACAGTATTAGGCAGCCATCTGAATGGGTGAGTTAGGTCAGACTCAACCCGGTTTGACCCAAATAAAATTACAAAACTTAGCCTAGCGGTTGTGTTTCCTTCCTGTATTATTATTATTTTTTTTTTCTGGATTCCAAATTTGAATTTCTAAAACAGTTTCTATGCAAAAAAATGAAATTCCACAATCAATCTAATTATTCATGCTTCTAAAATCCAAGACTAAAATTCAGTATTTTACCACGTTGCTACCTCTGTACAGCTCCTGTTCCGTTCTAGTTTGCCACTACCTAAAGCCATTGAAATTGTTAAGCTCTCTTCTTATGCCGAACATGCCGGTCAGCCTTCTGTACAGCTGCACGTTCTACCTCAAGCCCATCACAGGAACTGCATCAGTTCCTCCAATGGCCCTGCTGTACTCACGGCCTGTTCTTCCTCAAGCCGCAACTGCCATTTCCATGCAGCACTACTGCTGCGCCATCTCCCCTTCCCTCTCTCTCAAATTTCCCACAAATTCACTCTCCGATCTATCACAGGAACCACATCAATCCCTTCAAATTTCCTCCTAGTTTTTTCCCAATTTCATCACAGCTGCTAGCAATTCTCCAAATTTCATCACGCAACAGCCATCTTCTTCTTTATTAGTTCTCAATTTCTTTTCTTGCACCGTCCAAACCAACACACAATATAATATATATACGAAATGATCTCTTACAATTTCACACCTATATCAAGCTTCCAATTATGTCGGAACAGTCCACTGTGGCCTCAATCTCCAACACGGCTGGATCAAAAATTCCCACCTGCACAAACTCAACCCGACGCAACTCCAGTAACAGCCTCAAGATTCAGCTTAGCGACCACGACGCCCACCGAACCTGCTGCGCCAAATCGACCCACAAACACCACACATCACAGCACAACGCAGCACTACAGCTGCCCCTGCGCAGCGCTGCTGCTGCTTTGCCGAAACAGCGGCTGCCGTTCCTTCCTCTGTTTCTCTCTTCTTCTTTTTTTCTCTTTCTTTATCCCATTGCACCGCCTCACGTACGACAGCCCCCTCTTTTTCTCCCTAATTTAAACAAATCATCAACCCAAATTCTGCATAAGATCTGAAATCTCCCCCTCACCAACATGAATTTAACCCATCAAATTTAAAAGAAACGAAAACCCCTTTTTTGAACAACCCACATCCCCTGCTTTGCTGCCTCACTGTACTGCTATCACACATACCTAAATATAGACTGATAGTATTTTATTGCACCGCCACTCTGATCTTTTTCTCTCTAATTTCTCTTGTTGTACACCACTCTTGTACACACATATATATGCAAAATTTTCCGGCACTGCTATCTCTCTCTCGGCTGTAACCCACGCCCCCCCTTTTCTGACTTTTCCATTTTTTTTTTCCTTTCTTACTTTTCTTGTCTCACTTTGAGATTTGATATATATATCATATAATAATATATAAGACACACAAACACACCACACGTGCACCATGCAGCCACTTTATTTTACTTTTCATTTCTTCCTTTTTCTTTTGTTTTCTTATCTTTCTTGTTTGCTGCTTCACTTGTATACATTATAATATATATTCTATAAACATCACACGCTAGTACCCACACATTGCCGACACCTTTTTCTTTCTATTCTTTTTTCTTTTTCTCTTGCTTCCTTGTTTTATTTCATTTTATTTTATTTTTTTTCAAGTCTCTACACAATTGGTAGAGATGGTGGTCCAGTGAGGGGCTGCCACCTCATTTTGTTATTCAGAAATTAGGCATTATATGATATACATATATATATATATATCTTATGTAAAATAAAGCACAAAAGTGCTTGTAGGCCAAGTGGTAAATTTTTGGGACTGAAAAACCTTGCCTCACTTGGTTAAGGGTTCAAATCCCATTGGCCTCACATTTTAGCATTTTCCCCCTATTTTGGGCTTATGCCTCATTTGGCTAGCGCAGATTTCTGTTTCAACTATTTCCTTAATAATCTCTTTTCTATCGCTCTTTTTACGAAGCGGTTTCTTCTAATCATCCCCTATTTAGGTTAGCTTCGATGTCAAAGGCCTCGTGTCAGTTATTGTTTCTTTGTGGTCGTTATAGTTTGCTAATTCAAGTTTTCATAGTGTTAAAATGACATCATTTCACCTAATTGATTCGTAATTAGGTTCGTGTATTACACCTTCCTCTCTTGACGTGTTTAATTATTTTATCGGCCTATCGCAACCATCGAGAAATTTTCGATTAACTTTCTTGATTATTCTTTATGTCATGTCTAATTAATAATTAACAGATTAATTATTAATTAATTAGGCCGGGATGTTACATGGGACTCTACCCTTGCTTCTTGAGCATATCTTTTTCTGGCCCAGTTAAACGTCTCTACCATTGCATTGTCAGCATGGAGTACGAAGATGAATTGTTGATTATTTTGTTGTTGTTGATCATTCCGAACTTTTCTCTAGTCGAGCCTCTATTCTAGCCTCCTTTGAGGTGTTCTCTCATCACGGGGGTTTTGTCTCCTGTCCTAACAGACGAATTCTTTCAGCCATCATCTCTTGATGAGGTGCTTTATCTTCTGTTTCTAAGCTCTACACTCCTCGGTTGTGTGCCCCTACTCTTTATGGAAATCATAATACTTGTTTCTATTTCTTGAGTCAGGGTTGCTTTTTAGTGGTTCTGGCCACCTCAGGTTATCATGAATCTAGACTTATTGGAGTATATGGGGAAGATAAGCGTTTAACAGGGTATAAGTTCCATACCTTTTAGAGCCAGAGTTGTTTTGGGCTCTCGATGTTGTTCCCTTGTCGGGTGTCACGACCCCCGAAACTCGCCCCCTCATGTGGATCAAGGGAATCGCGACTGTCTGCCCTTTTAGCCCGTGGGCCATGGGGCGGACGATGTAAACGGTGGCGCCGAACGGCTGTGCAATAGGGCCAGGATTGGCAATTGCGAAAGTGTGAAAAAAGTTTTTTTTTTTCATTTTGCATGCTCACCCGGTACTGTCGCTTCTTCTTCTTCAAAGCGGTAATCAAATATCATACATTCAGAGCATACTAAAAATTTAAAGTTATACATCGTTATATGTCCAATTGCCTCTTGGGCTTAATTATATAACTATTTCAAATTTACTACACCAAAGTTGACAAACTATGGGTCCTAATGCTTCAAATAATCCCCTAATCATAATGGAGCTGCCAATCACCAATCCTCAAATTGGGCAAGGCTCCTATCCATCAACATCACTTGAAAAATGTTAGGATAAGGGGTGAGCTTCAACAAGCCCAGTGAGTAATTCCAGTACGTTGTCATGGGTTTTCAACTGGTAGTGGGTTAGTTAAGAAGAAGTTCATATAAACATACACTACCAATTGTACATACACTTCAGATACAGAATACAGAATTCTTAAAAACAGATAGCGTGAAGCATACAAGGTATTCAAGCTAGGCAAGTATTTTAATAATCGCAGGATACAAAAATCTTCAAATCACGTAGCATGATGCATTTTAAAGCATTCAATAAAGCATTTAATATGCAATAGAATTTATAAACATGTGTAGAATGGCCATTTGAAAGCCAAGGAAATAATTTGAAATCCTTTCTATGAAAATAGGAGGATGCAAATTTCTTCTTCTTCAAAATAGGAGGTCGTATAAAACCTGATTCATGTAAATGGGGGTTTAAAAACCTGCTACCATTTCAAAAATGTCTGATCTTTTCACTTTTTAACAGGAGGATCCGTTTCGAACCAGACCATAGTTTTACTTCTGAGAGATCTCATGCTTGGGGGATCAGATCCTGCTATCAGACATCTACGGGATTGAGAACCCGAATGGAGCTCAATAATTTTTTATGCTTATGCATCATAATCTTGTAAAATGGAGGCTTTTTAAAGTAGTTATTCACCTCCTGGAGATACCTGTTTAAGGCATCTAAAACTTTTTAATTCTTCAATGATTGCTTTTCAAAGAGTATCGAAAACATGGTTTCTTCAAATAATTGCTTTTCACGAGAATTAAAACATGGCTTTTCAAGAAATGCCTTTATGAGCATTTTAAAAACATGGCTTCTTTAATAAATGTTTTTCATGTATAATTAAAAACATGGCTTCAATAAAATAATGAATTTTCATGAGTATTTAAAACATGAACAATTTAACGGAGTTTTTAAATACTTGGAGGACAATACTTGAAACATTTAACACATGAGCTTCAGGAATTTAAATCACGATGTACAGGAATTTATTAAAGCATAGATAGAATAAAAGCATTTATATCAAGAGGCATTTAATAAAATTGACATTTACATGGACATATAGAAATAAATGTATCATCTGTCAGAAATATCAAGAAGTGGATTTACATGCCATGTTAGAATTTATAAATAGAACAATATTACATTTGAATATAAAGTATATAAAACGAGAGTTTAAAATTAGAAATACCTCAGATATTTTAACATGAAAACACTTTAGAATATTTAAATTTCAATTTACTTTGGAATCCATGGAGATTAAAACCTCCACTTCAAAGTACAAGATACTCACCTTGTTCTCCCGAGTTAGCACTACTGGTGGGCTTTCCCTTTTCCTTTGTAGCTCCTAAGAAAATTATAAAGAACTCATCAACGTCACATTTATTTTAAATTATCACCTATTGATGCTCTTCATTTAATTTTAGACCCGTCGTATCCTAATTTATGAGGATTGGTCTTACCAGTCTACTCGTGGTAATTTAATAAATTTTATTTTTCATGTGACATTTTTTTTAGTACCTATTTGGTAATATGGACCTCACCATTAGGTCCAGAAAATCAATTTAGACCCTTCAAATTTTTATTTGGCTTCAGGCATATTAGGGGTAACTTGGTAATTTATACTTTTACGTGTCTTAATTTTTTAGAGTTCTGTCTCATAAAACGGATCCTACCATTGGATCCAGAATGCCCAAAATAGTCAAAATACACTATTCGTTTATTTATTTTGGACATCAGAATATTTTATTATTATTAAATTAATTAATTTAATTAATTATAAAATTATATATTATATATTATTTCAGTAAAATATCAACAGTGGTTCTACGTTGGCACAGTGGCAGAAAGTGAGGGGGTTAGGGTGAGAGGTCGGGCGTTCGAGTCTGGGGAGTTACGGCTCCCCATTTTTTTTCTTCTGATTTTTCTTAAGCTAAACATTGGATAATTGGGCTAAACGCGGATGGGATATCCCTTGTCTGAATCAGGGTATCAATCAATTTTTTGTTCTCGTAACCAAACAACACTGAAACCCTTTTAAATATGAAAACCTGAAACGGCGTCATCCTACTTAACCCAGATATGACCCAAGACCGACCCACCCACTATTCATCTTCTGCCTCAAGCTTAGGGCTATTGTTGCCCTAATTGCAGAAATTTTAAACCTTCAATTTTCATGAGTTTTATAGAGGTGGTTCTCTCTGTTTTCAACTCCAACGTGTTTCTGGATCACCAATATAAGATTTGGCATTGGTTTGGAAGGTCGAATTAGGCTAAAAAGGGTTGATTGGCACTTCACGTACCCCATGGTTTTTAGGTTGGTAAATGGCCATTTCTCCATGAAATTTTATGGGGTTTGGCTTGTTGTGATCCCCATTGTAAGGGCTTCAAATCTACATTCATAAAAACCAGTTTGGTGTTGATTTGTAAAGGTTGATTCTTTTGAACTGTGGCTACAACTGAGTTTTTGGGGGCCTTCCTTTAGGGTTTTGGGTCGTGGCCTAGGGTTTTTAGAACCCTTGTGGCCTCTATTTGAGGTTTCATTAAACCAAACTTGGTTTGGCCTCAGTTGGTTCAGACCTGTACCAATGAAGGTCCATCAATGGTGGTTCTTCATGGGTCTTGTGTTTCTGCACTGTTTAGGGTCCTATTTTCATTCCTTATTGAAGCTTACAAACCCCAAATGCCATGCATGCATAAGAAAAACTTAAAATAGCTTGTTTATAGAAAGAAATCTTGAGAGAGAGAAGCAGTGGGTTTTGTGTTTTTACCCTTTAACAGTGTCTCTCCTCCTCCTTCTTCTTGCTTGGTTTAGATTTCCTTAGAGCCCCTCAGCAATAACAGTCATCCTTCCTCCCTTCTTCTTCTTCTTTTCCTCCCTTCTTCCACTTTCTCTCTATAGCTCACCCTCTCTCACTAGCCGAAACGTATGCACACACACACTGCTCCCTTTTCTGATTCACTCACATCACACACGCAACACATATATATATAATTATATTTTTCATTTAAAAAATATACTTGTTGCCGCATGAATGGTGATTGGGTTATTTGGGAGGTGGGGTTTTATTTTCATGTGTGTGTGTGTGTGTATATATATATATATATATATATATATATAATTTGTAATATAAGACACAAAATGTAGGCAGCCCAAGTAGTAATTTTTTTGGGCTTTAAAACTTTGCCTATGTTGGGTCAAAGGTTCAAAATCCCTTGGCCTCACTTTTGGTCATTTTCTCCCATTTTGTGCTTATGCCTTGTTTGGCTGGCATAATTTACCGTTTTAGCTATTTCCTTCATATTTTCTTTTCTATTGCCCTTTTTAGGAAACGATTTCTTCTGGTCGCTTCCTATTTGGATTAGCTTTGATGTTAAAGGCCTCATGTCGATTTTTATTTCTTTGTGTTTTCCATAGTTAGCTAATTCAAGTTTTCATAGGATTAAAATAAAGCTAAAATGACTAATTTAATGCATTAAATTTTAAAAAGAACATCATTATACTAATGAATCGGGAAACTAAGTTCGGGGTGTTACATCGAGACTCCTAGTCCTCTTTTTATTGTCCCTGTTATCTCTCTTTTGAACGTTCTCGTCCTTCTGAGCTTTCTCTTTGGCTTTTTGAAAGGAGACTTTCGTATCTTCAAGATTAATATACTTCCATGCTCTATCTATGAGCGCTGTCATATCGATAAGGGGATTCTTGGTTAAAGAATCCTGAAAGCATCCAAGGCCAAGGCCTGAAATAAAGGTAGCCACCAGAAAACTTGAACTGCAGTCGTTTATCTCGATGAGTTCAATATTGAAACGAGTTATGTACTCCTGTAGTGACTCTCTTTCCTTGCTTTATAGTTAGCAGGAATTCTGGCCATTTTCTCAACTTTCTTCTTATTAAGAAGCGATCAAGAAATAGCCTATTGAGCTCATAAAAATTGCCGACCAATTTTTAGGAAAGGTTGTGAAACAATTTAAGGGTGGTACCTTTCAGGTTGGTCACAAACGTTCGACACATAAAGGCATCGGTTGCCTCGTGCAAGGCCATTGTATACTGATAGTGAGATAGATGGTCCTTAGGGTTGAATGGCGTGGAAAACCTACTAAACGATTTATTTAGCTCGTCTTGTTCTAGGGGGACGTGGAACCTTTTAGTTGAGATCGTTTGATTTTAAGAGTCCGCTATCTCATCTACCCTTTAAGGAGCCCTAGGTAAGTTCTGTTATGCGGTTAGCACTCATCGTCGGAGGTTGAGGTCTTCCATAAACAATGTTGGTAAGAGGAGGAGGATTGTTCCGCTAGTTTTGAGCTAGTGAAGCCAGAGCCTATGACATGGTTGTGAGTTGTTCTTACATTTGATCGGATAATCGTTGAATCTAATTAAGCTGTTGTTATAGACGAATAAGTGTTTGTCCCCTTCCTCTTCTAGTAATAGGCTAATTTTGAGGGTTTTGAGAATTTTAAGGATTTCTTCTGGGACGAAGGTTTGGGGCCATTAGTTCTTTTAAGAAAAGAAAATAGCTTTTTGATGAAAAATATTGAGAACGATCGTTGTTCCCACAAACGGCGCCAAACTGATATTGCTCTTTTCTGGACTGAAGGTTTCTTGTAATACTCCGACCCAATTAGGCAAAGTAAATCATTGTAATGGCATTTTTATGAGATTAAATATATATTAATTTAATCATTTTAAATTACAATTAGTAGGCCGTAAATGTTAAAATTACTACACGAAGAAAATTGGGCAAATTAGAGTAATGCGCGAATTAAACGAAACTTAATTACAAATCGCTGATAAATGTGATGTATTTTTAGTATAAATGAAATACATGTAACGTGTTAAAAATAAAGGTTTAGGGCATAAAAATTTAGCGTACCAAATTAAAAAGCAAAGAGGGAATACGAAGGGACTTCTAAAGCAATTAAGACGTAACTTAAAAATCTGACGAATGATGCCTAAAATGCCAAATGAGGCATAAGAAAAATAAAAGAGTAAAAATAAGACAAAAATGGAGGCCAAGGGATTTGATCCCTAGACCAAAACTTTAGCAAAGACGTATGCATAAAAAGTAAGCCAACTTGGTTACAACACTTTTGTCCTATATGTCTCACCCAAAATGTATATATGCCATATCAAACTCCTAAATCTGAATACTCAAATTTGAGGTGGCAGCACCCTATTGGACCACCTTCCTCCTCCACCAATTAAAACATATCCAGACTATATATCTATATCTATATCTATATATATATACACCTAGGCTGTATACTATAAGTGAAATGAGTGCATAGACTTAGGGAGGGGGTTGCGTGTGGGGTTATAAGTGATGATTGTGTTGTGCCTATATAGTGTGTGTATGCATAGCTAAACAGACTTAAGTGTAAGTGTGTGCATGTGAGTTCGATTAAGAGAGAGAGTGAGATAGAGAGAGAATAAGAAGAAAAGAAAAAAGAGGTTCGTGCATGCAATGGAGCTGTTGAGGATCTAGGGACTTAAGGTTAGAAGAAGGAAGTCATCACTGGAAGGTATACAAACCATCAAATTCTGATTTTTTTTAAAAGTAATATAGCATTGTTTTACTGATTCTAAGTTGCATATATGCAATCAACATGGAAATAGGGTGATAATGGGAAGAAAATAAGTCAGCTTAGGCTTGGGAAACACTAGGAAACCATGGACTCAATTTTAAGAAAAACTGGGTTTTTTGTTTAAACTCATGCAAACTTGAAACCACTTAAATGGTTACAGAGTACATAAAAAATGGAGTATGTAGCAACTTGAAACACCAAATATGGTGCAGGGATGACCAAGAAAAGGCTAATTTCAAGTGAGGTTTAATGATTTGGGTGAGGGGATTTTTGAGTGATTCGATCAGTTTTAAGAACGCCAAAATGTTCCCCAAGGCCTTAGAAAACTATAAGAAGAAACCAGTGAGTCGAAATAGTGGCTAAAACTAGTCGAAATAAGAAACAAATAGGTTATTGAAAAAACGCGAGGTCATTGGAGCTGACCTGTAAGTCTCTAGTTTGAGGACGAGCAATCGTCAAACCCCAAAATAGAAGCTATGAGTGGAATCCTTATGAGGATCAAATTCGCACCACGTTGAAAATTGGTCAAAAAGTCATCGGAGGTAGTTGTCAGTGCTGGAAAAGACACCAACAGCCTCATTGGAGAAGAAGAATTGTGGTTGGGACGGACCTCGAGTTGGATCAGGTTCGGGTCGGGACTCGC
Organism: Nyssa sinensis; assembly: GCA_008638375.1. Lineage (NCBI taxonomy): Eukaryota > Viridiplantae > Streptophyta > Magnoliopsida > Cornales > Nyssaceae > Nyssa > Nyssa sinensis. The sequence continues at coordinate 40,563,688 of CM018034.1, forward strand.
TCGATTGCACAAAACGGATTAGTGGGACGACGTCGTGTTGAGTGTTATTTTTTAATTTTAAAATCAGACTTGGCTTGTTTGGTCATAGGGGTAGGGGGTTTGACTTGATATAAACTGTTGGAACAACAATACCCTATCCTTGTTTGACCCCACTGTCCACCGTTTGGCTATCGAAGTATAGGAAAAATAAAGGGGAGCCGCAGCTCCCTAGTTTGATACCGAGACCTCTTGCAAGTGAGGATTCAAACACCAAGGTTCAGACCATTGTGCCACCAAGGCACATGTGACATGTGTTGACTAAATAAATACATAATATGTAATTAAATAATTTAATTAATTAATTAATTAAATTATTATTAAATGATTTGTTATCCAAATAAATTAAAAGAATAGTATAAATTTATTATTTTAAGCATACTGGACCCAATGGCAGAGCCCATTTTATGAGACGGGATCCCGAAAAATTAAGACACGTAAAATACAAAATTATCGTTTTGTCCTTAGTATGTCCAAAGCCAAATGAAAACCCGTAAAAGCCTAAATTGACTTTTTTCGACTTTTCGGACCCAATAGTGGAGTTCGTTTTGCCAAAACAAGACCATAGATTCATAAATAAACTCAAATTAAAATTATATGCAGTTTTGAACTAAGAAATGTTTCCTGATTTATAGGAATGTCAAAAGGAAAGGAAAAAGTGGTCTAATACCCTTTAAGGAAATGAGAAACGTTTCAATGTAAGTAAATCTGAACTCTAACATGTGGTATTCCTAGCCATGTCACAGTTTCTTTCTTGATGCTGCCAATTTGTAATCTATGTATACTTGACATTGATGATCTCCATAATTTGATGATCGTCCTACATTATGGATTTGTTGAGAAATTGATTGTTAATATCCTTACGTGCTTATTTGTTTATTTCTATATTTGCTTGGATATTGAAAAATTGTTATGCCTCTCACTGTTGAGAATTTGCTGTTCCACAAATTTGTACATTGCCTGTGGAATTGTGATGATCATGATATATTTATGAGTGCTAGAGTTGTGATCAGTCACAACATCCATCTGATTCACGGATGCTTGATCAGTGTTTGGGGATGGGCCCAACACCTAGTCTATAGAGGGCATGAAATGTATATAGAGCTCTAGTGCTATCCAGTAATCATAGGGGGAGTGGCCTGGATGAGCATTTTTGGGGTGTGCTATACAATAGCCCGAAAGGGGAGTGGGATTGGATGAACACTCATGAGGGTATGCCGGGCTCTATCTGTTTTAGCATCTATTCTATTAATATTAATATCATTTATTGATATTCTGATATTACACTCTTTGATTATTGATATGCTTGTTGTGCCTCTTTTTGATTATTTGATGAAGTATTCTTGTTATTGATACGCTTGGTTGATGGTACGTTTTGATTACTGATATGCCTAGTGAGCCTATCATTTGATCCGATTTGGCTATTTGTGATACCTTATAAATTGTGGCAGCTAACTATTGTATAGGCTAAGTCCCTATTGTTGAATTGTCGTTCACTTGTATCATATTATCATGGGACGTACCTATTGGACCTTCGGGTCATTTTTGTTGTTTCATATTTTTGGTGACTGGCTATTGTATTTCCTTATCCTTTGTTTGTCCTCGATTACACTTTCTGTACTAACCTTGACCCATGGTAAAGTAAGGGAGTTTACTTATTGAGCGAAGTTAGCTAATTCAGATTTATACATTTTTTTTTTCAGGAAGGGATGTCGTAGACGGACAATAGGGGGTTCCCTACTAATAGGCGTCATTTTTGCTACAGATTTATCTTTGTAGAAATTTAGTGGGCATTTTTTACAAAGTTGTAATAGACTATAACTAGAACTGTCTTAATTCTCACATGTGTCCACGTCCTAGGGATGTTTTATTTTTGTTTTAAGGATCTATAACTTAAACATTATTCTCATGTTGGTCTGCAAACTTTATTATGTTTTTCGCTGCTTATTTATTTAATTTCACATTATTATCATTGATCCTTAATATGAAATTGTTAGGGAAGGTCTGAGGGTCGGCCCCGCGATCCTTAATCCACATAGGATGGGTTTCGGGTCGTGACATTTCTCTTCACGAACTATTTGTTAAGAACTAGAGGTCAGAGAGTCACCGGGAAGGCTTCGGTGGTAGCCGCTTCGATAATAAAGTTAGTAGAGAAATAAATATAGTAATTTAAGAGAAGAATTAAACATGAATCTAAAGCGTACCTTACTGTTTTATTTATAGGGTGTAGATCTCTCAAATTGAGTAAGATTATGAGTCATGAAGATAGGGATTTAAAGTTATACATATAGTAGCTTCTATATTGGACACTACTTCTTTATTTTGAGGTCGGTAGTCTATGGAAGGCGGTGACCAGGTCTGAACCCATTTCTTTTGATGTCTCTACACTTGGTTGATTGAACAAACTAACCATCTCATGATCTGTATATTGAATAACTCTTTATGGACATGTGTCATATCTAGAATATGGTAATCAAATTATGGTATATCAATTTTCAAATTCATACTTGGCATGGGAAGCAACTTTCAATTAAACTTTTATTAGACAATAGTGTGGATAAAAAAGACAAAAATATCATCACTTTTAGAGACATATTTATATTAAATTAGTCATTAGGAAAAAGGAGCAATTTCTTTTTGTAATTTTTTTTTAAAAGAAGTGTCTTTTAAATAAAGGTATATTATTTTTTTATAAAGCCAAATTTAAACAATCTCATGAAAGGTAGTTAACTTTTAGAAAATTTTTACCAAATTTATGTGGTTTGAGTTTAATTTAATTTTACTCACGTAGTTTTTATTTATTTATTAAATTCATATAGTTTATAAAATCGCATTTTCAAGATGCGATTTCAAAGTTAATTTTTTAATAAATTCACATATAGAAGATACGAGTTTGAAATCGCATCTTGAAAATCAACAAAGATTCGAGAGTTATCCCAAATCCTTGTTAGTTTAAGCAAGTCATATTAAATCGTTATTGATTTACTTGAATTTTGAAGATCCGATTTCATTAAAAAAATTAACTTTAAAATCACATTTTATACGATTTTAAAAATTATTTGATAAATAAATAAAATTACGTGTGTCAAATTAAATAAAAAAAACTTACTAGAATTTAATAAAATATTCTAACTTTTAGAAAGGTGACGAAACCAACTCAGTTTATGTGAGATAAAGGAGCAGGATATAACCCAAAATGGCTTTTTTTTTTTTAACCTTCGTTTCTCAACGAAAAAATAGAAAAAAAGAGAGAGGAGGAAATAGAAGGCTAAACCTAAACAGATAAATTTCAGAAACAAATTGATTTTAAATGACGCGGTGATTATCCCAAGTGGAGGACCCAATTTCACCCTATGTTTAGAAAACAAACCCTTGCCGGGGTGCATACAAGAAAACGGGAATATATGGAAAAGGAAGAAGTAGAAGACGATATTGTTTGCTTAGACGAATCATTCTTCATCAATGATAAGTATGTATCTCTCTAATCTCTCTCTCTCTCGCTCTCCATATATATATGTGTGTGTGTGTGTGTGTTTTGTATGCTTTATATTATTGTTATAAAAAACAGGTTGTATTCTGTGCAGCTACCAGCTTACTACATTTACATTTGGATCTCAAGTTCTTCAGCTCTTTTGCCTCCAATCAGCTTCAAGTAAGTTCCTTCCTTCCTTCTTAATCAAAATAATCACAAAAACACACTCATTTCATTCACTACATAATCGCTAACACGAACCCATTTCATTCAACTGCCTGTAGTGTCTTTCTGCTTAACCATTAGAATTTTCACTTGCAGCACTTCTTTTTTCCTTCCATGGATCTGAACTAGTTGGAAAAAAAAATTAACTAAATTGAGGGCAATACAGAGAGAGAGAGAGAGAGAGAGAGAGAGAGAGAGAGAGAGAGAGAGAGAGAGAGAGAGAGAGAACAATAAGATAACTAGAATCACAAAAAAAAAATCAGTCCCATATAAGAAAACAATTTGGTTTGTTACATTCTTAATCAGCTGAATTAAACATTTTGGTGGTTTAGAATGACTTACAAAATGGGTGGAGATATTTTTATCACACTGTACATGTATCTTTCTTGATAGGCAGATATAATTTAGGGTGCTTGTGAATTCATTCTCAACAAGGGCTATAGTGAGTACAATTATATGCATTTGATGGAGTGGTCAGTTTAGAGACACTGAATTTCTGTGTGCCTCTGCTTTTATTTCCAAATTTTGCCATTCTTTGGGGTGTTTAAAAGAAGAATAGACGAAGAATGTCTGCAAAGAGTGGAGAGTTTAATACAAGTACACGATCATATTGTCAAGATGGTATCTTTTTCATGCTTTTTGTTTTTGTGAGTTATTTGGAATTGTAGACTCCAACTTACATAGAGCCTCTAGCCGTTCTCTGGAACTGGCTTGTTTAGGGTTCCACTAATATATATGTTTGTTTTAAAATGAAGTAAAAAAATCTGTATGGAGGACAAATACTTATTATATAGAGTCTTGTTGGTCAAGAATTGCTATATGTTGCCCTTTCAAATGATATAGCATCTTATGTTGTATACTAACTATTTGTGAGACAGCTGATTTTGATTTGACAGGGCAGTTGGTGTGGCCTGGTGCAATGCTTTTGAATGATTATCTTTCAAAGAATGCTGAGATGCTCCAAGGATGTTCTGTCATAGAATTGGGGTCTGGTGTTGGTAAATGATAATCCAATATAACCTTATTATGTTTTTCTGAACTTAGAAACTTTAAAGATGGATTCTAGAGATGGTAGGAACTCAATGCATTGCTGTTGCAAAACTCAGCTAACCGAATGGAAGCTATGTTCTTGCTCTATATATTAATTTTTTAATAAAGAAAAATAATCTGAATTTTTTTTTAGATCAATTGGATTTTTTAAACCCAAGTAGCATCTCCAGAAGTGCAAACCTAGAAAGTTCAGGAAGTGAGTGATACTGTTAGAAATACATGTCAAAATATAGCACTATAGTCAGTGATTCTGCATTGTCAAGTAAAGGTTCTGCACTAGATTATATTGACTGGTACTTGGATGATATAACCATGATTTTCTCTTTCATCTAACACAGCACAATCCATGTGAACAAAATTTGTTTCAATTCAAATTTTGCTATTTTGTTGAACTGAGAAGGGACCTTGATGTATTTACCTAAGGCTAAGTTTACTTTTATACCCCCAGTCTGCTTATCACTTAATCTTCATTAAGAAAGCTAGTATTTTCCTGTATTTATACTTGCTAATTCGGGTGCTTTGGTGGTTGAAGTCTCAATCTGGTCTTAGCTCTTTTTGGTGTGGGTATGGGAAAAGGTTTAGTATTGAATCTATTGATCATTCATTTGTTCAATTGCTTGTCTAATTGTTGGGCTGATAGTGGGAAATAAATAGATATTGGTTAAATTGGTGATGTGGGGACTCTTTTTGCAAATCTCTCTTTCTCTCTCACTCTCTACCCGGGATGCAATTTGATGAGGATGATTGGTTTCTCATCCTTCCTTGTAGGGTGATGACATGATTGTCCTTTTTCACAAACTCTAGAGAAGCTTTGAATAATTGGATCATTATCTAGTTGCCCTCTTAGTTTTACTTCATATTTTAGCCATTTTTGAATCCAGTATGGCTGCAGATCCCAAAAAGGAAGGGTGTTCTCTTGGTAAATCTCTTTACTTCGTATTAACCCTTGGGAGAAGAGTTGGGAAGAGGCTTGGGTTGCCCAAGGTCTCAGATTCAACTCCCACCCCAAGGGCTACTTGCCTATCCAAAAAAAAAAAATAAAACCTCTTTAATGTCTTATCAAATTGTTAGAGATAGTGGCTCATATTCTTATAATAAGTGAAACTAGGTATATAGGTCTTATTAGCTGAGCGGAGCACATAAGACACACGCGGCTTAACCGTATTCACTCCCGGTAGTACGGTAAGGATATGTTGAGAAATTTCAATGTACCGGATGAGGGTTAGGGTTTTAACTGTGAAGTAATATAAACACATTGTAACTCTATTTTCTGAATAGTGAAAAAAAGAAGAATGCAACCGCCCCCGTGGACGTAGGCACATTGCCAAACCACGTAAATTCTCTGCGTCGTTTCTCTCTAACTCTTGTTGCATAGATTGTTAATTCGCAACACAAATGATGGATGGTTTCCTTCCTTGCAAGGAGGTTTGGAGCTCTTGTCTCCCCTCAAAGTTTGTGTGTGTGTGTGTATGATCTATAGGAATCTGATAATGTATCAGTGAAATTCTGGAAGGCTGATTTTGGTTAATTGATGCTCTAATTGTCTTAAGAGTGTGAAGTTAGTTGACCATCTCTTCATCAGTTCCAAACTCCCATGGTTGCCTTCAGTCTTTGGTTCTCTTTGTATTCTTGCAAGTTGGCGTTTTAGAGCATCTTAGAGCTAGTAGGCATAGAGGAACAACTTATGGAAACTTTCTTTCTGGTTAAATGGGTTATATATTCCCCGATTTAAGGGCATTAAGGTTAAGGTTATATAATGAATGCACTAGTGTGGCTTATCGTTGGTTTGCCCCTTGTACTTTTTTCTTATTGTGGGGGTTTCTTGCTCCCCCTTTTTTTCTCTGTGTGCATCAGATTGCACAAAATTTTTTATATAGATGTGATTCCTTGATTCCCTTTTCACAGAATTTTCTAAATATTCCTTGACATAATGTAAAAAATTCTATTATTTTTATTTCTTGGAGTCCTTGATGGTATAAATTGATTGCTGCCTACTGAAGGGCAGGTGTTACTGGAATACTCTGCAGCAGATTTTGCCCTGAAGTCATGTTGACGGACCATAATGAGGAAGTCCTCAAGGCAAGGTCACAGGATCAGATTCCAAGTCTTTAATGTTTGGTAACTTATATATCTAATCATCTTGTGTTGTAACTTTTGATATGAACTTTTCTTTTCCAGATCCTGAAGAAAAATATAGAGCTCCATGCATCTTCTGAGAACTCCAATTGTTGTGCTGGTAAAGAAACAAAGCTGCAAAAGTTAGATTTAATTTTGGATAAGTTGATATCTTCTTTTTGACGTCCTATTTGCAGGATTAATTGCTCAGAAACTAGAATGGGGAAATTCCGATCAGCTCAACCAAATTTTACAAAGGCATCCAGGGGGATTTGATCTGGTTCTTGGAGCTGACATTTATATCCTAATTTTTGTTTTTAATTTTTCAAGTTAAGAGTATATGCATGTGTGTGTTTATGTGTATATATGTTACTATATTCCATCTACACATGAATATTCAATTGTTGACAATGAAACATAGTGCACATGAGCTGGCATTTTAAGCATTCAATACAGCCTAATTAAAAGCAGGATCTGTGCTTGTCTCAAAATTTTACGAGGGCAGGGAACACCTCTTGAATATGAACACATTCCATGTTTCTTTCCATAGTATTGGAGTTCGGAGATTAGTTATTTGTTAGTTGTAACATTTGAATGAGTCTTTGTTGTCTTTAATGATCATTTAGATTTTTGTTATTTTCATCCTTCATTACTCATTAGTAAATGAAATTAGCAACTTTTTTTTAGCTTTTCTTTCCAAAAATGTTTTTTGTTATTTTCTTGAAAATTCTTTTCATTTTTTTTTTGGAGAAGAATTTTCTTGAAAATTCATTGGCCTTTTGTACCTTGGTTTGTTGAAAAATTACAGGCTCAAGTCAGTTTGATGTTTCTAATTTAAGAAGTTAGCCTCTCACATTTCATACTTGTTATTCCATTTTTTAATCATAATTGAATCTTATGAAGGAAAAGGAAAGCCTTGACAACATGTAAGCTTTCAGCAGTCTAGCATTCCGTTGCTTTTTGATACTGTGAAACAGCTCCTCCACATTCGGGAGAAAGGACAATGCAAATTCATACTAGCCTATGTATCTCGAGCAAAAATGTAAGTGACTCATTCATGAATATGTGATTATTATAATTTTTCTTACCAAGAGTTATTCTTTAATACAAAGAGTAATGTAATAATGTTTTATTTGTCGATGATCAATTTCATCTAGACCCAGACTGCCCCAAAGCATCTAAGCAGATTCTCCTTTGTGTTGTGTTCCTTTTCTTTTGTCTGTTGGAAGAAATCTTAATCCTTGTGAATTGGAACATTCACCTGCATCCTGCTTATTTGAATCTTTTATAACACCAAATATCACCAGTTGTACTGTTTTTTTCTTCACCTTGTTTAGAATGTCCTTTTTGTGTATGCAGTATGGATGCAATGGTTATTAGTGAAGCTATTGGGCATGGATTGCAGATAAATGAAGTTGTTGGAACTCGATCAGTGGTTGGAAATCTTGAAGGAGTTATATTTGAGATCACCCTTTAATAGAGGATTATATATATATATATATATATATATATATATATTTCAGTCCATCTCAACTCTTAACTATTTTGAGGATATTTCAGACCATGTTTTTTTAAGTTGAATTTCTGCATTCAGGACAATGTTTCTTGCACAAACATAGCAAATTGACAAGATATTGGTCAAGAGTTGCAGTAGCGGGCCTAGCTGTAGAACCTTTGAAATAAAGACAAGTACTGAAAAAAAAATTACAGTTGATGATGAATAATGAATAAGATAAGGATTTTGTGACTTACTGGGTTGGGGTGGGTCTGATGTCAAGAAGTATGATCTGCTAAACCAGGACTTAAGAGTTGCAACATCAGGAGTCCATCCAAAATCTTGGCATATATCATAAGAATCATAAATCTCGGAAAATCTCTTCTCTATTCGATACCCAAAGGTCTCTCACCATTCTTTATGAAACCACAAGGTGTCTTCTATAGAAGGGGAGGGACAGTATGACTACAAACACACTCTTTTGGAATTAATTTAACTCCAAAACGTCTTGTTGCTAGCTTGATCGTCGTATAGATGCTCTCACTCAATAGGTTGAGACCTTAGTCCAAATCGTAGCTCTCTTGGTCTATGATGTTGCTCTTTTCTAGTCAGAGGGCCTCCCGTCTTTCACTATTTGTCAAGAAGTTGAGGTTAGAGTGTCACTAAGAAGGATCCGGTAGTAGTCGTTTCAATGATAAAATCAGTAAAAAAAAAAAGATTATAATTTAAAAGAATAATTGAACATAAATTGAAAGTGTACCTTATGGTCTTATTTATAAGTTGGAGATCCCTTAAGTTGAGTAAGATTATGAGTCATAAAAGTAGGGATTTGAAGATATCCGAAAATAATAGTTGCCATATTAAACTCTGCATTCTTATTTTGAGATTGGTAGGGTATGGAAGGCGGTGCTATGTTCTGAACCATATACCTTTGAACCCTCAATGCCTGGTTGATCTGGATAAAACAATCTTTTCTAATCTGTTCTCTGAAGAGCTCTGTACAGACACGTGTCATGCTTTGAATATGTTTATTACTTTATGATATATCAGCTACTCCTCCCGAGCCTCAGTTCTGTAGGACTTGTGTAAACTTGAGGTTAAGGTTTCTAAAGAGTCATGGGTATTTTCATAAATGCCTCATTACGTATTTCGATAAAGCAGTCGTTGATGGAACAATTAATGCCTCATCATTGCGTTAGCTGTCGATTAGATAACCGAGGTCATTATTAGCCAATCGTTGATTGGGATTTTGGGGCCATAAATGTCAATCTTCTTTGGATGGTCTTATAAATAAAAGAAATCTTCCCCAGAGGAGTCTTTTACGAACTCTCTAAAACACCAAGTGAAGTTTTGAAAAAAAGAAGACCCCAAGACAATTTTCGGTGTACTTGAAGATCATTTTGGCCATCAACCTTCAAGTTTTCGGTCAGTTGTGAAAAATACATTTCCATCTTTTTCTTTTCTGTTTTGTCTTTTGTTTTTGCCCTTCTTCTCCTTTTTTGTTTCATTTGAGAGGATGTTTACTTCTGATGTTCATTCAAGCATGAGAAAGGAAGAGAGGGAAGTGGTAGAAATATGAGATCAGGGGGCATTAGGCCCTATTTTGGATGATGAAGCTGGGAATGCTTCAGGTGACAGTTTGGGAATGCTTCTAATTGAAGCACACCTTGAGCCTAGGGATAGAGATGTCGGTTCGTCGGGCAGACCTCATAAGAGAGAGGAAGGCGAGAGTGCCGTGGCTGAGGGCATGCTAGATGCCCTCAAAATCAATTTCGATTTTCTTCCAAATGTGTCCTGTAGGATACCGAGGGTTGTAGATCGCCCATCAAATATCGAGAGAGGAGAGATCTGTGCCTACCTTGAATGGTTTGAGGTCAGTGTATGTTTTTCTCTCCACCCTCTAGTGAACGAGTTTTTTGGTTGGTTCAAGATTTGTCCTGTCGAATTGAACATTGACAGTTGGAGGCAATTGATGGCCTTCTTAGTCCTAGGTCACCAAAACGAAGTCGAAGTAGATTTGAACCTCATTAGAAGTAACATGGATATGACGTACCTGAAGTCAGAGGGGATGTTCTATATGTCCTTTGACAAGAGGTTTAAGCCACTGATCTCGGTACCTACTTCCAACAAAACATGGAAGAAGTGGTAATTCTTTGTCAACGGTGGTTGGGAATATGAAGACTTCGAGAACTGGAATAACTTCTTTCCTCAACACATCGGGTTTAAGGGTGAGTCTACAGAACTTCAGACACTAATTTTAACACTACACTTTCCTTCTGACCTGACTGAACGCTTTTTTCTAAATTTCTATTGTCATAGATAAGAAGGCTTGGAGAATGTCAATTTTCACTCCCAACCTACAAGAAAAATGCAAGAGACTTCTCTACCCTCAAAACCGTCCTCATGACAAGATCCTTACCCTTTAGAACTTCATGTACGTAGGACTGGTGAAGGATAAGTCAGAAATCTTGAAGAAGATAGTCCTGACGGGCTGGACGCCCGGATCGAAGAAGGTTGGGGGGGGGGGACGTCCACCCCTGCTGAACAAGCTCCGCCCCAAAAGAAGAAGAGGACTAAGGTAGGGGTAGGGGGATCCAATTCTCTTGAATGTACGGTCTCGGAGGAGTTGGCTTTGTCCATTGTACGACGTGAGCTTCCACCACCTCCAGCCCTTATAACGCGCTCTGGATCCCGAGGAAAAGGGAAGATGGGCGCAGTTGCTCTAGGGGTGGCCACAGTTGAAACCGGGGATATAACCATAAAGAAGGCCTACGAGGAGGCTTGGAGCTCAACTACCAGTCCCTTCAAGGGCCTGAAGCCTCAGAAGATCGCCAGGGACCTCCTAGTCTTCCATATGAGGGTAAGATTGTCCTGACTTGTACCTTAGACGATTTCATATTTCTTTAACTTTCCATCCTTACTAACTTATCCAATTTTTTATTTGTTCGTAGGCGGCTCATGTTATGGTTGCCATCATGGACTGCCCCGAAAAATCAGAGCGGGAAGACAAACTCCAAATTGAGCTGGATGAGACAAGGCTTTAACTCGGGATCGCCCGTTCTGCATCTATTTCTTTTGAGGAGAAGTTGAAAGAGTCTCTTATCACTCTTGCTATTCTAGAGTCACAGAAGAATGTTTTGGCTTCAGAATTAGAGACTCTAAAGAAAGAGAAGGAAAAGGTTGACGCCGCTGCTGCTCAGAGGCTTGCCACTAGTGTGCAGGTAGCGAGAGAAGAGATAGAGAAAGCCCTCAGGGAAAAGGTGTAGAGGCTGGGTGGAGAGTTTGCAGACTACGGGTATGAAACTTTCAAGAGAAATATCCAAAAGTTATATCCTGACCTCGACATCTCAAGAGTAGATGAGGTTTTAGTGGATGAGCCTACGACAAATCCTCCTGAAGTTGCCCTAGTGGAATCTGCAAATCCTGAAGGAGAAGCCCCTCTTGCCGAGAATCATTAGTTAGGATTTTTGAAACATTAGTTAGGATTTTTGTAACTTTTTTCTTTCTTCTGGTCTTGTAACCCTTCCCTTTTTGGGGTTTTTAATTTATGAAACTTCTGTTGCTTCAGATCTTGTGTCTAGTTAGATATCTTTGTATTATATCCAAGCTAGAGAAGAAGGGCTGCCATTGCAAGGTAACCCAAAAATTAATTTTTTCTCTCTAAAACTTTTATGAGCCTATTGATTTTAGACTATTTAATGGATATGATGTGCATGCAACGGTGTTAATGTGTAAAAGACTTAGAAACAATAAGAATAGAATAAACCGTCATTGTTGAAGCTTAAAACCCAACTGTTGCCTAGATATTTATCCTAGAGGAGGGGGGTGAATAGGGTATATTAAAAATATTGGTTTCTTTTTGGAACTTTATAAATGAAAGCTATAAATGCACAATAAATATACAAGAGCGAGAGTAAACATAGTAGTTTTATGACATTCGGAAAACTTCTTACGTCCTCGGCTCAAATATCTCCCCTTGAGTTTTTTCACTATTGTGACCTCCTTGTAGGTGGAGATCAAACTTTTACAATATGAAAACCGTGCCCCCCTTATCCCAATAAAATATACCATTTTGTTTCACCGAGTAACACCTACCCACAACTCTTACTGTCACGACCCGAAACCCACCCTGTGCGGATCTCGAGTCGGGACCGCCACCCTTCGACCCGGAGGCCTTGGGGCAAGGCTCGTACGTAAGTGACGGTATTGAATAGATGTGCTTCATGTGGTTGCGGAAGCGTGAAAAACTTTTTCCTTTCTTTTCTCATTTTAAAATTTGCACATCCGTCCAATACTGCCGCTATTTACAATGGTACACATGATCATACATTCAAAGCATAACTAAAAACTTTAAGGCTTTTATAATAGATACATGTTTAATTGCCCCGTGGGGCTTATACATAACAGGGTACTATTTTACTACTACAAAATTTCATACTTAATGTTCGTAGTATTAGACAAAAACTACTTGAACATAACTTCCAAAAACAGCGGATTCATCATCATCATCCTCAAGTCAAGACTGCTGCTAATCACCTGAAAAGGGGGGATCCGAACAAAGTCCGGGTAAGCTAATCTAAGTTTGTGAGCAATTCTAGTATTCGTCATGGGGTTTCAATTAGCAGTGGTTTTTAGTACATAAGAGTTTGTAAAACATTCACTGCCAATTGCTCATATACTTGAACATAGAACATATGCATTTCTTAAAACAGATAGTTTCGAAACATTTAAAGTATTCAAGCTAAACTCTTACTTCGTCAACTAGAGTATATAATTCAAAACATATGCATTTCATAAAATAGATAGCTTTGAAACATTTAAAAGTATTCAAGCTAACATATACTTCTTCATATAAACTTCAAAACATATAACATAACATGTATTTCTTAAATAGAGTATATAAAGCTCAAAACATATGCATATTGAAAATGAGGGTAAAACCTGCTTCCATTTTCAAACTCATTTGTCATCTTATCTCTTTCATTAGTGGAATCCGTTTCGAACCGGACTCCTATATTACGTATAAATGGAGATAACCTAACTGAACCGATCAAGATCGTCTTCTTGGTCCCTAAAAGGTAGGTAAGACTCATTTCCTGATAGAACAAATAGGGTTCCTCGAGGTATCTCATGCTTGGGGGATTAGATCCTACTACCTGGCATTTTGACAGTAAATTGAGTTCTGTGCAACCCAAAATCCCATCATATTTTTACAGATTAATTGAGTTCCGTACAACCCAAGAATCTGTTATTTGAAAAGTCGGCTGAGTTTCGTACAACCCAACCAAAAACCCATGGTGCTTAGGCACAATTTTTCTTACATTCAAATACATTTAATACATGATTTCTTCAAATAGGTGCTTCTTATGAACATTTAAAACATCATGTACATAATTTCATAACAAATCCTTTAAACATTTGATATAACAAAATCAGAACACTTTACATAATTTGGCATTTAAAACTTTAGGCATGCTGAAATATGTTTGAAGAAAACTATGGTAGAATCTATTCACTAAGCATGTCATAATAGAGTTTATAAAACAGAACAATTTAAAACTGAATCATGTAAATACTGAATTTGAAATTTCAAACACTTCATATCTTTGCATTTAAAACCTTTTCAAATCCATGGAGTTAAATCTCCACTTCAAATACAGGGTTACTCACCTTGGTCTTTTAGGGTTAGTGCTAATAATGCGCTTTTCCACTTTCCTTGTAGTTCCTAAGAACAATTCATAAACATTTCATCAATTTCACATTCATTGTAATATCATCTCGATATTCCTTAACTTATGCGTAAATTGTATTAGATCCTAAAACGATTTCATAATTTCATATGTACTTAACTTAACTTAACTTAACTTGTACTCTTAACCTATGACACAATTAATGTATTAGGAATTGAATTTATTTCAATTTATACTCTTCTGGTAGCTCCATAAACTTTAATTTAAATTTATTTACTTCACATATTTACGTGTCGTGTCTTTTCGTAATTCATTTCCTTGTATACGCCTTAGATTAGTGCTTTGGCATTACTTTAATTTATAGTCATCTGACAGATGCTATTCAACAAATTTTATGTCTTTTTATTTTAGACATTTCCTTGGGTCGAATAGACTCTACCATTGAGTCTGGAACGTCGAAGAAAGTAAGCTTAGGTTTTCTTAGAATTTAATTTGGACTTTTGTATGTAAAAGGACAAAATGGTCATTTACTGTTTTACGTGTCATATTTTTCGTACTTCGTTTCGTAATTTGGACTCCATTATTGAGTCCGGAAGGTTGAGGAAAGTCAATTTAGACCTTCTCTAATTTTAATTTGGCTTTTGAGGTACTAGGGGTAATTTGGTCATTTTACCTCCTTACGTGTCTTTATGTTCGGGACCTCATCTTGAGTCGTGGACCTCACCATTGGACTCAGAAGGTACGAGATAGTAAGCATACACTAATAACTTGTTAATTTTGGACAAGGGGTATTTTGGTCATTTATCCCTTTACGTGTCTTTATTTTTCGGGGCTCCGTCTCACAAAATGGACCCTACCATTAGTCTCAGAATATCCAAAATTGTAAGGATACACTATTCATATGTTTGATTTGGACTTCATTTGCTTCATATATGACCTAGGGGCAAAATAGTAATTTTGTTTTATTTATTAAATAATTAAATTAATTATTTAATTATTTTTCTAGGGGCCTAATTGCATAGAATTTTCATCAGATGGGCCACAGTGGGATTTCTCATAGTTTTGGGGTCAATCCGTAAATAAGAAAAGTTCTGGTTCATTAGATTTAATTTAAAACAGAAAACCAGTGGGTTCGGTTGAGATTTAAGTGAACCGGTCCGGTCCGTTTGTAAACCAACCCGTTCAGTTGGTTTACACGTAATGCTGACGTCAGCCCTAATGTTTTAAAGTTTAAAACAAAACGTTGCCGTTCTACTAAACCCATAATCCGTTGGATTCGGTTATAACCCAAACCCGAATCCGGCCCTTTTTAGACCCGACCCGAATAGTGTCATCTTCTCCATCGAAGTCGACACTGTTCACCTGAAAATCCTAATTTTTTTCAGTTTATATTTCTTCAATTTCGTGGACTTTTGTTCACTAATTCTTCACTGTTTTCATCTTAAATTGTTCCTAGAACATAAACAATTAGTTTGGCATTCATTTGGAAGTTCCAAAACTGGTTCGCGTGCCCGATTTTGGGTTTGATAACCCAAACCAATAATTCGACCGTTCATGCTCATTTCTGAGCCAAATTCGATGAGACTTGTTCTGTTGTGATCCCCTCTTCATGAGGCTTCACTTTTCATTCATAAAAGTAGATTTAATCTCATATTTTTGAGATTTGTTTTTGGAACCCGAACCTATAACTCGATATTTGGGCTTCAATTCTTTTGAGTTTTGATCGCGGTTATAAGTTTTTAGCATGTTTGTGGAGTCTAGTTAAGGTCCCCCTATACCAAATACGGTTTGATTGCCATTGGTTCAGACCTGCTATGAGCAAGGTCTCCCATTGCTGCCTTATTCTGATTTGGTGTTTTAGATCGTTTCCAAGGCCAAATTTTATGCTTATATTCATGTATCAATATCCTAAACATCATACATGCATAGATAAAATTTAAACAGCCCAAACACATGCATGATTTCTAGAGAGAGAAATTTAATAATTTTTGGGTGAGTTTACCTCTAGCAGTATCTTTCTTCCTCTCTCCCTTCTGGTGTTCTTTCCTTTCTTCTTCTCAGAATTCTCCCTCTCTTTCTGTCCGTGTGTCATGGGTGTGTATATATCATATATGTATATTTCTCTCACTCCCATACCCCATCACAATCAACAGCCATACCTCACAGATTTTGGGCCATCCCTTCTCCCATTCCTCTTCACCTAATAGCATATAATATACATATTTTGTACATAGGCACCTTACCTCCCTTAACTTCATGTCTCCTCCATGTATATATATATATATATATATATATATATATATCACACACTCACACACCCTCACAGTTCTATGTACACACACACACACATATATATATATATATATTTAATTAATTTCTTATGTTTAATTAATTAATGAATTAGTTATTCAATTAATTATATTTTATAAATTAATCATCACATTTTATATTAATTATAACTAATACTTAATTTCTCATATTAATAAATTAATTTAATAAATTAATTATATTAAATTAATTTATCATATTCTTAAGGGCATAATATTTACACTCATTTTTTCATAATCTCGTAAAACGTGCTTCATTACCCGACATTCTCGGGTCAGGGTATTACACTTACCACAATGAAATGATACAAAGATGTTTACCAAATAGGACTATCTTTTAGATTAGTTTTGGTGCAATAAGATACTCATACTCTATAGATAGATCCGATATAAGCTTTGAGTATTTAAGATGATTATAACTTTCATATCTAGATTTAGAAGATGTTAGATTTAAAGTAAATAACAAAGATGTGAAAGTGTAAAATTGTAAGGGATGGCTTAGAAAGCCTTAGAGAACCTCTATTTATAACCTTTTAAAGAATATGTCCGTTACTTTTCAAAAAGAGTCGTTTCTCTTTCTTTTTGTCTATTCAAAATTTGAATTTACGATTGCCAAATTGATAGAATTAGTCGACTGAATCATCAACTAGTCGACTATAATAAGAATTGGTCAACTGATTTTTCTAGAGGGTTTGAGATTCATTTGGTAAAGAAAAATCAGTCGACTGGTTCTATAGATTAGTCGACTGGTTATATTTGTACACTAGTTTGCCTTTGAGAACTAGTTGACTGATATTTCCTTTAGGTCGATTGATTTGGATAGCATGTTTAGGAAATACATTAAAATAGTTACTTAGTCGACTAGTTCTATGAATCGACCGATTGATTTTGTTTATACACTAATTTACATTGAAGGACAATCGACTGATTTTCTTTAGAAGTCAACTGACTTGAATAGTAAGTCTTTAAGTTGTTTTGTAAAACATCAACCAGTCGATTGACTCTATGGATCATTCGACTGGTATTATCATTGTAAAAATAAGCCATTAAGAATCAGTCGACTGATTCCATAGACTGCTTGACTGGTTTAGATAGTGGGTGTCTTCTAGCTTATTTCTTTTAGTGTGCTTTTATCAAAATTTTTTGATTTTTCAAAACTTAAGGTATGACAATGTTTTGTTTTGAAAAATCAATTAAGGTTAGTTTAGTTAGTTTTTATATGATCATTTTAAATAGTAAGAGCTTACGACCAATGATCAATCTAATCCTACGTCACTCAAAATCCAAAATAAGGAAAATGAACATCTTCACTTGACTTGTCTTGAATCCTTGGGCTTGAGTGTGTCCAATTGCTTGAATCATCATGAGAGCATTCCATTTGTTTTGATCTTTACTTTGGAGCATATTCTTAAGTGAAATCTTTTGGCTTGATACACTTTTGTCATTTCTTGGTTAACAATCTTATTTGACTTAGATGACTTATTTGCATTGTCACTTGGATAAAATATTAGTTCATTGGATAATATTTTGTGATTATCAAAATTACTGAGATGTCATTGGTTGAAAACCTTTAATGCTAACATTAACCAAGAAATAGACCTTCATAAAAGTTAATTTTAAGCATTTAAACATGATCTTCACTTGAAATAGACTAGGAAAACACAAGCTCGCAATAAAAAATCTCAACAAAAAGCTATGGAGTATCGAGCTTCAAGTTCGACGTATAATGGCAAAACTTTGTAAACTGACCTAAAACTTAGTTTCAAGAATAGGAACTTAAGCCTCATGTAATACGGAATAAAACAAAACAAATTTCATGCAAAACTATTATGAAATAAGGTCAAACTAGACCACGTAATAGTCGGCCATGGGAGCTCGAGATCGAGCTCCCCAGTGCGTTTCAACGTATGAAATCAACAACAAAATGATGGATGGACTTCTAGAAGATGAATGGAACTGAAATGAAGTGAAAAAAATGGTTTGGGAATGTGCGAAATAGGCCTGGACTATATTAGGGTTATAAAGAAACAATAACCTCTTAGTTGGGATGAAGATGAATAGTAGACCTGGGTTTGGGTTGGGTTTGTATCGAGTCTGGGCCAACTCGCATGTAAATAGATCTTAACTTAAGCGATACAGTGTCGTTTTGACGTGGCAAATTAAGTGAATACAACACGAAATGCTATCTGTTTGAATCTTGGGTTTAAGTGGAATGACATCATTTTGATGATGCAATATTGACGTATTAGACCGGTCTAGACTGGTTGATTCTTGACATTTTTGAGTAGGTATACTTGAAACACCACTAAACCGATCGACTTATAGAGAAATTTAAGGGGTTCTCAAAAGTGACCACTGAGCTAGTGGATTCAGCCTTAACCCATGAACTAAAACTTTTCTTATTTATAGTTTGACTCTAGATTTTTGTGGAAATTGTGATAAGTCCTAGAAAAATAATTAATAATTATTTTTATAACCTTAAATAAATGGGTAAAATTTCTATTTTATCCCTAGGCCTAAAAGAGTATAACGAAGGCTAATTAAAATACAAGAAGAGACCCTTTTAACATTTTTAGGCATTTTGGACTCAATGAGAGAGCGCGATTAGGAAAATTAGACCTTGAAATATATTAATGGACAAATTAGACTAATTCCAATTAAGTCCTCAAGAATTAATTATGTTACCAAAATAAACTCTAATGATCACGAGGGTACCTAGCTAACGTTTTTCACGTTTTGGACTCAATGATGGGGTATGTTTTGTCAAACGAGGCATAAAAAATACAAATACATAAAAATAAGTAATTTCCAAATTGTCCTTAGTGATATATGGGTTACCAGACTGATTGAAAAAATATAAAAAAAGGCATACCCAACATTATTGAATGTTTTGGACTTAATGGTAAGGTCAAATTGAGCATCCGAGGTACTCGAACTTGGTCCTACATGAAAGTGCAAAATTATGAAAATGATCCTAGAGCTATGATAAGCCCTACGAAGGCTAATTAAGATTCAGAAGAGATGAAGTTTAGTATCTTCAATGTTCCGGACCTAATGATGATGTTTGTTTGGGAAAAGTAGAACACCAAAACAAATTATAAAATGACGAATACATTCTTAAGACTTAAGTAAGCTACCAAAAAAGTATAAGAAGTATAGTGGAACCTATAACAATGTTTTAAGGACCATCTGAGCTAAAAAACGGAGTGTGTCTAGGAAAACAACGTGTTGAAAAATAAGGGACATAAAAGGATAAATTACCAAAAGAAAGCAATGTACAAAGTAGTTTATGCCAAATATAAATTTGTACATCATATACATGAAAGATAATATAAATATATATATATATATATATATATATAAATACTTACAATAAGTATTCACATACTACTTTTTAACTTGAAAACGCTATTTAGAAGGAAAAAAAAACAGATCACTCCCTTATAAATGTTGTGAAGTTTCACTTCCTCTGCCATTTTGATTCTCTTTTCAAATTTTAGTTGTTGAACATTTATTTTAGTGTTGGAAGAAGATGAAGACCAATATCCCTTACCTATCTAACAACACAGTCTAAATTTTTTATTCAAGACCTAAAGCACAACAATAGATTTCAATTACTTATCTTTCAATTACTTATCAATAACTGCATGCTAGACTTATTTATGTGTGCAAAAATCTTTGTAAATATAATTTGATGTACAAGTTTATAGACAAAGTTTGTATTGTGAACTAAAAGAAAAGAAAATTAAAATAGAATTACTCACGCCACAATTAGTAAATGCACTATTAAAACTATCTCAAGAGCTAAACAAAACATAAAAAGCACATACAATCAATAACATTATGCGACTTTAAGCAAAGCATGTATCATTGTTAGTAGAAAAAGCTGAAAATGATATAAAACACTTGCAAGATATCATTCCTTTCAAGTTAATTTGCAACGTTTTTTCTTATGTTTAACAGATTAGGTTAAGATGAGGCAATGGGATTTCTTTGAAATCATAGAAATGTAAAAGTTGGCAAAATCTTAGGCAAGAAAATAAAAAGCACCACCACCGTCACACAAACTCCTTTACACCACCACTTCTTCCTTTTCCACCATCTCTAGTACTCTTCTTTCTTTCCTCTAAGCATATTTAATTTCCAAAAATAGCAATTTTTTTTTATTTATCAAATTTAGGATTTGGGATGTAAGGTATCAAAGTTATTTTTTATTTTTTAAAAAGAAAGAGTGTCATTAAAGACTTTGTAGTATCAAGTGTGGCAATGCCAAGCATGTCATTTGAAGGGAAGTAGGGAGTTTATGAATTAACTGGAGTGAGCTAACTTAGCTTAGTAAGTAAATTCTCTCGCTTTGCCATGGGTCAAGGTTAGTCTAAAAAGAAGGATATGAACAATAGCAAATAAGGATATGATATCACAATAGCAAACAAAGGATACAATGTTACAATAGCCAGTCACCAAAAGTGTGAAATTAATAGAAATGACCCGTATGTCCAAAAGGTACTAAGGCAAAATAAGCAAATCAACAATAGGGATTGGCTTATACATTAGTTCGCTGCCACAAATCACAAGATAGAAATTCGAGTCTAAAGATAGGCAAGCAAGCATATCATTAATCAAATAGTGCATTTTCAGATAATTCAAAGATAGGCTCACAAGGCGTATCAATAACCAAAGAGTACATCATCAAACATATCTAAAGATAGGCTTGCAAGAAATATCAATAATCTAATAGTGCATCATCATAATATCAATAAACGATATAAGATACTAACAGAATAGATGTTGTCACAAATAGGGCCCGACATACCCCCAAAAGCGCTCATTCAGGTTCACCCCACTATCGGGCTCCTAAATAACACTAGAGCTTTTTATCACATATCATGTCCTCCATGGACTAAGTGTTGGGTTTCATTCCCAATCACTGACTCGTAGGTCCAAAAACATCTATGAATCAGATGGATGTTGTGACAGATCATAATTCCAAACACTCATAATAATATCATGATCATCAAAATTTTACGAGCGATGTACATATTTGTGGAATAACAAATTCTCAGTAGTGAGAGACATAACAAATTTTCAATATCCAAGCATATAGAAATGAATAGTAATCATATTAGGATATTGGTAATCAAATTTTTAACAAATTCACAAGGTAGAATAGGCATCAAATTGTGAAAATCAACAATGGTTAGGTATGTATGGAGCACAAATTGGCAGCATCGAGAAAATAAAACTATGATATGGCTAGGAATTACCACATGTTAGAATTTGGGTTTACTTCTTTCAAAATGGTCATTCCTCCGTCCTAGAGGAAATCAAACTTCATTTTCTTTTCCTTTCGACGTTTCTATAAACCAGGAAATATTATTAAGTTCAATATCATCTATAGACTTAATCTGATTTTATTAATGAATCTAAAGTCTTTTAGTCTCGTGTGTCGTATTTTAAGTCTATGGTTCCATTTACTCCCTCTCTTGGTCACATCGTTGTACTATTATAGTGTCCTAAAAATAGTCCATTTTGTATAGCAGTATTTTATTTGGCAAAATAAACTCCACCGTTGAGTCCAGAACATCGAAAAAACTTAAGATAGGCACTTCTATAATTTTTCGAGGTCATTCAGTATCTTCATTTGGCCTTTAGGACATTTTTGAGATTAGCCCGGTTTGTCCGTTCACATTTCTTGAGATTTTATTTTGTAATTTGGACTCTGCCATTAAGTTTGGAATACCCAAAAATGTTGGGTTACACTGTCTTTTTATTTTATTCGGACACTGGAAATATTTTACTAATTTAAATTAATTAAATTATATTATTTTATATTATATATTTATTCAGATCTTATTTTAACCAAGTGTCTCAGTAGCATGGTGGTTCACACATGTGGATTAGGGTCCACACACACGCACACGTCAAGGTTTCGAAACCTATTGACCCTAGTTTGTTTTAAATTTTTCCTGATTTTTCAAAACCAAACAGTAGATAAGAGTTACTTCAGGGATAGGCTATCCCTGTTCCATTTGTGATTATCAAATTGAATTTATTACACTTGTTGCCAAACAGAACCAATTTTGTTTTAAAATAGAACTAACCCAATACAGTGCCGTTCCACTAAACCTATCGCACGATGGGGCAAGTCCCGACCCGATCCTGAACCGACCCAAGACCACCCCTTAACTATTCATCATCTTCCCTACTCTGTACGCAAAGGTTGGCTTAGTTGCAGGTTTTAAGAAAATTCTATTTCGTGGAGTTTTAGAACTCCATTTCCTCCGCTTCTTGTTCCTATGAAATCCTAGGATAATGGGGGTTAATTAGGCGTTGGTTTGGGGGCATTGAGATGATCTCAAGAGCTTGGTTGAGCCTCCATGGAAGATTTTGAATTTTCCTTCATACATGCTTGTTTCTCCATAAAAATGGATGGGGTTTGGTTTGTGATGACTCTTACATCATGGGGATTCAATCCTCGATCCAAAAATCAACTTTAGTGTTCGTTTTAGGGAAATAGGTTTGTAAACCTATGGCTACAACTCATTTTTTCATGGCCTTTCTTT
This sequence comes from Nyssa sinensis, assembly GCA_008638375.1. NCBI lineage: Eukaryota > Viridiplantae > Streptophyta > Magnoliopsida > Cornales > Nyssaceae > Nyssa > Nyssa sinensis. The sequence continues at coordinate 40,586,661 of CM018034.1, forward strand.
GGTGGTTTTGGTCGCAGCCTAGGGTTTTTATAACCCTCACAATGTCTAGTTGATGTTTTAAGTGTCAAAAATGGGTTTGGTGAACATCGGTTCAGGTTTGGGTTTTTGAAGGTGCAACAATGGCTGTCACGGTTTTTCCTAGCTTAAAACCACGCCATTTTGCCTCTATTCTTCACTTCCACGTGTGAAAATCACATGCATGCATCTTAGGATTATCAAACAACCCAAAACAATGCTATTTTTTTCTTGTAAATCTAAGAGGAAAAATTAGAATTTTGAAAGCTTTTATACCTTTCAATGTGACTCATGCTCCTTTAGCCTCAAACCATAGAAACCCCAAGGTCAGCTTTCAAGCTTGCATGCATGAGTTTCCTTCTCCCTCCTCTTCCTCCTCCTTCTTTCTTTCTTTCTTTCTTTCTTTCTTTCTTCTTCTTCTTCTTCTTCTTCTTCTTCTCTATCACGACCCGAAACCCACCCTACGCGGATCTTGAGGACGTGATGCCAGTTGGCCACCTTGTTAGTTCTTCCCACCGACAACGCGACCAACCAAAGGCAACTTCTGAACTTTACAATGAATTGCATTCCAAATGTAGGGTCAAAACAGCGAAAATTAAAACCTTTTTAAATTAAGAATGCAACTCATCCAAACACATCAGAGCACGTCTAGAATCAGTCACCAAATATCTCTAAGGTATAATATACATGCTCCAATGCAACCATTCTATATCAATGAATTTCTTAAAGCGGAAGTCACACCAATACAGTTCAGCTAATTAGACTTATCTCCAATGATCAACAATCATAATGTCTCCAAGTATCACTTAATCACAATGATCTGACATACTAGGCTAACTTCATCACTAATGATGTAATATTATAATGCATAACTTTAAAGTTAACCTTACAGTGTTCACGTTCGATCTTTAACTTGGAGTTCATATCGTCATTGTCGTTCATTGTGCATCACTAGTTCCACTAGTTATCTCATTGCATTTCATCCCACATGATGTCACCTGAAAAATGTTAAATAATAGGATGAGCTTAAACAAGCTCAGTAAATAAATTCCTAACTTTGCCATGGGTCAGGGTTAGTTCACAAGAATATTTGAGGAAAGGGATAACAGATAACCAATAGTCAAATGAGCAACAAGAAATACATAGCTAGTCACCAAGGTGCGTAACAATGACCCAAGGGTCCAAAAGGCTTATCCCAAAATAAGATATAAGAAGATAGTAACAAGGAATCCAACAACTGGGATCTAGCCAATCATGATAATCTACTGCCACAATAATTACGATAGCCAATCAAAAGTATGACATGCTTGCATAGAATATGATCATTCAACGAGTACCAAAAATATATGATCATCAAGCAAAGTGTAACATGATTGCAATAATATGATTCATTCACAGGGCATAGAATATGATCATTCAACGATGCCAAATATATATCATCATCGAGTTCTAATAACCCAGAAATGCGTGAATCACCCGGGGCCTGGCATACCCCACTAGAACGCACATTCAGCCTCGCCTCATTATCCTGGGCTTACTGAATAGCGCTAGAGCTCTTTTCTCTACAAGTCTCGAAGGACATACAAGACCCCAAAGGGTCTTTCCCCCACGCAATCTGTGAATAGATGGGCCATTGTGACTGAGCACAACCCCAAGTACATGCCAAATATTATGATCAACAAAATCCCACACGGGATGTACAATCGTACAAACAAATGATATCACAATCAACAAGTCATGAAGTGTGTGGAATAACAAGATTTCTATCAATAGAATATATCTCAAGATTTGGTCATGGCATGATAGTGCAACGATGCTCAAGTATCAGTGATCGAGTTCACAATGATGCAAGCAAGCAAGTCAAATCCAAAGAACAGGCATAACCGATAACCACAAGTCGATTGGCTTCAAATCAAGTACATTAGGTAGTGATATAGTACAAGTTTGGCAGCATATGGAATAAATGTGACTGGCTGAGGAAGGACCACATAACAAAGTTCAGATTTACTTACCTCGGTTTCTTAGTGTCATATTCTCCATTTACAATACTCTGATGATCTCCAGATACTTCAGGCATATCCTTGCATAGCCTGAATAATCATCATTAATTACAGACATATCAGAATTCATTCATTCATGTCTTATTCATCATCTTAGGAGTCTATTAGATCCCCTAATTAGGTTCATTGGCCTATTACCCACTCACTGGGTTTCAACTTATGTTATTAAATTCCTTAAGTAGGCTTAGCAGCTGTCTGAATAATATTTTATGTCATTTCGACTGCAGTCGTTGTCAATTAAGCACTTACTTACCCTTAGGGGCAAAATGGTAAGTTTGACATTCTTGCCCCGGACCCTATCACGGTCCTCAGAATAGTCCATATATCGTATATATAAAGTTTTAAGTCTTTTGGACTTCATTTGGTATCTGCTTTTGATAATCGGGACACATCGGTCATTTCTCATTTTATACGTTGACTGTTCCGGAGTCATATTTAGCCCTTCGGTTATCATAATTATGCTTATAATAATTTACTAGATCAGTTTGGCCTTTATTTGGCCTCTACATTGCACTTACAGTGCTCGGGGTATTTTGGTCATTTCATGCTTCATATTTTTTGGCACTTCAGTTCATAAAATGGACCTCACCATTAGGTCCAGAATGCCCGACATAGTTAAATTGGACTATCTTTTATGTTTAATTGGCCTTGGGTATCACTAGGGTCAATTCAGTCATTTACAATTTATATGTTTGTATTTTTTTGGAACTTCGGTTCATTAAACGGACCTCACCGTTGAGTCCAGAATGCCCGACATAATTAGAATGGGCTATCTTTTATTTTTATTTGGGCCTAGGTATCATCAGGGGCAGTACAGTCATTTACCTTTTACGGGTTTGTATTTTTCGGTACTGAATTTCCTAAATCGGACTCCGCCATTGAGTCCGGAATGCTTGAAATAGTGAAAATACACTATTTATTTAATTTATTTGGACTTCTTTTGACGCATTTAGTGTCTAAGGATAAAATGGTAATTTTACCTAATTAATAAAATAATTAGAATAATTATTTTATTATTTAATTATTTTTCAGAGGCTTAAGTGCACAAATTCTTAAAAGTCTGGCCAGAGTGTAATATTCAAGACTATTGGGGGGTTAAATGTAATTATAGAAAGTTTTAGGGGTTTAAAACTAATTCTAGAAAGTAAAGGTTCAGAACCGTTGGGTTTTAGGGTTCAGCCATTTGAACCGGTCCAGAATTCTAAACCATCGGGTTCAATTACCTTTAACCCATTTATAAAACAGGTTGGGTCCTGACCTGAACCCGAAACCGACCCGAACCGAATCCGGCACTGTTCATCGTCTTCCCCAGGGACGATGAATAGTAACCCTAAATCTGCAAACTTTTAAACTCAATTTCGTGGAATTTCAGGTACGGTTTTCAACTGCTATCCATCTCAGATTGCTCCTACAGTCTAAACCAACATCTTGACATCAATTTGGTGCCTCGAATCAAGCTGAAATGCTTGATCTATGGAGGGATAACCGAACTGTAAATGGGCTAGTAAATTCTCATTTCTTCACCAAAGTTTATGATTTTAGGCTTGGAGTAACCATATATTCATGGGGATTAACATCCCATTCATAAATCAGGCCGAAACTCACATTTTTGAAGTGTTCCAAAAGGGACCCGCGACCTGTAACTTGCCATTTGAGGGTCTTAACCTGGGTTCTAGGGTCGCGGCTTAGTGTTTTTGGGATCCTAGAACGGTCTAGATCAGGTCTCTATCCCTCAATCGAGGTTTCATTTCAGTCGGATTAGACCTGCTGTACAGAAGGTCATCCATGGTGGTTTTTTGTGTACGGTCACTAGTTTGGGCCTGTTTCAAGGCCCCATTTTCATGCCTCGATCATGTTTTCTCCATATAACCTCATGCATTCAATCATAGGGTCCGAAACATCGAAACAACACAAAATTTAAACAGAAGGTTTGGAACAGTTTTTGTGTTTACCTCCTAAGACAGTGGCTGCTCTCCTCCATGGCTCGGTTGTGTCCTTTGGCACCTCAGACACTCATAATCAGTCGTGCCTCAGTCCTCCTCTCTTCCTTTGGTGCATCTCCATGAAGACACACACATGCATGTTCACCCAAGCAAGGCTTCACACTCATGCAACTTTCTCTCTCACTCTAACAGATCAGTCCTCACACACCCACAGCCACATGCAGGGGCTCACTTCCTCTCTTCTGATTTACACACAAGACCTTATTTGTGACCAAAGAGAATCACCAATATTATGTATAACATGTACACCTATACATAATATTTCTATATGTATATACATCAATGAGATGACTGAAAATCAGAGAGTCATGTGAGCTGAGGTGGGCTGATGTAGGGTGATTCAGTCAATCATGTGGGGTTTGCATGGGTTGCCATTGGTCAGTTTGGGTGGCAGCTTGGGACAATTCAGAGATATATGCATTTCTGTTGTATATATGGGCACAAAGATGCCACCAGCCCAGTTGGTAATTTTTTTAGATACACAAGGTCTTGTCTACTTGGTCAAGGGTTCAATTCCCCTTGGCCACACTTTTGGGCATTTTCTACCATTTTAGGCTAAGACCCCGTTTGGCTGCGCATTAATTCAGTTTCACTGTTTCCTACCTAACTTTCGCTCCGTAACTCTTTTTTTGACGCAGTTTCTTCCGATCACTTCCTATTCGAATTAGCTTCACTGCCCAAGGTTTAGTGTCAGTTTTTATTTACTTGGAATTTTCGTGGTTAGCTAATTCGAGTTTCGTCAGTATTGAAACAACATTGTTTCACCTAATTAATCAGTAATTAGGTTCGGGCATTACACCCTCTTCTCCAGATATGTTTAATATTTGATGGTCTATCGTGACCGCCAAGAAATTATGATTAATCTCCTTAATCATTTTTTAAGTCAATGCTAATTAATAATTAACGAACTAATTATTAATTAATTAGGTTGGAGTGTTACATTCTCTCTCTATCTTACTCTCTCTATAAGCACATGCACTTAAGCACACGCACATTCCAAGTCTGACTTGCATGTCAAACAACACACACACCCAAGATATGTATTTATACATGTCATCATGTGTATATATATATGTATGTAATATATATGGCTGATGTGTTGCATGTCATGCCATTGGGTGGGGGAGGGTGGTCCAATGGCAAGCTGCCACCTTAATTTTGAGTGTACAGAAGTTGGAACTTTTTTGAGTATATATATATATATATATATATTTGATGGGATATATTGCACAAAGTGCTTATAACCCAACTGATGTTCTTTTTTAGACTTAAGATCTCTCATCTTTTTAGTCTAGGATTCAAACCCTTTGGCCATCGTGTTGGCCTCATTTTTTTCCTTTTTCCTACTCATGTCTTGTTTGACATTTTAGGTATTATTCATCACAATTTTAAAATTGTGCCTTAATCGCTTTAAAAATTTCTTAGTATTCTCGCATTGCTTTTGATTTTTTTGTTCTAAATTTTTACGCCATAAATCTTATTTTTTGTCATATTATATTGTGTTTTATTCAACCAAAAATATTTCATATTTATCGACAAATTTGATTTAAGTTTGTTTTATTCTCGCATCGCGCTAATTTGTCCAATTTCTCTTCGTGTACTATGTTTAACATTTACGGCCTACTAGTTCCAATTTAAGATGTCAAATAAATTAATATATAATTAATCTCATAAAAATGATATTAAAGTAAATTACTTTGCCTAATTGAGTTGGGATATTATAGGATGGGTGCCTAACCTCTTCCCATCTCATACCTTAGCTCCTAGATTCAGATTTTTTTTTTGTTCATTGTAGATCAGTTTTGCTTTACTTTATTTTAACCCATGTCAAGGGGTTTAGAATGTAAATATGATCAAAGCGATGTAATTTTAGTTTTCTTTGCTATTCTTTTTACATGTATTCTTTATAGGTTATATCAGGTTTGCTTGTTATTTAGCCTAAAACTAGTTGGCGACTCTTTTGTGTATTCATGTACACCCAATTCGAAAAGAAGGTGTGTTCCTCTCCCACTTTGAGGGAGTGGACTTTAAAAGTCGTGTCTAGATTTTTTTGGCACCTGCGCTCACTAGTTGCTTGAATGGCCAATCCAAATTGTTGGTCGGTTTGCTTCTTGTGGTTGATGATAGTGGTGACACTGACATAGAGGAAGAGGAAAGTGGCAACAAACTCAACAATTAGGGCTCTGTAGAAACACCATCGCTTAAGCTCGCCCATATCTAGCAAAATGGCCAGTGGTGGGTCCACGTAGTCGTTCCCATGGTGATGGGTTCGTTGTTCTTCGCCCACAACCTTCGACATCTTTCCCTCTTAGCTCTCTATTTCTGTTCTGCTTCAATTGAAGTTTAAAGATTGTTGGCTTCCGGTTGAGATGTGTATATATATATATATATATATATATATTCGACTACAGAGTTGTGGATGATCAAATTGATGAACTAGCAAAATAGTAAAATTTTACTGTGTGAGAGACTGTAAAATTTTACTATTTCACAACTAGTGAAATTTTAATCAATGTGCTTTAGGAATACTGATTGTTTTAATCATTTTACTACCTTGAAAGTATCTTTAAGCATCCAAAATGTGGCTAAAAATCCATATAAAACTTGTAACAAATTGAGATTTATTTTTATTTCTTGAAGCAGTAAAGTTTTACTTATTTGCAGTTGAATGAAATTTTACTATTTTTGGAATGATTTTTTTTTTTCAAAATTTCATATTTAATATGAATTTTGTTTCATAAATCTTAATTTCTAGAGTTTAAATATATAAATTTTATTAAAAATAGATATATAATTTGTAAGTTATTGAATTTTGAAATTTGAATAAAAAATTTCAAAACGCTTTTTGATTTCACGACTTGTTAGTTACTGGACATGAAACTTTAATACATTGATGAGTATTTGAGTCATAAAAAATTGAGGTACCTTTAGATTATTTTGTTAAGCCTTGAACCTATTGATAATATTGATCTCTCTCACATAAGCGGGATCCAAGTACAGAGCATTGTGTAAATTTAGGGGGTGGGGAAAATTTGGGAATTTTTTTACATGTAATATTTGAAACAATTTTGTAAAAACAATGTCCTCTAATTTTATTTTTTATTTTTTAAAAATAGCCCCTCAAAGTTTTGAATTTTTATTTTACATTTACGATTTGAACCAATTTTGTGTAAAAAAGTCTCCAAAAAAATCTTACCCCCTTTCCCCCAACTCGCAATTTTACTCATTAGACTAGTGGGTCTCACTTCTGTAAGAGAGAAGGGATCAAGGTAGTAAAAAATAGTGGGATTCTTGTACATATGTGACAACATACCCTAAATTTAATAAGAGTAATATTTAAATGCTCATCAAAATTTGCTACATAAGGAGTAAGAGTCACGAGTGAATCCCATAAATGATGGATCCAGTCTTTGTGAATTGATATATCATAAAGTGACAAATATATTCAAAGCATGACGTGTGTATGTACAGAGCTCTTCAGGATACAGATAAAGAAAGATTGTTTTATCTAGATCAAACAAGCACGGAGTCAGAGGTATATGGTTCAGAATATAGCACCACCTTCCATTATACCGACCTTAGAATAAGGAAACAAAGTTTGATATGGCAATTACTATTTTTGGATAACTTCAAATCCCTACTTTTTATGTTTCTTAATCCTACTCAATTCAGGAGATCTACAATCTATAAATAAGACCATAAGGTACGCTTTCAGTTTATGTTCATTTTTTTTAAAAAAATTACAGTCTCTTTCTATTTACTGACTTTATCATCGGAACAACTACCACTGAAGCCTTTACTGTGACTCTCTAGTCTCAAGTTTTTGACAGGTAGTGAAGGACGGGAGACCCTTTTAATAAAAAAGAGCAACATTGGTTTGGCACCGTTTGTGGGAACGAAAATAGTTCTTATTATCTTTTCTTCAAAACAACAAATTTGTTATCTTTTTCTTCTTAAAGAAAATGACTCCCAGCCTTCGTCCTAGAAAGAACTCCCAAAACTCTTAGAATCAGCCTTCTGTTGGAAGAGGAAGGGGACAAACACCTAATTGTTTACAACAACAAGTTGATCGAATTCAACGACAGTCTGATCAGATACAGGAACAACTCACTGCCATGTCACAAGCTCTGGCTTCACTAGCTTAGAACCAGAGGAGTAACCCTCTTCCTCCTCCTACTAACGTTGTTCGCGGAGGAATTTAGCCTCCCTTCGCTACCACGGGTGGAGGATCTCCCAACGAGGAGTTGCCTAACACACAACCGGTACACCCCTATGGTACCGCTTATATAGGGGCTGATCCCCAGATGTTAACAGCCGTAGGGAGAGGAATGCCCACACTTCATCTTGTTGTCTATTATTAGAGCAGAATGAGGATACCAACTCCAATGGCCTCCAGAGCCAATCCAGCATCACAAGAATTCCAACCTCCCGAGATTCTAGTCCCTTTAGTCTTGGGAGAGCGGCATCCTCCCGCTAATACCGGACAAATTCCTCCGTTGAGTCAAGGATTTAGGGGTTCAGGACAAGATCAACAACGGGTACCGGTGGCACAACAAGTCCTAGCAAAAGCCCCTCAGAAGGTAGAGGAGATAGCAGACTCCCAAGATCAGATGATCTCAACCAAAGGGTTCCGTACCCCTCCAGATCAAAACGAGTTAAGTAAATTGCTTGGTAGGTTCTCTACACCATTTACCTTTGACATAATGGTGGAAGAACGACCCAAAAATTACGTTGTCCCAAAATTCACCCTCTACGATGGGTCAAGGACCTTGGGGACCACCTATCTCACTATCAACATACAATGGCTCCCTATGTTGCTACCGATGCCTTCATGTGTCGAACTTTCGTGACGAGCCTTAAGGGTACCGCCCTTAAGTGGTTCCACAACCTCCCCCAAAAATCGATCAGTGATTTTTATAAGCTCAGTAAGCTATTTCTTGATCGATTCTTAACCAGCAGGAAGTTTAGAAAATGACTAGAATTCTTGCTAACTATAAAGCAAACAAATGGAGAATCACTTCGGAAGTACATAGCTCACTTTAACATCGAGCTCACAAAGATAAACGATTGCAGTCCAAGCTTTTTAGTGGTCGCCCTCACTTTAGGCCTTGGGCTTGGACGCTTCTAGGATTTCTTGACCAAGAATTCTCCCATCGATATGGCAATACTCATGGAATGAGCGCGGAAGTATATTAATCTTGACGATACAAAAACCTCAATTCAAAAAGCAAAAGAATAAGCTCAGAAGGATGAACAAGTTCAGAAGAGGGATAACAACGCTAATAAGAAGAGGTTCGAGAGCCCCGACAAGATAACAACACCCAGAGCCCAGAACAATTCTAGCTTTAGGAGGTATGGGACTTACACCCCTCTGAATACTTCTCTTACCCACATACTCTAATAGATCCAGACTCGTGAAAACTTGAGGTGGCCAAAGCCACTAAAAATTCACCCTAACTCAAAAAATCAGAACGAATATTTTCAGAAGAGGGATAACAATGCTAACAAGAAGAGGTTCAAGAGCCCCGACAAGATAACAACACCCAGAGCCCAGAACAATTCTAGCTCTAGGAGGTATGGGACTTACACCCCTCTGAATACTTCTCTTACCCACATACTCTAATAGATCCAGACTCGTGAAAACTTGAGGTGGCCAAAGCCACTAAAAATTCACCCTAACTCAAAAAATCAGAACGAATATTTTGATTTTCATAAAAAGCACGGACACTGTCACGACTCGAGACCCACCCTCTACGAATCTCAAATCGCGACCTCGGCCCGACTTTTTTGTTGAACCGGATCTGAACTTGCTACATAATCAGTGCTACTAACATGCAACAACTATCATAACATAAACATAAATAGCGGAAGACTTAAAATAAAAGTTGCATGTAATAAATATCTGGTTCTCAAAATACAGACTGTAAAATTTCTTTAACTACTGTACATCCCCAAGACGTGGATGACATGGGAGGCTACAAGACTGTACTACGTATTACACTTATACTTGTGCATAGACTTTTCTGTACATTTGTACCCAAGGCCAAAAGGGCTAGCCAGTTATGTTCGCGGCAGCCCTGTAACCATAGCCCTAAAAAGCTGCAGTCATTATGTTGTCAAGAACCAGTTATGATTCCACTATACTCTTCGTGGAAAGTAGCACAATCCTAATATATTATGAGTGCCAAATTTGTGCTCAGTCACAAACTCCATCTGATGCTTACTATGACCTATGGATCAAGGTTCCAAGAGGAACACCAGCCACGTTTCTATGGGAGGCGTAGGACATAGAGATATGTATATACAGAGCTTAGTACTATTCAGAGACCTTGGTTTGGGCCTGAATAAGAGATCAGGGGATATGCTGGGCCCCAAGTTAAGGTGCATCCACTTTTGTTGATATCACTATCATTTATTGACTATCATAGATGATCATATTATTTCCTTATGAATGATCATGAGATTGCATAGCTTTTTATTGAATACATACGATTATGGTTAAGACAACTCATGACTATAGCAGCATGATATTTGTTATCATATTAGATTTCCATTTATTTTTCATTTGAGTTTACTACCATTTGATATTCATTGATGAGTTCTATATTTCTTGACTAGCTATCATGTTTGCATTATCCTAGTTCTTTTTGGAATGAGCTAACAAAGCTCAGTAAGTAAAGTCCCTTTCTTTGTTATGGGTCAAGATTAGTGCATAAAGTAGGCACGAGAAAATACCAATAGGATGTAATATATCGATGTATGTCATAATAGGAGACATAATAGAAATCACAATAGCCAGTCACCAACGTATAAATCTATAGAAATGACCCTCAGGTCCTATAGGCGTTTCCCAAGATGAGTACATAAAACAATAAGAAGGAATAACCAAATAATATGCTGCCGAAATTAGAAAACACCTATATAGGCATGTCATCACATCAAATAACACAACAAGGAGTATTCCAAGGAAAAGCTCACAAAGCATATCAAGGATCCAGGGAATACAATATCAACGGTGCTCAAACGTATGTATCATAGCGTGTCATGTAAGAGATAAAAGAAGCTATTTGTTAGATGCTATTTGTCAGGGCCTAGTATACCCTTTCGTGCTTACAGCACAGTGCTTTCAAACTTTTCATGTCCTCTAGGACCCAAGTCTTACGTCATGCCTCGCATGACTACGTGTCGATCGTGCATTGTGACTCTCACAACCACGTTTAGATCAATTGTGCGTTGTGACACTCACACCCACGTGTAGACTATCAGCATCTTGTCCCTAAGGACTGAAGTGTGTAATGTATCAAATACTACCACAGATAGATAATGCATAATTTCATGAAGTAATACTTTTCTCAACGTGTGACATGTACTGTTTAGTAACCAAGCATCATGAAAATACGTACTAATCATAACAGGATGTTGACATGCAATAACTCATCAAGTCTACAAGATGGAACAATATCAATTGTGGAAATCAAACATATCAGATAATAGAGTACAAGGCGACAACATGAAGAAATAATGGTGACATGGCTAAGGAAGGACCACATAACAAAGTTCGGGTTTACTTACCTCAGTTTTTTAACATCGCATTCCCATGCGGTACTACAGTTGTTATCCCATAGCTTTCTTTCCATTTTTCATCGTTTGGGTGACCCTATAATCATAGATTCAAAAGTATGTTAGCAAAATGAATTAGTAATCATTCAATTCTCAACCATTGTTATGCAATGTTTTGGGTTCTTTTTGAACTCAGTTTATTCAATTGAGAGTCTTTAACTTCCCATTTCAAGGTTTCCTGTAGCCCTTTAGCATATTTGGCCCTTTAAGGGCAATTCGATAATTTACATTTTTTAACGTTCCATACCTTCCCGTTTACCGTTTATGTATTCTGACTCCATTCTGAGTCTATTCAATCATTGCAACATTTTTGTGGACTTATTTATTTCATTATTACTCCCCTAGTAACTCTGTTGTGTCCTAAGAACATATTCGTCATTTTTTAATCTGTTACCGGGTCTTATTTTTCTCAAAGGAACGTTATCACTAAGTTCAGAATATTGATTATAATAGATTCAGGCTTTTTTGGATCTTAATTTGCTTATTTGTGACTTATATTAAGGCTAAGGGCATTGTTGTAATTTTTGCACTTCCATGCGTCACGTTTTTTGGTACTTCATTTACTAATAAGGACTCCACCGTTGAGTCTGAAGTGCCCAAAACAATTAGACTATGTCCCCCTTGACATTTATCTAGCTTTTGAAATACTAAGGGTAAAATTGTCATGTTGACGTTTCACGTGTCTATTGTTCCGGGACTTTTTTCGCAAAACGGATCCCGTCATTAGGTCCAGAATGTCCCAAAATGTTAAGGTATATAATTTTATAATCATCGGGGTCCATTTGATCACATAACTGATCATTAGGGCGTATTTAGAATTATCCTAGTTTGTCTGTTCGTATTTTTTGAGATTTATTTAGGCTTCACGGACCTCACCGTTGGGTCTAGAATGTCCGACATGATTAAAATAGACTATCTTTTATGTTTAATTGGCCAGGTGTCATTAGGGCAATATAGTCATTTACAATTTACGTGTCTATATTTTTTGGGACTTAATTTCGCCAATTGGACTCCACCATTGAGTCTGGAATGCCCGAGATAGTAAAAATACACTATTTATTTATTTTATTTGGGCTTCGTTTGACTTATTTAGTGTCAAAGGGTAAAATGGTCATTTTATCCAATTAATAAAATAATTAAATAAATTATTTTATTATTTTATGATTTTTCATGGGCTTATTTGAACTAATTTTTCAAATCTTGGGCCATAACAGAATTATTGGAAAGTGTTGGGGTCAAATTATAATTTGACATAGTTAAGGTTTATTTATTTAAACCAAACTAGTGAACCGAGGAGTTCAAGTGCCAAAACCCTAGACCGGTTCACTATTCCACTGAACTGACTGGTCTAGGTTTCCCAAGAGAACCAGAATTAGATATCCCACCTAATCCTTTTATCCACGGTTGGGTTATCCCATATTCCTAATTCAATTTCTTATAGCTGTAACCAAACAGCCTCAAACTATTTTAAAATCAAATCCATCTCCTCACAAAATGGTGCTGTACCCCCAAGACCCATGCGCATGTGGTTGGGCGGGTCTATCCCGACCGACCCGACCCGACCGGTCGTCTACAGTCATCTTCTTCTACGACTTTCTGGCGTTGTCTCCGACACCGGCGATGGTTTCCGGCGAGCTTTTCATACTTCCAAAAATATGAGAATGCTCCATTTTTTTTCCAGGATTCTATTTTTCCGACCAAACCCGACTTTGGGCAACCCGATGGCCGTCAAACAGCCATTTCCAGTGGCTGCTCCAGCAAGAAACCCAGTTTTTCGACGACTTTTGTTTTGGTTTTTCTCACTATTTTGACACCTGTTTTTGGCATATTTTATATCAGAACGACTCTAGAGACCTCAATAATTCATTTAGGTTTGTTTTTAGCTTCAAACATGGCACTTTTCTTCCACCTATCATTTTTGGCCACCTTTCTCTCTCTACATTTTCTCTCTCATTTCTCTACCAAAAAACCTCCCGTTTCTTCCTAAATTCACCATTTTCCTACTCTTTTAAATCCTATGGTTCTTTGGGCGTTTAGTTTTAGTTTTCTAAAAAGCCAGTAGACACAGTACAAAAAATTACAGAGAAGAAAATAGGAAAAAAAGTTTACCTCTTTCCTCCCTTCTTGCCTCTGATCCCCTTTTTCCTCTTCTTCTCCTCCTCCTCACTCACAATAGCTTTCTCTTTCTGTATATTTTGGAAGCAGCCGAATGGTTTGTGTGTATGTGTGTGTGTGTGTGTGTGTGTGTGTATATATATATATATATATATATATTCAAGTTAGCTTTTCACCACCTGCTTTGTATTGCCCCTCTAGATCACTCATACACACATCTATTTTTATATTTCTTGGGGCCATGCTGCTCAGCAGCTTTATACATACATATATATATATATTATGATTATTTTATTTATTATTTTTATTTTTTGTTCTAGATTATTCTCTTTATGCACACATATATATATATATCATATACAACATATATCACAAAATGGTTGGTAGCCTAAATGGTATTTTTTTGAGACTTAAATGCTTCATTGATTTTTGGGTCAAGGGTTCAAAACCCATCTATTGCATTTTGGCATTTTTTGCTATGTTTTTGGTCTTAGGTCTCGTTTGCCGTTTAGGCCGTTTTACTTGATTTCGTTTGTGCCTTAATTGCTTTAAAAGCCCTTTAATACTCTAGCCTCGCTTTCGACTATGAGTACTAAATTTCTAATGTTATTATTTTTATTTTATATATGTTTCATTGTGTTCCATTAATTCTTTATAATCCATCATAATTATCGGATTAGTTTCGATTAACGCGCTTTTTTGGGCATTACGCTAATTTTGCACTATTGCATTCTACTCGATGATTTCCTATCATATCATTTTTCTCGGCATTTATTACATTCTTACTTGACCATCTCTAATTTAGAATTCATTTTTTTCTTCACGTATTAATTTCACAAGTCGAAGCCGTGTCACTTTATCGTTTTCTTGATCTATTCCTCATCGTCCCCTCTTGATGTATTTAATCATTTTATTAGTCCATTGTAATTATCGAAAAATCCGGGGTAATATTTTTCTTTCTTAATCATTCTTTATTTTGTTTCTAATTAATAATTAGCAAACTAATTATTAATTAATCGGGTCAGGGTATTACAATAGAGCCTGCTAGCTAGACATAGACATTTTTGGAAGTATATTTTCAGTATATTATATATATATATATATACATACTATAATACATACACTTATATACTTTTATACCTTATATATACGTACAATTATACGTATATATATATATACTTGTATATATATATTACATTATCATATGTATGTATGTATATATATATATATATACTCATGTGTGTATATATAATCTACTATGCACGTACATCGATGCATGTACGGGTTTATATGCACCATTTTCCATACTATTGATTTTCTTGTACGGTTATTCCCCGGGCACTCGGGGTCGCCTGAAATCATTATCGTATACTGACATCGATTGTGCACTTATATTGTGCAGGAATCTAACATAACTTCGGTTTGTTCGTACTTGGGCTTTTCTCGGTCTCGAAATTTTCTGAGATTATAGATTTTACTATTTGCCTCGTTATGCGTACCCATCATTGTACACTAATCATCATGATAGTTTGGGTATATTTGAAGTCTAGTGTTCTCGGTTTGAGTTGGTCTCGATTACTTTTGGTACTATGCTCATTGGCTTGGTCTGATCTCGGTATTATTATTTGATTCGTAGGACATAAATGAAATTATTCTAATTCATTTGGGTCAGGGTGTTACAGACACACAAATGAGAAATGCAGAGCTGTCAAGCAAGAAATAAAGCATCTCATCAAAAGAGGATGACTGAGAGAGTTTGTCAACCAGGATGGGAGGTAGAATCCCCATGACGAAAGACCACCTCAAAGAAGGCAACAGCAAAGGCTTGAACAGAGAAAATTTCAGAATGATCAACAATAACAAAAGAATCAGGTCATCTTTGTGCTTCATGCTAACAATGTGATGATAGGGATGTCTAATCGAGCCAAAAAAAGATATGCTCGAGAAGCAAAGGCAGAATCTCATGTGATCCAGATCTCAACCATTGAGAAAAAGATAAAATCAGAACCTCAGATCTAGTTCTCTAAGTTGGACCTCATTGGGATACATTGTCCCCACAACGACGCTCTTGTCATCTCACTCAAAATGGCTAATTTTGATATCAGAAGGGTTCTCATGGATACTAAAATTTCCACTAATGTATTATTCTATGAACCCTTCAAACACATGAAGCTCGACTCTAATGACTTCAGAGCTACCATTGCTATCATGGCAGGATTTGATGGGAATCTCAGCATCCCAATAGGCAAAATTGATCTACTGACCATGATAGGAGAAGGGAATGGACAGAAAACACTAATCTATGAATACATGGTCCTAGACACTAAATCCCCCTATAATGTCATTATTGGGAGGCCTTGGATCCACCAGATGGGAGTAGTTACTTCAACCCTCCATCAATGCTTGAAATATGTCCATAACAACAAAGTTCTCACCATCAAAGGCTGCCAGCCCACTACTCGGGAATATCATGCACTCGCTCTAAAAGAAAAGCCCTCTAAATGGCAATTACAGTACCCTCGTGAAAGGAAAACTTTCTCATCTTCCAACCTTCACGAGGTAGAAGAATGTCCTTTCAAAATTGACGAGCCATTAAGTCCTAGAGGAAGGGACAACGTGGTCAAACTAATGGAGGAGTCCATCAAAGTACTCATCAGCACTGAAGGAGAGGGAAAGTACGTACAAATCAGCTCAGCCTTGTCTCCTTCCGAGCAAGAGGATATTGTTAAATTTTTAAAAGACAACCTTTCAGTATTTGCTTGGGAAACTATAGATATGGAGGGAATAGATCCTAATTTCATCTCTTACAAGTTGATGACAGATCCAGACCATCCCTTGGTAAGACAAAAAAGGAGCAACATCATGAATCTAGACAAATTTTAATGGGGGATTGAAACATTACAAATTTAATAATTGTGGAAAGAGTGTGATGTGCTGTTTTTGAGGGAAATCGTTTTATCGCTCCTGTTTTCCTTTTCCAGTTGAATGGCATTTTGGCGTCAAGTAAAAGTAGATGATGACGAGATTTAATTAAGTTGAGGTCGTCACGGATCAACTGACTGATATCCATACATTTGGATTTGATCTGAATTCTTAATTTTATCAGCAACCACCTTAATTACGAATTGTTTCATATCTTAGCAGGAAAATGCTTGGTTTTGTGTCTCATCCTCGTCCTTGACATTCATTTTACTAAACAAGTGATATTAAAGTGATAACTACAAGGCTAAGTATCTAGGTATAAATGCAAAAAAGAAGAGACAGACGTTGGGTCATATCAGCAAAACTCCAAGAATAGGTATAATTTTAATGAAAAACTAAATAACCTTCCTTACTTTGAATGCTTTTAGACCCATATAGTGAGAGTGAGATAACAAGAAGTTTGAAGATTATTTTAGAAGGCAAAGGGACGTCATACATACATGTGACTTTGGCTATCCTTAAATTCAGGAGGAAAATGGTCAGTATAGACTCAAGCCACCCATGTTTATCTAAAGCAGAAGCAGTGGGTTCATCTAGATCTTGTTGTTGCCTTTAATTGCAGGCTCAGAAATGGAATTCACATCTCAAACTACAACACCAAATCATTCTTTGTATTTGAGTAGTGCACCCAACAGCCCAAGTGATTGCAGCATGCACTTCTACAGCGCCCCGACTAGTCCCATCAAAGCAACACCAAACACTAATGAAAATGTCATGAATTCCAATTTTGATAACTTTGAATTTGAGACCAGTAGAAACTTTTGTCTTGATGGTTTCGAATTTGAAACAAGCCAGCGTTTTGAGTATCCAAATCCATTGTTGGATAATGATCAGCAGCAGCAGCAGCAGCAGCAGCAGCAGCATGGGGTGAGGGACTACTCACTTCCTCTTCCTACAATGGCATTTGCAGATGAACTTTTTCGAGATGGCCAAGTTGTGCCTCTCAAGCTCCCACCCAGGCTTCAGTTTGCCAACCAAAACTCAACTGCTTCTTCACCTAGGTCCCCGAGTTCAGTGCTTAAAATTCCATTTTCATGGCGGAGCATGTGGAATGATGACTTTGATCCCTTCATGGCTGCTTTAGATAAGGTTAAGGAAGAAGAAAAGAAGGGGAAAAGCCATCACATTCACAGGCGGGCTCGGTCGCTTTCGCCATTTAGGTCCAATGACTCCTCATCAGGGGCCCTCTTGGAAGTGGAACCAATGATGCCGCATCAACGTCATCAAATGGTTCCAATGGAGTCCAAGGGTTCAGCCTATGCGAGATGGGTTCGACACCACAACAATCAACTGGGAACCAAAAAGGCATCACAAGTAAGCCCAAGCCCAAAAATACAACCCAAGCTCAAGGGGTCGCCTCCTACTTGTGGAAAGAGAGTGAGAAATGTGAAAAGGGGCCACGAAGGGCCCACCAAGACAGAAGAGATCCCTGAAGAAGACGGACGACAGAAAAGAAAGGGATTTCTACTCAAGTATGCATCATTTGGGAGAGAAAAGAATGAAAGCAAGCTTAGAGATCAAATTGCAGCACTGTGGAAACCAACTTACTTCAAGAATTTCAGCTTCAACTTTAAGCGAAATGCAAACAAGAAAAAGGTGAATGAAGAGCCCAAGATGACACTAGCACAATACAGGCCAAGATTGAGGCTTTGTTTGGGTTATGGATTTGAAAGTCCGGGGAACATGAACTGAATGAACAATAGTCTCAACAAAATTTCTTCATAATTTCTGGCTTCAATTTTCTAAATATTCATATAATACTGTAACTTTGTGGGTTGATGATTTTCTTTTTCTTATGATTGTAATTTTTTAATTTTTATTTGAGAGTGAAGAGCGGGTAAGAGTTAATGAGAATAAGCAATCTATTCAAAACAAATTGTTTCATAGTTCAGTGTCTTATCATGAAATTGTAGATTTTCGAATTATGAATTTGATAGTGAGAACAGAATGCATGTTAGTTTTTTCTTCTTTTTTTTTTTTTTTAAATAAAAATTATACAGTCATGAAAGGATTATTTGGAGGAATTAAATAAAATATTTTAGGTAATGGTAGAATTATTTGTGAATTCACAAATTTATGTAGGTAATGCAACACCATTGTAAAAGAATTATTTCCAACAACATAACAAAATATTTTCTTTTTGGTATCTATATCTATATCTATACTATATATAATGATACAGAAAGCCTTGCAGTGTTTTCTCATAATTTTTTTTACATTTTTATTTGACAAAAATAACCTTCCCCCAATTTTTAACCATTTTCACTTTTTAGTTCTACCATTTCGTAACCCTAATAGACATACTCTCGCTTTCTTCTCTGTTCTCTGCAATTATTCGTGCTTCTTTCTTCACCACTCCATCACAACTCGACCATTCCCATGATTTCATCTCAATCTCACTCTACTCAATCGCAACCTCTCTTATCCGCTTCATTGCAAAACTGACCAGTACCACAATTTCTTCTCAATCTCTTCTCTGCTCGATCTCAAACTCTCTTCTCCGACCATTCGGGTCACAACCCGAAACCCACCCTGTGCGGATCCCGAATCGCCACTGCCACCCTTCGGCCCAGGGGCAGTCGGGTGGACTCACATAAGCAATGGTGCCGAATGGCGGTGCTACCTATGTTTGCGGTAGCATGAATTTTTTTTTTTTTCCTTCTTTTAAATTTCTCGCACATCCGCCTGGTATTGCCGCTCTTCAGAACGGTACACATGATTATACATTCAGAGCATAATAAAAACTTTTAAGACTTTATAAACAATACATGCTTGGTTGTCCCGTGGGACTTAAGTACATATTGTCAAAAACTAATGATAACAAAAGTGACTAACTACAAGTCCTTAGTACTTCCCAAAACTGCTAATCCTGTATGGAGCTTCCTACGCCCTTCCTCAAACTGGGCAAAGCTCTATCCATCTTCATCACCAAAAAAGTCAGGATTGCATTCAAATACCTGTATATATGTCGAATAAATCCATATGAGCTAAACTAAGCTCGTGAGTAATTTCAATATTTGTCATGGGTTTTCAACTGGCAATGGTGACGAGTGCGCGAAAGTGCACTCTAAATACTCTATTATTAGATTAAAATGCTAAAATGTGACCCTATTATTAGAACATAATGTTTAATATTTTTAATTTTTTTATATTTAGTTTTATGATATATTTTCTGTTTAAGTGAGCTAATTAATATATTTATTGAATTAGGGAAGCATTGAAGGTAAAAGAAGAGATATGAAGTGTATTGTACAATTTTCAGCTTTTAGGCAGATTCGATCTATGGAGCTTCAACTGAGGTTTGGATGGTGTTAGAGTTTCAGAATGAGAAAGTGGTCTTCATGAAGTTTTTAGAGGACGTTTTAAGCTTTTACGAAAGATATGGTTTGCAAAAATCCGAATTCATTTGGGCCTCCAAACGTTGCTTCAAAGTCAGGCCTGGAAAGCTGGATTCCTGTCCGATCAGCAAAATTCAAGGGGTCATAACTTGAGCTTCCGAAGTCCAAATCAGGTGATTTGAAAGTATAAAATTATCTACACATCCAGATCTACAACTTCTATGAAGAACCCGAATCAAGATTCAGTCGTTATCTAATAGAAAAAATGGCTTAAATATTGCGGCTGTTGGCTGTGCGCGGGAAAGAAAAAAAAGACTTGGAAGAAGTGGGCTGGGCTTGGAACGGCTGCATGAAAAAGGGAAAGAAGAAAAAGGAAAGAAATACAAAAGAAAAAAAGAATAAAAAAAGACAAAAGAAATAAAGTTTGAAAAGTCAAAAAAGTGGAAACAAGGAAACAGACAGAAAAAGGAAGCAAAAGGTGGTTGACGTGCGATGGGGTCCAGGGCCGAATCAAAAGAGGCGTTGGGCTTCGTTGGGTTTCAAAAGATGGAAAACGATAGCTGCAAAAAATAGCACCGGTTATAATTCGGCAAGGAGGACCTACAAAAAAAAGAAGGAGGACCCTCCGACGATCAAATCAGTAAAGAGGGAATAAATATAAAGAATATGTGTAAAAGTGAATGATTGTATATGTGATTGAATGAATCTTTGAGCATACCTGGCCCCTTTATTTATAGGGTTGAGAGTCATTGATTTTAGCAATTTCTTATTTTGAATAGAATTCCTTTCTTGTTTGTCAAGGTTAAAAGATATGTGATAATCTTCCCTGATTGGGGTAGGATTTCTTTCCTATCTGAAAGACTTGCGCTCCAAGATATATTTCTTATTCTGAGGTCGGAAGTCTATGGAAGACGGTGACCAGTTCTACCTTGAGGATTCATTATTGGGTGATCGTACCGAGGTTGCGAGGAGTTGCAATTGTGAAGAGGCCCGATCAGAGACTCTAAGATTGGAAGGAACATCCGGTAGTATGAAGATTTCGACTATGGAGGAAGCTTGTGGATTCAAGGGAAGATTGAAGACGGTTGAGTAAAATAGTGCTTGAGGTGCTAAATCTAGTTCTTCATCGCATTGTAATTCAATCTCACTC
Organism: Nyssa sinensis; assembly: GCA_008638375.1. Lineage (NCBI taxonomy): Eukaryota > Viridiplantae > Streptophyta > Magnoliopsida > Cornales > Nyssaceae > Nyssa > Nyssa sinensis. The sequence continues at coordinate 40,607,944 of CM018034.1, forward strand.
ATAGTGGACTCTTCCATGAGCATGGTCGGCTCTGGAGTTTTACACCTTGGATAGTTTTCCTTGGTGGTTTCTTCGTTATCACTTCGGTTTGTAACTCTCCTACTCTTGATGCTTTACAATTTCCATTTTGCTAGAATTGAATGCTTCTGCTTAATAAAAATTTAGGTTTTTATGAACGAACCACTCGGTGGATTACGGTGAAACGAAATAGTTGGGACAAGCGAGTTCCATTAGCTTAGGTATGCAACACAGGAACCCAAGTAGCGCCAAAGGCTTACGCAAGCTCTTAAGGCAAATATGAAAATGAATGAACGAGAGGACTTCGCCGCACGAGCAAGGAACAAACCAACCCACACATTCCAATCACCACTCACACACCATCACGTAAAACTGTAAACAGCTCTGCCCGAAAATTATGAAATTGGACATCAATTGAATACTTAAAAACCTTAATTGTGCAATTGGAATTGTTAAATGAATTGTGGAATTGATAATTGATCACATAGTTTAATTTCTACTTGAATTGTGAAATTGACAATTGAATTGGATTAGTTGATCAATTATACTTGTGTTGAATGATTTGTATGTTGAACATTGCATGATTACCATATTAGATGGACTGAGCTTATAATTAAATTGTTGATAATTGTTAAATATTGATTGAATTTATAATTCATATATTGTGCCATCTTAGTAGTTGTTAGTGTTGTGGTTGAAAAATTGAAACAATTCAAAAAGCTAGTACAAACCTATTCAACCCGCCTTTCTAGGTTAGTTTCACACCACGGGACCAACCACCAAAGTGGTATCAGAGCCTAATCTCAAAGGCAATTGATTAGATACCTATAAGTGTGAATAATGAAGGGTGATTATCTTGAGATTTGTGAGAATGAAATTGAAGCTAATGTAGAAATTTCTTATGTGCAATTATCTAAATAATTTCTTAATCTCAAGAAAGCAAATATGAAATTAGCCAAGAAACTAAAGTTGAGTGAAAAGGAAAAAGTTGCCTTACAACTTGACCAAACAATATTGAGTCAACGTGAAGAAGTTAAGGTCACTCTCTTATAAAAACTTGAATTTTCAGAATAAGAAAGAAACATCCTATTGGGTGAGGTAGGGAATCTAAAATCGTCCCCAGAGGCTTGTAAGATTGAGGAGGAGGAATTAGGTGTAAAATTTGATGAAGAACTTAAATTAACTAAAAGTGTAAATGGCATTCTTAAAAACACGTATAACGAGTCATCTTCATCCATTCAAATCATTCCTTCTACCTTCAAGCCTAAGTTGGTTATTCCTTCCGAACAAATAGGGATGAAGCTACCCCAACCCAACACTCAATATTTAGTTCAAGACCAAACTTAAACCAAGGTTTCTCATTGTACCTTTTGTGGGGTTGATGGTCATCCTAGAAGGCGATGTAGCCTTTAGAAAAAGACATGTTCAACATCAATACATGTCAAATGCGCACAAAAAGGAATTGTCTTTGGTAAAGCAACAATTGAATACTCATGTCCAAAAGTCTAGGAGTATGACTAAAAAATTCATAGAAATGAGAAAGTTTGTGAAACCTCTAGCAACCCATAGATGTCAACCAAAGACATCTAAAGTCAATATATAACATGTTGTACCCATACACAAGAATAAAACAAATTTGCGTAAGAAAAGACAATCATAAGTGTCTAGTAATTCACACTGCCTTCAAAGCTAATAATTCAATTTCTTGGTACCTTAATAGCGGATCTTTTAGGCATATGTTCGGTGACCAGGCTCTCTTCACTAACTTTGTGAGTCAAAGAGGGAGCGGTCAACTTTGGGGAAGGGAATAAGTCAAATGTTCTAGGAAGAGGAACTATCTTCCTAGGTGATTCTCCAAAACTTGAGAATGTGTTGCATGTAGAGGGACTAAAGGTTAATTTAATTAGCATTAGTCAACTATGTGCTGACAACTTTAATGTGTCCTTCACCAAAAAGGAATGTAAAGTAATGAATAAAAATGGGAAGTGCATCTTGGAATGATTAAAAACATCCGATAATTGCTATAGCATTACTCTTAATCCAAAAATCACATGCAAAGATTCCTTTCGGGGTGTGTGAAACATGTCAAAAGGCCAAACAAACAAGAGTTTCTCATAAGAAATCTCCATCTCTTGCCCCCACACATCCATTGGAACTAATACACATGGATTTAATGGGTCCAATGAAGAAAACAAGCCTTGGTGGGAAGAGATACATCCTAGTCTTGGTAGATGACTTCTCTAGGTACTCATTTGTGAATTATTTGAGAGAGAAGACTTTAGTGTTTGATGCCATCATTAAAATTTGCAAGAGAATTAAAAATGAAAAAAGGTTATCTAATTACTAGGATAAGGAGTGACCATGGGAAGGAGTTTGAAAAATCCCCTGTCACCGACTATTGTGAAGAATTTTTTCACCCATCTCAGATCTTTCTAAAAGGTTGCTTATTGAACAACTGGACCTCCTATAAAGGATTCTGCTTTTGTCAAGGAATTTTATCGTCTATTTTGGATCTTACTAGAAGTTGCTTATTGAAGAACTGGACCCTTGTACAACACCGGGGGAAAGTTTATATGAAGTAGCACCATTTTACAGCAACACTAGTTGTATTGATTGTTTCGTGGAAAGAGAATGCAGAACACCACAGATGGTGCTACACTAGTGCATTGGAGGAGATTAGAGTGTGGTACTTGTGTAAAAAGCTATATGTTTTTTACCATATTTAGTGGTCTGTGGAGCTGCATATCATTCTAAGCAGTAGGAATTGTTCTATTTTTCAACAAGTTAAAATTCTTTTGTTCCTTGACTCTATCCACATATTTTATTGTTGCTAGCATACATGTATATATTTAGAATCGTTAAACCTTGGCATGAAAATATATATATGGTGTTGAGAGAGCTTTGTGGATTAAAAATAAGAATTTTGTTGCAAAGTTGTAAACTAGTTGTTGACACAAGATTTATTTTTTTATTTTTTTAAGATGCCAAAATTGGTCTGGAAAACAATAGTTATACTTGTTTCTGTTCTGTGTGGATATGCACTACCAAAAATAGAAAATCAAATAACTAGGCATCTTACCACCAATTGTTTGGAGTAAAATTCTAAAACTTCCAACTCTTTTCCATTCTATGACCAATCTAACAGAGAACAAGAGATTACTAACCAAAAACTATATATTAGAGGTGGTAATTATGGTACATCAGATTTTCCTTTGAGTGGGGAGGAATTTGCATCCTTGTTTGTAGTTTATTCTCCAAATATAATTTTTTGAAGAAAGGAAAAAGGAAATGAACAAGTCCTCCCCCCCCCCCCCCCCCCCTCTTCTGTTTTTGTGAATTTGAAATTCCAATTGAGGAAATAAGCTTCAATGTTCAAACTGCGATGAGTTGTAGGAGTAGGCTTTGTCAATTTTGAAAGCCTATTCCAAGATTTTGGATGGCCAAAGTCGTCTCCATGTAGAAATCTCATCGTTCCTGTGAAGTTTTCTAACTCCCCCATAAAATCCATCTGCTTCATTTCCCTCTTCCCGATGGCCTTTCCTATTAATGGACATTCTTCTCCACCGTGAACCAGGCGTGTATTGGTTGAACTCTAGCACGATGGTGTCTGTTAACAAAAGGGTAGAAGACTCAGAACTCGCGTAAGCATGCAAATATAAAAATCCATTGTGACTTTTTAATCACTAATACACACACATGCTTGTGGGTTTTATAGGTTTCTAATTTTGATGACGATATCAATTATCTTAAATTAAATACCAATTGGAATTTGAAAAAGGTGATATTGGCTTCGAACAACATCCAATCGCATCCTTTAGAATAATTTAATTATTCACAGCCAATTCCAAGTATATATGGAAAATGAATATTTCTATCAATAGGCATTATCCAAAGTACAACGTGTTGTGGACTTGAACTGGAAAATCACAACATATATAGATGTAATTAAAATTTTAAAGTTTTGGTGAGTGAGAATGGGTCTCTAAAATTCATAAAGTAGAATAGTGAAAGCAAAAAAGCAAAAGAAACCAATGAGGGAAAACTATAAAGAAGATTAGCAATGGGGTCGTAATCTAATAGTGACAACTCAACTGCCGGGAGAAGCAATTCTACTGTGCGTATAACAGAAAAACAAAACAAAGTTTCTTTCAGCCTAGTTGGCCTTAATATTTCCACTGAGACCAAAAAGTTATGACAATGTTGGATAAAATTAAGACACTGATAACGATTAGTACGTGTTGGGGACCCCCATTGGTAATGATAAACTTAAAAGACATCTCCACCACATTCTGAAGGATGCATTGAATTTAAAAAAAAAAAAAATATGAGCAACAATCTCCCTCATCTCTCTTCCATGAGTTTTCTATTTAATAGGGGAGAAAATTAATTCTTCCCATCTCTATAGCCTTGCAAGGGAAAAATATGAGAGAGAACAGCTTACCAGCGTCGTGACAACGACAGTAATCGTCATTCCCGCCACACAATTCCAAGTGACCTACAATGCCATACCACCAACCTGCACATATTCATTAATCAGAAAACCCATATACATTTGTTACAATCACAAGGGTACGGTCCAAAAATTAATTAAGGTTGTGTCTCAAACACAATTCAATAATGCTTCGATCTATATGTTCTCCATTTGACAAGACTGATTATACACCACCACGAGGAAACAAAATAAATGAAATTTGGATATCTAGTTGGAAACCAGTGTTGACATGACTCCAAATTTAAAAGTTTTAAAAAAGAAATGGGTGCCACCAGTTCCTGAAAAGAAGTTCATTAGTATGATGGATATTTGTCACCTCTTCATATATATATATATATATATATATATATATATAAAGATATTACACATGGGAAAATCATTTCTATCAACACCGCACTCATTCTTCCATGATGTTTCTTTGAGATATTTCTTCCATATATATTAGAGGAATCGTTTACCAGTACACTATCCCAAATTAAATATAATATAATAAAAACTTTGGAAATATGCCAAACAAGCCCCTATCCCAAATGGATATTGTGACACAATCTGAAAACAAGTAAAAAATAATAATAATTCAAAACAAACAGAAGGAGATGGTATGAAGAACAAACCATAAGGGAATTCTTTGTTTCTTCTCCACTGAATCTCAATGTGATCACCAGGGCGTAATTCATTTAAACAGTTAGAGATATAAAGATCGTGGGGAGAAGTATCAACAGGGGGTGCCCTTAACCTATCCCAGGTCACGCCCTTCTCTTCTCCAACTGCCCTCCTTCCGTGTGGTGGGTACCTGCAACACAAAAAACCATACCAACTTCAACCACAGTGTTATTCCTTTCCAGAATCAATAAAACCAAGGATGAATATTATTGAGATTCAGGGTAATTACCTGGCCTGGAAAGTGTCAGTACGGGGATTATAGCTAAGCTCGGCATCATAGCAAGACAACATAAACCCAACATGCCCTTCCTGAAAAACAACATAAACACTTCTTGGTTATGGAAAAAAGAAAAAAATATATTGATTTCAAAAGAAAACAAGTTGATTTTTATATATAGCCTCAGAAATTAAACATTAAAGATGGACAAACAATAGATTTGGTGGAATCAAGCTTAAGGTCACAGTCAATACCTCGCGATTATAGACCTGAGCTGGAAACCAAAACTTGCCAGTCTCAAGAGCAAGATACCAAGACATAATAGAGTCAACTGGGACGACACTACTCTTCTTGCGACTATTGTCAAGGGATGATCTGAGTAAAGAAAGAGGCCACAGAAGAGAAAAAGACCTAATCAAGCCTCTTCCCCTGACCGTCTCAAGGAAGTCGGAATCCTTTCTCGAGGCTATATGCCACCTCCACTCCCGGTAGGCCGCCGGACCAATAAGCCGACCCCATTTCTGTTTCATGTGCCTTTCCCAAAGGTGGTCACTTATACATTTATCTCTCAAAGAACTGCACACACCTGCCATACTAAAAAGCCCATCAGGTGGAAGCCTCTCAATAATGCATTCTAATACCAAATCAGGCAAATCCAACACAGACATCTCCGTTGTTGTCACCTCAACATTTTCAACTTTCGAACTAAAAGTCTTTTGTTTAATAACATTTTTGAGGGAATTTGAACGAAACTATAGCAAATGATATTCTTTATTGACTTAGTAATGGAGAAAAAGGATAAATCTTTCCAAAACCAGAGTGACAACAATCTCGTCTCATACGCCAATAGTAGTAGTGGCTTGAGAGGAAGGGACTTATAGAGGAGGATAAAAGAGACGCAACTTATGAAGAAGAAAAGCATTTTAAAAGGGGTATTCTTTAGTAGGTCGATTCGAGTTCAACATAAATGATAAGGGAGGATTAAAAGTAAGGAACCAATTGCATAAGAAGAAACTCGATTGTCTTCTCTTCTTCACAACCCCTTAAATGCCTTTCAAAATATGGGTTTTTATTCTTTGGACGAGCCCACCAAACCCAATAGTGGGGCTCGTCGTTAAAGTTTAAATAGAATAGAGGGAGCGTTTATCTGCAAACACCTCACAGTTCAAAGGAAAGACTTGGGTGGAAGTCACATAAATCAACCCCAAAAAAGGCAAGAATGCCTTCTTTGCTTATATAAAATGGCTTGTATTGGAGAACTATACTTTATAGACACCCCAAGCTGTCACACACATATATTTAATATGTATATAGAAACTGTGAGAGGATAACTAAGCGGGAAAAAAACTTGACAGAATAGACACAGTTAATGCGTACTTTTGAATGACCCCAGAAAGCTAATTAGGTGGGAATGTAGATCTATTTTGGATTTCTGACACCTGAAAATCCCAAGGAGATAAAAATGAGCCTAGATACAAAGACCCGTATCTCCAAATCTTTGAGGTTTTTTGAAACAAAGAGACAAATATTTGCAAACAATAAGGTCAGGAAGAGATAAGGGTAGTTCAGATTGAAGCAAAATTTTGGTGCAACCTACAAGAAGTTCAAGATCCGTATAAAATATTATACAAAAGAAGGAGATAACAAAGAAACGAGAATCTGGTGGGCTAACGCGAAGGAGGATATTGAAGAAGAAGATGATGGAACTTGGTAGAAGGTCCGTCGTCCTCTCTTCAGTCCGTCAAATTCTTACTTCCTTCCCTGCCTCCGTGTCTCCCTCTCTCTATCTATTTCTCTGACTTAGGCTCAATAACAACCAGGTACTGGTCAAAAATAAAAATGAGAAATAGTGAACTGTGTTATTTATCTGATTGATGGGGATGGGCGGTTTACAGGTAAAGAGGGGTTTGAGTATAATTTTTGTGTGGATACAAGCAACTGTTACCTCTCTCTCTCTCTCTCTCTCTCTCTCTCTCTCTCTCTCTCTCCGCACAAGCAAAAAAGAGGGAGGGAAGTCCGGCCTACCAGAAAATGTGACCGTTGGGATAACATCCTAAAGCAATCAGAGATTGTTATTGGTTTGATTTGATGGTTTTAACTGTGGAGGCATTTTTGTTTCTGTGCAGTGGGTATGGCTCCCAGTCAGTCAATAGAATCAGAAAATTACTAACAACCATTCAATGAACAACAAACAATCAATTTTAAAACACTTGACTAATGCTACTCGTATTAAATTTTTTTCTTTTCAAATGATTGTGATAACAAATTATTAACAGTAATTAAATCTCTTAAAATTATGAGTTTTTACTTTCACCCTCCCCTAGATAAGAATGCAACTTCTGTTGAAAAAATAATAATAATAATGTTTCTAAAACACTATTAATTTGTTACAAAAATTTAAAACATATACTATGCCAGTTAAATTACAAAGTTTCATTTTCTTATGTCAATCTTTAACCTTTAAAAGGACCGTTTCCAGCGAATTTGAAAATTTGATATTTTTTTTCTTCAAATTTATGACACTACCAGTTTTTTAAATGAATACTGCTTTTCTTCAATTTCCTGTCAAGAACACGAGGTCAGAGGGCTACCAAGATGGTTCCAGTGGTAACTGCTCCCATGATGAAGTTAGAAAAGAATAATGACTATAATTGAAAGAAGGCAATTGAATATGCATTAAAAGCGTACCTTTATAGCCTTATTTATAGGTTGTAGATGTTCGTGGTTAAGTAGGATTAGGAGCCATAAAAGTAAGGATTTGATAATATCCATAGATAGTAATTACTATATTGAACTCTATTTTCTTTTCTTTAGATCAGTAGTCTAAGGAAGGTGATGCTCAGTTTAAAACCCTTGGATATGATCACTCTGTAACCCATAGTGTTGTGACCCGAAACCCACCCTATGCGGATTAGGGGCAACGACCGATACTGCCACTCGAACATGCCGTACAAAATCAAATGAATCGCATTAAAATGATAAATCATATCAATAAATCATAAATCATTAAATCATTTAATACGGAAGTTACACCAAATGCAATTCATTTGATCATAAACCTAACTCCAATAACCTTTAATCAACATCTCCAAGTACTATTTAGATCATTATGATTTACTAATCAAGTTTAACACTTCTATGTATGAAACAACATTACAATTACCTATTATTTGATCAGTCTTACAGAGTACGCATTCAAATCATGACTTGGGGTTCACATCATCAATATTGTTCACATGCTTACCACTAGCTCCCCTATTTGCCTCATTCTGTTTCTTCTCTTATAGAGCTACCCTGAAAAATAGGTGATGCTGCACTTTTGACTCGCAATAAGTGTGGGCTCCATGACCTGTAGAACACTCAGAAAGACGATCAGAGGTCCACCGGATTGGCTCCGGCGGTAGCCGCTTCGATGCTTAAGTAAGTAAAAGGAATTGAAGACTGTATTGAAAGTCAAAGAATGAGCATGAAATAAAGCGTACCTTAGGGTTTAATTTATAGGACCGTGGCCTTCTTAAGTTGATTAGGATTCGGAGCCATGATTGTATGGATTTGATCATCGGAGATTGCAGTTACCTTGTTGAGTATCGCATAGAGATAACCATAAATGGTAGTTCCCTTGTTGAAGACTGTTTTCCTTGTTGAAGGCTGTTTCCTTGTTGAAGACTGTTTCCTTATTCCCTGCTCGGCATCCGCTAAGGCGGGTGACGAGGTCTGGAATGTTGGTCTGGACCCTGTGATTAGTTCTAAGACCCTTGTCCGGATATATGTGCTCTGAAGGCATATGTTCGGTTACTTCCGACCTTTTGTGCTGATCTGGATGCTTGAGCTTTTAGTCATTGGCTGAGTGAGAACCGTGTTGGCCGAGCATGAGTTGGATTATGGTCATACGTGTCACGTGCTGATTGGCCTGCTCTTTTATGGTATATCGTTACTCCCCTCCCAAGTTCTAGTTTGATGCTAGCAAGCAACTAGGGCTAAGCCTTTTCCTGAGAGTCATGTGTCCTGTTTGTTTGCCTTCCAAGGCAACTGTTGGGGCACTATTTATTGCGCAATCGATACTTGAGAATCCATCATTATTTTCAACCATTGCGTTGGCTCGTCTTGGAAGACTTATATTTCGGATGTATATATAAAGGGAGGGAATGGTCTTTCATACCTTTCTTCTGCTCTTGCTTCTACAGTACCAGATCGCCATTTGACATATTTTGAAGTTTGAAGGATATCCGGTGTTCATAGTCCTTTCTTGATCTCAAGTTCGATTTTAGTCCCCTTCTATATTCCTTCTCATTTGTTTCATTTCTTTCTTTTGTTCGCCATGTCCGGCTTTGGATCACACTCTGGTTCGGGCAGTCCTTCTGAGACCGTTCCTTAACTACAGTTAGTGAATCTTCCTTCTGTAGATAATGATGAAAATAGATTGATAGAACCCCCCTCTAGTCCAGGGGTTAGGATTGTTGATGCATTTGATGAGCCCCAAATAGGGCTGGTGAGACTTCTGGTCGATCCAGTTACAGAGAGGAGGGCGAGAGTGTATCACCGAAACAATGTTGGAGGAATTATGGGCGAAATTCAAACTTCCCACAAATGTGACTTTCAGGGTCCCATATTCTCGGGATCGTCCATGCAATGTTAGAGAGGGGGAAATCTGTGTCTATCTGGCCTAGTTGAAATGGGTCTACACTCCCCCCTTCCTAATATTATAAAACAATTCTTTTGTTGGTTTGACCTTTGCCCCGCAGACCTGAACCTTAACAGTTGGAGACATCTGTTGAGCTTTATTGTGTTGGGGCATAGGAATAAGGTCAATGTGTCCCTTGACCTGATCCGTAGTAATATGGATCTAAAACTTCAGAAGGCGGAAGGCCTTTATTATATGTCTTTTGATAGTGGGTTCAGACCCCTTACTTTTGTGCCCTCTTCCAACAAGACCTGGAAGAAGTGGTATTTCTTCATAAAAGGAGGATGGGAATTCAAGGATTTCGAAGGCAAACCTTTATCATTCCCTCGAACCACTAGGCGAAAGGGTGAGGCCCAATTTTCCTGTGGTTGCATTGATTTTGTTTTGTACGTCAATTGCTGAACTGATCAATTTCTGTGTTTGCTTTGCAGTCAGGAGTGCGTGGAAGAGGCCGGCCGTTTTTTCCCGTGCTGCAGGAGCAGTATAAGAAGCTCTTAAAGCCCAGCAATCGAGACCATTCCTTTATTGTTAACCCTGCAAGATTGATGGCTGCCAGGGGGAGTGTTGAGGAGGTTGCTAATAATAGTGTGATGGCTCAGTGGGAGACCGGGCCATCTTCGTCTATGGCAGCGGGGGAGGCTTCTTCCCCATTAGTCCCTTCCGTCTAAAAAAGGCGAAGGTTAGTTCAGTCCTCTTTTGAGCCTGCTGAGGCGGAAAGAGAGGATCCAATCCCCTATTTCGGTGGTCCACCCGGCTCCGTCTCGGCAGCGGGCAAGGAGGCATCGTCATCGGTGGCTCTTGATGCTGCTGATCAGGGGGCCACGGAGGATTCTGAGGGACTTTTGGGCCAAAGGCTCAGTTAAGCTCAAGCCCCAGAAATCGGAGAAGCTTTTTGCTGATCTGACCGCTCTTCAGGTCAAGGTTGAGTTCGTCGGATCCTTTATTTATTTTTTCCCTTTTTCCAAGTGTTTTGGCTGGTACTGAACTGTTTACTTCGTACTTTGCAGACCCTGCATACCCTTTCTACTCTGGTAGAGGTTTCTCCCCCTGCGGAGGAGGTTTGACCAACTCAGGGCTGAGCTGGACGATCTTAGGCTTCAGCTTGGTACTGCTCAGTTGGAGGCTCACGACCTCCGCAGAAGAAAAGCTGAAGGAGTCCCAGAACTCCTTGATCGTGATGGAATCGGAGAGGAACCTCGCCGTTGAGTAGACAAAGAGGTTGCAGGCGGAGATGAATGGCATGCCTGGTATCAATATCGTAAAAAGCTTGACGACGCCGTGGAGCAGGCCTTGGTAGATAATGAGGAGGAAATTGAGGTCAGAGCTAGAAGGAATGACTACTCGTCTGATTACGTTTGGGTTCAACAACTTCCGATCCCGGCTTCTGCCAAGTTTCCTGACCTTAATGTCTCCTCAATTGTGCCACCTGGATCTGAACCTTCAGAGGTTGCTATTCCAAAATGAAGTGACTGATATCCTACCTGTCGATCCTATTGAAGCGGGTCGTTACCGACTGAGACGGTGTTGATGCTGCCCCTTGCCGATACTCTCCAGTCGTTGATCTGTCCCTACTAATCAGGCTTAGGATGTATATTTTGTTATTTTTGGACTCCAATGTACTTAAAAATATACATTTTTAATGGAACAGTCTTTTGCTGATGCTCTTGTCTCCTTAGTTACATTGCTATGTAGTGTTTGTGCATGACTCGAGTTATAATGCTCTAATAGCGTCTTAACTTGTAGTTGATTGTGGTCATTGTTGCATATAGCGTTGCACTGGAGCTTAGTATATACCAGACCAGATTTTCTTCTATAGGTGGTTGCATTCCGAGCTGCTTTACCTACCGTAAGTCAGTAATTAAAGACTTCTTTGAAACATTTCAAAGCTAGCTGTTCTGGAATCTGGAGATCTATAATAATAAGTGGGTATTCCGTGACTGTAGTTTGGTTGATCAGAACTTCTGCCTCCAACTCTGTTAAAACAAGGGTCAAGGTACATCAAAGTTGATGGACCTTCGTTGTATATGTGGCCCATCAAGCGTTAATGTCCTGGAGAAACTGTCACGTCTACATATATGTGGATAAGACTGAAAAAGTCTATATATTGCGTGTATGGCTCTGCCTTTTGCTTCTCCCGAGAGGGCGATTTAATGCCTTATTTATTGCACCACCGTCGTTTGGGATTTTGAAGCTAACTTTTTGTCAAACCGTTGTGACGGTTTGACTGGGTGGCTCTGGGCCTCGAAGGTCTATATAAGTGGAAGAGGAGCGTACGGTCGTGCCCTATCTTACTTTACTCTCAGACTGTTTTGTTGTTGGAGAGGTTTTTAGATGTTTTTTTTTTC
>CM018035.1:0-235000 GCA_008638375.1 Nyssa sinensis
AAAGAGAAAGAGAGAGAAGGGAAAAATTAAAGAGAGCAGTTATAAAACTAAAGCATGCCATGCATGCATGAGGAACTGGAAAAAAAAAAAAAACAAAAATAGATGAAGTGAGAGATTTGGGGCACTGCATGCGTGGGGTTATTGGGTATATTAATACCTGCATGAATTGTTAGTAAAAAGCAAGAAGATGAAGAGTAACAGAGCAAATGAGATAGGGATTGAGGTTGTGGGATTTAGGGAGTGAAGCCGGAGTGACTCAGAAAGAACACTGCGCGCAACTTGGAACGGGGTAAGCTGGATCAATTTCTATTTTTTCTTTTTATTTTAAGCATAAAGTATAGATTTGATGATAGGGCCTTAATTAACATTTAACTAGGATTATTTAGCAAAAAGAAAGAAGTGATTTGGTCCAAAAATGAATGAGAAAATGGCATTTACAGGTTGTTGTGGGTGATTCAGGTTTTTGGTGAATTTGTGCATTAAACTTTGTTTAAATCATGGGGAATTTATCCTTTTAGGTACAGGAAATTAATAGGAACAAAATTGGGTCAAAACGGTGGAGAAAAAGATAGGAAATAGGGGAGAAAACGACTGGCCGAAAAATTGCACAGCTCCACCAGAGTTGTGGTTTCTTCCTGTTTCAAGGAGATCCGACGCTCCAATCCCGGAATCAAGAGTAGATTTGAGTTGCCCATAACCTGTAGGTTCAAACCCATCGAAAACTGCAAGAAGAATCACCGTCAGCGAGTCGCCGTCACTGGAAAAGATGATCGACAGCTCGTTAGAAAAACGGGTTGATGGCTTGAACGGGTCAGGTCAAACGGGTCGGGTCGGAGTCCTAACCGCCGTATAGTTTAATGGCTGTTGTGATGTTTAAAAGTTTTAAAAACTTAAATGTGGAGTGTTTGGCTATTGAGTTAATAAATTGGGCTGATATACCAAGTAGGAATGATAAAACTCTATTCCTGTTTTGCATGATGTTCCACTGTTTAGCTTATGGACTTAAAGACAAAAAAATGGTACAGGGGCTGCTGCCCCTACAACTTGAACCCAAGACCTGAGGGTTGGGGATTTGAAGAACAAACCACTGTGCTACTAAGGCACATGTGATCTATGTTGCCCCAAATAATATATATATTAGCTTATGTTTAATTTAATAATTAAACTAGTTAATTATTTAATTAATTCCCGATATGCAAATTAGTCAAATAAATAGTGTAAAACTTACTGTTTTGGACCTTATGGATCCAATGGTGAGGCCAGTTTCCCGAGACGGAGTTCCAAAAAATAAAAGACCCGTAGAAATGCTAAAATAACCAAAATACCCCTATGTCGAATGTGAGTCAAACGGACTCCGATTGAGTTAAGTAAATAGTGAATTTTTGTTATTTCAAACCTTCTAGACTCAAGGGTGAAGTCCAATTTGTGAAAACAGAACCCAAAAAATAGAGACACGTAAATGACCATTTTATCCTTAGGTAAATTAGCTCAAATTAGAAGTTGTAAAAGTCTAAATTTAATAAAAGAGATATTTAAAGTAGCGAGGCATAAATTCGATAACTGACATTAAAGCTGAAATGTGTTTATTGATATATAGGAGACTCGAAAGGAAAAGGGAAGATCACGGAATACTAAAACGCATTGAAAAGGTAAGTGAATTCCTATCTTTTATACGTGGTTTTTCCAAGCCACCTCCTTCTATTACTGCCAATACTTTGTATTCATGTATGTATCTACTATTGTTATCCCACCATGGATATTGTCCTATCTAGTGGATGCCTATTGCTTGATATCTCATAACTTGATTCATTGTAATGATGATTATCATTGTATGCTTATGTGATGATGTTCCATACCATGTACACTTCATATGGAATGATAATTAGAATCTTAGTTATTGTGAAATACTGGGTTTTGTGCTCAGCCACATTACCCATCTGATGCTATCTGGTTGACTGGACCTACGGGTCAATTTATGGGACCTACGGGTCAAACGGACATATGGCAATGATGGCATTTTTACGCAATGAGTTAAATGGGCATTTTATATGTATTCATGTAAATTGGGGGGTATGCCGGGCCCTAAAAGACCGAGGGTCTGCCAAACCCTGAACAAAATAATTGCATCATTCATGTTTAATTGATATATTGAGATTTTTTGGATTCACAGGATGTTTTCATTTCCTTATGAATAGTTCTATATGATTGTTCATTATTTATTGGACTTGACTGTCACCATTTTATTGTGGCAATATTTATGTTGATTGTGATCATTGGGCCTATTCCATAGTCATGCTATACTGTTACTCATGATTGTTATTAGGCCTTATCATTCATTGGCCATTGTGGCGTTTTACAGTTAACTGCAACCATTGTCATAATTGGCTATCATGTTTCCATTGAGTTTATTTTTCCTATGTAATCCTTAACCCGTATTGGATATAGACTTTTACTTATTGAGCTTTGTTAGCTCACCCCTTTTATTATATTTTTCAGGTGAGAATGCTATAGAACCACAGTAGGAGATCCAGAGCGTAGGGAGATGGTTGAGGAGCACAATAGACTATAGTAGTTTTTCCCATACACTCACCACCTAAAAGTGGTTTATGTTTGGTTATTGTCAGACTTATTTTCAATTTTTGAACAATGTTGTAATAAGGCTTCCGCACTTTAATGTTATGGTTACATTGCTTATTGTTATCATTGGTAAAAGAATGTAAAAAATAGGGACGACCATTGGACCGGTCCCACGACACTAGATTTGCATAGGGTGGGTTTCGGGTTGTGACACCTCGGGGTGGTAGGGAGGAAAACCCCCCTATATATGTCTTAGGAACAATTGTTGGTCTGATAGGAATAACCATAACCTCTTGCATAAGGTCATCGCCATCTTACTTGCCTAACTTGGATTATGACTTAGTGCAAGGTGCCACTGAGTATGTCCATGACAACTAAGCTTACTTAGGGTTTGACATGTCTTGTTTGGTATTTTGTATATTTTATCCCATTCTCTACTCTTTTTCCACTTTTTATTGCATTAGTAGGAGTTTTGCACTTTTATTTAATATTTTATTCATCGAGTATACTTAAATTGTGCATCTCTAAATTTCTTAATATATTTTACGTTCATTATAATTTTCTCTTTTATGTAGTTGACTTAATTTAACCAGATTAGTTATGATACTTGGTTAAATATTTATATATTTCTCAATTAATTTCATTGTCAGTTTTTCATATCCATTTCTTCTATTTTAACTCTCACCAAAATTATCATCGCGACACTACTGTCATGGTCTAATCCTACGTTAATGTTTCTTTAAAGTTTACTAAACATCCCTAATTATATAGTAATTAGGTCGAGATGTCACACAACACGCAACTGGTGCACTCCAATGGTACCGCCTAGATGGGGACTAATCCACAATCATTAATAGCTTTTGAAAAAGGACTGTTAGCATTCCGTCCTACCATTCATTACCAAAATAGGACAAGAACACCAATCTCGATGACCTCTGGAGCCGATCCAGTGCACCAAGGACTTCAGCCTTCCGAAGTCCCATGCCCACCAGTCCTAGGAGAGCAGCATCCTTCTACCGGTGCGAGACTGTTAAGGATAGTTTTGATGAAGTGTTCATTTTGTAGTTTAAACTAATTATATATTTCTAATAATTAATTCCTAAAGTTTTGACTACATAATTATATGTTATTCACTTTATACTAATTGTTGTTGTGCAGCAAGTTGTGTTTAGCATTGACACGTACCATATATTTTAAATTAGACCATTATCATTATTTTTAAGGGTAAATTACACTGACCTCTCATGAAGTTTATGACAATTACACTGATCTTCCTTGAAGTTTTTGAAATTATATTGACTTCCCTTGAGATTTCTGAAATTATACTAATCTCTCCTACTTGATATGAAAACATACAGATACTTTCCTCTTGCCAATTTTTATTTTCAAAATGACGAAACTATCCCTTTTATTTATTTATTTTACATTTTTCCAATTTTGATCTATTTTTTTCTAACTTTTTTTTTAAAATTTTTTTATTTAAAAATAAATTTAAGGTAAATAACTTATTTTATTTTATATAAAAATAAATTAAATATTTTTATTGATATTTATTTGAAAAATGAAAAAAATTAGTTAAAATTTAATAAATTGAAAAAAATATGAAAGGAATAGTTTTGTCATTTTAAATAAAAAAAAATTGATAGGAGAGAGGTATCTGTTTATTATTATGTAAAGTAAAAAAAAGTCAGTGTAATTTCAAAAATTTTATAAGAAATTAGTATAATTGTCAAAAAAAAAAAAAAAAATCTGATAAGATTAGTGTAATTTTCTTTTATTTTTACAATTTTTTTTTTGTCATACTATACGTGCCGCAAGGCTTGCCTTTCTATGGTTATTATTGTTACGGGTCTAAGACCACGTTTCACAGTTTACCGTTAAAAAGTAAAAGGAGCAGATGAAAATGTCTGACCGGTTAATCCTAAGACGATAATATACATACACGGAATGTAAGAAGCGTTGGCTTGGACTGAGAATCGGTGACCAATGATGAGGTGCAATTTGGTAAATTCATTGACAAGGTTATTGGGTGACTGCGAAGATCCCCGGTTTACTATCGTCGTCCCGCACTTGTTCATACTATATTGTTATATATTTGAAATTTCTCTATTACATTTTTAGCTATTAATCTCAATCCCTTTTTTTCTTTAAAAAATAAAAATTCACGTCTCCCACAACCAAGAGAAAAGAGAGACTGCTCCATTCCCGATTTCTTCTTCTGCTCCTTATATTATATTTATCTTGTTCTTCCGCAAGTGTGCGTGAGTGCGTGCAAATTCGCGCGTGGCGTTGGGAGGTGACCGACCCTCTCCCCTCTAGCTTCCATCCAAATTTCCCATCCGATACCATTTTATATCTATTTTCCGGCAATCAGAAATCTCCGATCACTGCGTTTGTGCTACGCCCCTTCCTCAATTGTACCATCTTCAGTCATCATCTTGATCATAATACTGAATCAGGTTCCTCCCAATTAGAGTTTTGTATTTTGCAGGTTCTTTCATTTAATGATTGATTTATACCTATGTTATTAGGGTTTCCTAGGGTTTTGACTTCAATTACCAATTTTGAATTCCGTTCCAATTTTTATTTGATAATCAATTTTGCTATGTTGGCCATGTTGCAATTTGGGGCTTTTCACGTGTTGACATTGATAATTGTACAGCTTCACCTGAAATGTTGGTTTTGATGTGTATTTGTAATAAACGATCATTTATTTTGTATTGTCATTCCTATAGATTTTGCTGCAGGACCCAATTATATAGTAGCGGTAGTGGCCCTGGTACTCGCCAACGCAAATAAGTTAGCCCCATAATCTTCACTGCACTGTACAGTGGGAGATTGACTCGGGTAATCCATTCATGCTCTGAAAATTTTAACAAGGAGAACTCTCTGGTCCTTTTCCTTGTATTTTTTTTATTTGAGATATATTGTGCATCTTCGCTTTTATTGTCAATGTTTCCCACCATTCAGCTATTTTTGTTATTCATACATTCCTTGTCTTTACGTCATGGAACACTTGATAATATAATCAGAGTCTACAGCTACAATTGTTGGGAGTGCATTTAAGCTGTCAGAGTGTTAATATAATCAGAGTCTGCAACTACAATTGTTGGGACTGAATGCAAGCCTTCTGAATGAAAATATTGTTCTGGGTTGATGTGCTGTAATTAAGTTATGGGAAGTGAAGAAATTCTACACCGGATTTGGAATTGCTGATTGTAGGGAGATATCATGTGTTATGAGTGGTAGGCCAGTAGAAGACCATCTTCGGATGTTCTTTCAACTCCTCCTCCTCCTCTCAAAAGTTTTCATATTAAATATTCAAAATTCTTTTTTCATTGAGTTCTTCACTCATGGGTATTGGTTAGCCATTCAGCTCTGCAGTACATGACATTGCACTTATCTATGTTTTAATGATCTGAGGATCTAATTATGTGTTGCATCAGTTGGTCACATTTAGGCAGGAATATGGGGAATTGCATATGAAATTATTGATGAAATTGTTTCTTCCTTCTGTGAACTGAATGACATCTATGGTTATCGCCTATCGGTGCACCCTTGTTACATACTTCTGTCATAGCTTCCAATTTTCATTTTGCTGCTTGACATCATCACTCAATATCCTAATGTTTGGTACTATAAAAAAAATCATCACTCATCAGTAGCATATATTCATGTTATAAAAGTCAACCATTGTGTGCCTGGCCATCCATTTTTGCTTCATTTTAGTTGGTGTTGATGTGGCCCCTTTTTTTTTTGGGTTTGGAGGGGGAGGGGGGGGGAGGGGGGGGATTCTTAGGTTTTGTTTGCCTAGAAGTGTGAAACATATCATGATTGATGATGCATTCCTTGAGAAAATGACTAGATTATTTTGTCGTAATTTTGAAGTGTTGTATTGTGTGTGATATATTAAGTTTAGGTGTAGTAAATTCCAGACCAATTTCTTCTTCTTCGTCTTCTCTCTCTCTCTCTCTCTCTCTCTCTCTCTCTTCTTAGGGGGAAATTGTGGATCGGGCTTGTCTAATTCAACTGCAAATTATGAGTTTCTACATAATCAGAAAAATATTGATACAGTCTGTTATATGAAGTTGGCCCCATTGATATTTTCTTTTGGTTGGGGTGTGGGTGGGGAGGGGGGAGGGTGTGATTGTAAATACTTGAACTGGTTTGAGCTTGAGGGCAGCCACTTTGTGCAAATAAATACAGTAGTCTATACACATTTTGTCCCTTTTTTGATAAGTGACAGAATTTGTCCCTTTAGTGCGCGCGCACATGCATCTCAAAAATTACATTTCTGTGAATGCTTGTATCTATGTATTTAGACTCACACATGTTGAATGGATTACTTTTAGATTGTACAAAATGGGAAAGACGATTCATATCATATATGTACTTAACAGAAATTGTAGGATTTCAGAAAAAAATTCCAAGAGTGAAAAATATGCAAATAAATGTGGGAAATAATTTTAATTCAAGCAAAAGACAATTTATATCATATGTGCGGGTAATAGAAAAATTTTAGGATTTCAGAGAAAATTTCCAAGAGTGAAGAATATGCGAAAAAATGTGGGAAAAATTGTAATTCAGGCAAAAGCGCGAGAAACTTAGAAGTCTTACTAAATGCTTTTTTTTTTATTAAATAGGAAAATCGAATTGATATAAAAGATATGAGTGAAAAATGGCTACAAATTGACCATGGTAATTTCAAGCTATATGTAAATGTATTTATGTGACATACATTTAATAAATGTCACTTCTGATTAAAAAGGAGCAGTAAGTGGAATCCGTAAATTTGAAAAGTAATTTTTTGGAATTATTTTGAAGTTATTTCCATTTAAGAAATGAAAATTCATTAATTGAGTTGAAGAACTTTAATTTTCTCCTGAAATCCCTTTAATTTATTTTCTCTCCTGGAATTCTAGAGATTTAAAGGATAGAACAAAGAACATCTTAGTGGTAGGCATGGATTTAAATCGTGGTCGTGGGATACGAATCCGTCGCAGTCGCAGTCGCAGTCGCAATGTAACGATAACGGGAGTATCGGGTTATTCATCAGGAGAATCGGAAACTGTAACCGTGAATTTTTTTCAAACAGTAGGAAATCTCATAAAAGTTATTGATACACATATTTTTATTACAATCATCATATTTTAATCTTTTTTACTATTAATTTTTAATTTTCTAACACCTAAAAAAAAAATATTTTTTTAGAAATAACACTTAAGAAAATATTGTATTATTTTATATGGCTATTTTAAAGTTAAACTAATTAGAAATATTATTTAATTTGAGTGGCATTACAAAGAATAATATAAATAATAACAAAAAATAATTATTAGTATGAAAATCAATTTAATTCATTAGTTATGGAATTAAAAAAAATTAAAAATTTTGAGGCTAAGAGGCCTTTTCGAGTTCGTATTGACCCGAATGTTTTGGTAACCCATTTCAATTCTTTTAGGATTATTTTGTTAAGTATCTTTCTTGTATATAAATGTTATAAAAATATAAATCATAAGAATTTTGTAAAAATAAAAAATAAAAAATAAGGAAAATAAAAAAATAACATAAAATAGATATAACAGTCCCGTAATGGTTCTGTAATGCTCATAACAGTCGATATGGCTGTGAATTTTAGTATCAGTATCGGAACGTCAAAAAAATGATACGTAACATAACAATCGTTATTTAACACCATTGTGGCAAGGGCTAAGTTATGCTGCTGCTAGGAATTATGGTGCTCCATATATGCCCGAAATCTTTGAACATCTTCATTCCTTGGATATGTTGCTTTTGTCCACACTCCAGCTTTGTGCTTCTAAGAAAAAATATTTTAATTTTTTTCCTGAAATTCTGCCTTTGTTGACAGATTTTAAGGGATGAGCATGACTTTCTGAATAGTAGTAGCCACATAACGGGCATTAAGACACGCAGCAATGAAGTTGGAATTTTGGTTGATGGAAACATGATTATTTTCTGAAGTTGTAGCCGCAGGGATAAGCTCATACTAACTTGTTGATCTGGGATCTGAAAAAAGTATAATTGCACGATTTTATTTTGATAACGAGACTTGTCCATAGATTGAAATCTTTGATGCTTAATTCTTAATAGTTTTGATGGGTTTTTGTGATATTTTTCTCAGTACAGGATCTCTGGCTTTTGTTTAATATGATATGAAGTTACATCTAACAGCATGAATGTATGCAGATGCATCATTGTAGGTGACTTAATATGGGATCGTCATCTGGATGGTGGAACTGTGAAATTCTGAGATATGCAGCTCTTGGTATGTAGGAGCCTAGACGATAAAGATGAATGTGCAGGCTCATATGTCTGGACAGATCTCAGGGCAGGTACCTAATCAAACTGGCACTCAGTTGCCTGGGCTACCCCAACAGAATGGAAATTCTCTTTCCCAGATTCAAAGTTTAGGTGGTCATCGTAGCATACTCAGTATGGAGCCTGAGTTTGAGAAAGCACGCAACTTTATGCAAGATAATATGTAAGCCATTGTGTTTCTAATATTTTATATCCATTATAGATTTTAGGTTTTTTGGTGTGTCAGCTATTTTGAGCATGGTCATATCTGCGAGTGCATTGCTCGTGGTGACAACCAAATTTTCTTAGATATGGACGGTGATCAAAATCTATGTAAGAAACTAAGAATTGATACTGGCAGTTTTTTTTTTTTTGATAAGTTGATACTGGCAGTTTAAGGATGAACTTTTGCATGCTATTGCAGTTTTGAGTGCAATGCAATTTTAATTGAGTTTTTATTTTACTTATCTTTCTTATTATTTTTCCCCCTAAAAAATGGATACTAATTCCCCCTTTTTTATTCTTTAAATTTATTAGCCATAGATCATCTAACCCATAGGGAAATACTGTAAGTTTTAAGTATGCGTATAATATCTTTTTTGTTATAAAAAAGCATGATAAAAATTTCAACATATGAATATATGACAACATTTGGATGTTGTTTATTCTTATATATAATACAATTGTCTTTATTTTATCTATTTTTTGGTATTTTCAACATTTTGTGGACTATCGGTCAAATAACAAGAGTGAATAAGTAAATTCAAAATATTTTGCGAGTGTATTTATATAAAAAAAAATTGTGAGTGTATTTTGTTAAGACATTACAAAAAAAGATGTATTGTTCCTTTTGGTCTTGCATTTCTTATTCAAATATCTGTATAGAACTTTACCAAAGTATGTAGTTATTTATTGAATCAACATGGTAAATTGTTTTATAAACATTAGAGACTAAATAGTTGATGGTGCTAGTTGTCATATGCTACATAATTTACCATCAAGCATTAGCTTGAATGGTATTACCTTTACCTCCCAAACAGGATATTGAGGGTTCAAGTCTCCTTTGGGACATAGTGGGTTACTCAACGAGCTACAAAATGAAGCTCGAGTTTAACTTATTTATCTCATGAGTGATCTTTAGCAAGCTGCTACTAAGGCATAATCTCAAGTTTCTTGGCCTCTATGTGGCCATTATATGCTTATTAGGTCATTGAGCTTCAATATATGATCAAGCTTGTCCCATTTATCTCATAAGCAATTTTAGAGCTGATCATGAGCCAGGCTCAAGTAGCTTGGTTCATCTTAAACAAGGGCCCTATGCCCGCTCCTCTCCCATTGTGTTGGGATTGATTCCGTCCTTTTGAGCAAAAAGCTTATTCAAGCCCTTCCTTGGCTAATTATTCACCTTTTGATTAATCGGGTTTGAATAAGAAAAAGAAGAAGGATACCTTTGACAATGTACTGCACCATGTTACCTGGAACGTAGATTGTTATGGTACATGGAACGGGAACATAGATAGTCACTTGTTATAAAATGTGGTACGTTAGGAGTAGGCTTCTTCATATTACTTTGTTGGAACGAAATACATTTATTTGAAACGTGATATGTTTTTTTTATTGTATTTGTAATATATCTGTATGTATATATATACACAAAAAAATTTTCAACGAATCCAAGTCATTATAAAATAAAATCTCAATGACGTGTGTATGTATTTTCTTTTATGTTATATGATTTTTTTTTGGGACTCTTGATATTTTAGATTGGATTGCTAAATCTTGCGTTCCAAATCGCTAATGATCTTGTTTTGGATCAGTGTATTCCCAATTTGCACTTTGCTAGGGGGAGGGGGGAGGAGAGCGAATTGTGGTAACTATGGTACTGCATGTGGATGGGGCATCTAATCGGTATTGCAGTTGGCTGTTGGATGACAAAAAAGAACTGAACTTATGTTGACCTGATCTAAGCTAGGGTTCAATAACCCGGCCCAAGGCTGGATTTATTTGAGCTGTGGGCAAGGTTCTTAACCCTAAGGTTGGGCTTGGGGTATCCTTCTGCCCTTAACCCAATCAGCTTGAGTCATAGTCCAACCTCTTACTGACTAAAACTAAAGCTATATTATTGATGATAATAATATACATCTTATGCATATAAAGTTTTGTGGAAATCCCGAATAATTTAAATGAGATTTGGAGAAGATTGTGGTAGGAGATTTAGGCTAATTATTTGTGTTGACCATCTGTGTTTCCATTTTTAATTTTATTTGTTATTTCCTTTTTGGTTCTCATTGTTTCCATTTTTAGTTTTATTTGTTATTTACTTTATGGTATCAGAGCAGGGATTCTGAAAACCCTAGCAATGGCCGCTAGCCATGAGTCTACCCAGTCGGTAACTCAGGAAGGAGAATCAGAGACAATCTCCTCCATGAGTTCGACTGTTGGAATGGAAAATTCCTCATCCCATCTTACTGTAGAAAAGTTGAATGGTAAGAATTACCGTGAATGGGCCCAATCCATCAAGCTTGTCATTGATGGCAGAGGGAAACTAGGTTTCCTTACAGGCGAGATCAAACCGCCTCCTCCCAGTGATGTTGCAGCCTTCCCGAAATGGCGCTCTGAGAACTCCTTCATAACTTCCTGTTTGATCAACTCCATGCGACCGACCATTGGAAGAACTTACATGTTCCTCCCAACGGCAAAAGATGTGTGGGATGCTGTGCGTGAGACATACTCCGATGCTGAAGATGCATCGCAAGTGTTCGAACTCAAGACGAGGCTATGGCAGAGGAAGCAAGGAGATCGAGGAGTTACAGAGTTCTACACAGAGATGTTGGGATTGTGGCAAGAACTTGACCTCAGCTGCGGCGAAGAATGGGAGTGCACTGTTGACAGTGTTCGATTCAAGAAGAAGATGGAAGCTGAGAGGGTATTTGAGTTTCTGGCAGGGCTGAATCGTGAACTCGACGACGTGCGAAGCAGGATTTTGGGTCGACGGCCACTTCCTTCCATCTGAGAAGCCTTCGCTGAAGTGTGACGGGAAGAACAAAGGAGGAAAGTGATGTTGAAGGAGAAAGCAGAGCCTGGAATCGAAGGTTCTGCTCTTGCAGGTCGCGGGATGGCGTCAATCGTTGGCTCTGGTTCAAGACATAGCTTTGCGTCTGAGTTTGAAGCCCTTACAACGCGAGGGTCTTCCACTGGATTGGGACAGAGTCATGCGTCTAGCCCTTTTGTGAGCATTGCAAAAAATTGGGCCATTCCAAAGACACCTGTTGGGCCTTACATGGAAAGCCTGCTGACTAGAAGCCTAGACAGCCTAACAAATCTCACGGGTACCAGGCCTCGACTGAACAGCAGACAGAAATAGGCGCTCCAAAGTCGACCTTTAGTGGGGGTTTTAACCCCGAGCAACTTGAGAAGTTATATGCTCTTTTTTCGACCTTTCAAGCCTCTGGTCAGTCCTCTACTTCACTGCCATCGGGTTCCTTAGCCCACAAAGGTACTTTTTTGTCTGCCCTTAGTACCACTTTGCGCCATACTCCCTGGGTTATTGACTCAGGTGCATTCGACCATATGACTAGTGCTCATCATTTATTTTCCACATATTCACCTTGTGCTAGTAATTTGAAAATAAAAATTGCAGATGGTACTTTATCCCCAGTAGCTGGCAAGGGGAGTATCCGTATCTTTGAATATATTACTTTGGAATCTGTACTTCATGTTCCTAATCTCCTCTTGCAATCTGTTGTCTATTAGTCAGCTAACCAAACAATCTCATTGCTCAGCTATTTTTTTGTCTTCTCATTGTGTTTTTCAGGATCTATCATCAGGGAAGACGATTGGCAGTGCTAAGGAATGCGAGAGACTCTATTACTTTGATAATTCTCACATGAATAAACAATGTCGTTCTTCTATTTGTAATTCTGCATTTAGTCCTAGGGATAGTAACCTTTTGTTATGGCATAAACGAATGGGCCATCCTAGTTTTCAATATTTAAAACATTTGTTTCCATCACTTTGTTCAAATAAAACTCCCTTGGATTTACAATGTGAAATTTGTGAACTTGCAAAACATCATCGTACTACTTTTCCCACATCGTCTTATAAACCATCACTGCCTTTTACCTTAATTCACAGTAATCTTTGGGGGCCTTCACGCGTTCCAAATAGGTTCCACAAAAAATGGTTTATTACATTTATTGATGACCATTCTCGTCTCTGTTGGGTATTTTTACTAAACGATAAATCTGAGTTTAGTTCAGTATTCATGAACTTCTACAATATGATTTACACCCAATTTCACACAAAAATCCTAGATTCTTCGTACTGATAATGGCACTGAATACTTCAATTCTTCTTTGAGCCCCTATTTTCAAGACAAAGGTATTATTCACCAGAGTTTTTGCGTTCACACACCCCAACAAAATGGGGTTGCTGAACGGAAAAATCGACATATTCTTGTGATAGCTCGTGCCCTACTGTTTACCTCTCACATGAAAAATAATTTTTGGGGTGATGCCATTCTGACCGCCGCATTCCTCTTCAATCGAATGCCTAGTCGGGTTCTCTCATTTGCCACTCCTCTCCAAAAATTCCAGGCGGCCTTCCCTAATTCTTGAGTCAGTTCCTCTCTCCCTCTTTGTGTTTTTGGGTTCATAGTGTTTGTCCACATTCATGCCTCCCAACGTAATAAATTGGATCCTAAAGCTCTCAAATGTGTCTTTCTTGGCTATTCCCCCACTCAAAAGGGTTACAAATGCTATGACTCTCTCTCACAAAAGTTATATGTTAGTCGAGGTGTCACCTTTTTTGAGCATACTCCCTACTACTTGCTTCAGGGGGAGCCCTTGAGAGAAGCTCGACTCTCAGATATAGACTTCAATGTTGCGATCTTTGAATCTGTCCCATGCAGTGTACCCTCTCTTTTCTCGTCTACCACAGAAAGGAGTCTTGAACTCAGGGGGAGATGTAGGAAAACAAATAGACAGGGAGACACTTGTTTACTCAAGGAGACCTAAATCAATGCCCGATGAGACCTTCGTATCTGAAGCACCACAAGAGTCAGAACCGGTGATAGCTCCGACTACTTATGAGCCAAAATCCAATCTTGACCAGGTAAAAAATCTTGATGACCTACCCATTGCTCTTAGAAAACAACCTCGTTCATGTACTTTACATCCTATCTCAAATTTTGTCTCTTACAATGCTCTTTCTGCCAAGTGTTGTGCTTTTACGTCTAACCTTGACAGAATCCAGATTCCTATGAATATTCAAGAGGCGTTGGCAATTCCAGATTGGAGAAAAGCAGTGATGGAAGAGATCAGGGCATTGGAAAAAAATGAAACTTGGGAGGTGATGACTTTGCCAAAGGGGAAGAAATCAGTAGGCTGTAAGTGGGTGTTCACAGTGAAATACAAAGCGGATGGTACAGTGGAACGATACAAAGCCCGCCTAGTTGCAAAGGGGATTCACTCAGACATATGGTATCGACTACACCGAGACATTTGCACCAGTAGCAAAGCTGAACATTATACGGGTTCTCTTGTCCTTGGCAGCAAACCTGAATTGGCCCCTTAACCAATTTGATATCAAGAATGCTTTTCTGAATGGTGAGTTGGAGGAAGAAGTGTTCATGACGCTACCTTCAGGATTTTACAAGGAAGGAGAAGAAACCAGAGTATGTAAACTGAAGAAATCCCTGTATGGACTTAAACAATCACCAAGGGCATGGTTTGATAGATTTGCGAAGGTAATGAAGAATCAAGGATATCAACAGGGACAGTCAGATCATACGATGTCCATTAAACAATTCAGTAATGGAAGCAAGACCATCTTGATTGTATATGTCGACGACATCATTCTCACTGGAGACAACACAGAAGAGATGGAGAGATTGAAAAAGGTCTTAGCCACAGAATTTGAGGTAAAAAACCTAGGTCAAATGCGATACTTTCTGGGAATGGAAGTTGCCAGGTCAAGGAAGGGAATTAGTCTCTCAGAGAAAGTATGTTTTTGACCTTTTGACTGAGACTGGTATGCGTGGTTACAAACCAAGTGATACTCCAATCGAGGCAGGAAAAAGAACGGAAGACGCTGGAAAGCCTGTGGATAGAGAAAGATATCAGAGACTAGTAGGTAGATTGATCTACCTATCTCACACCAGACCAGACATTGCTTTCGCTGTGAGTGTGGTCAGTCAGCACATGCATTCACCAAAGGAGGGTCACCTAGAAGCAGTATATAAAATTTTCAGATATCTGAAAGGGTCTCCAGGGCGAGGTCTATTCTTTAAGAGAGGAGACAGCAAGAAGGTAGAAATTTATATAGATATAGATTGGGCAGGATCAGTAGAAGATAGAAGGTCCACTACCGGCTACTGTATCTATGTTTGGGGAAATCTAGTAACATGGAGGAGTAAAAAGCAGAATGTAGTAGCCAGAAATAGTGCTGAAGCTGAATTCAGAGCTGTTGCACAAGGGATGTGTGAAGGGCAAAGCTCTTGGAGGAACTACATATCGCAATAGAGCTCCCCATCAAACTCTACTGCGACAACAAAGCCGCTATCAACATTTCCCATAATTCGGTCCAGCACGACAGGACTAAACATATAGAAGTTAACAGGCATTTTATAAAGGAGAAAATTGAGAAAGGGACAGTCTGCATGACCTATATCCCTACAAGAGAACAATTAGCAAATATATTCACTAAGGGATTACAGAGGTCCAGCTTTGAAGAGTTCATCTGCAAGTTGGACATGATCAACATCTATGACCCAACTTGAGGGGGAGTGTGGAAATCCCGAATAAATTGAATGAGATTTGGAGAAGATTGTGGTAGGAGATTTAGGCTAATTATTTGTGTTGACCATCTGTGTTTCCATTTTTAGTTTTATTTGTTATTTCTTTTTTGGTTCTCATTGTTTCCATTTTTAGTTTTATTTTGTTATTTCCTTTTTGGTTCTCATTGTATATGATAAATAGGGACCATGTATGTAAACAATGAATTAATTTTCTGAATGAGAAATTTGATTAATATTCCAGTCCTTTCTCTTTAAGTTTATTGTGATTGATTTTTTTTTTTAGGTTTTCCTTGAATATGATAGTTATATGCAATTCTTTTTTTTCTTTATGACGACCTTTTTTCACATATGTAGTTAAAGCATCTTAGAGGTTATGGTATGATATTTTGCCTTTATATGAGGAACACATGTAACTAGGTTTCACTTCGATCATTTTCTTAGGAGGATGGGTGGGATATGGTAATCCCATTTTTCAAGGGAAATGATATTAACACACTATATTTTACAAAAGGGGCTCCACTTGTAAAATGAAATCACATAATTTTCCTTGAATTTAAACAAAAGACATGTAATCCACCTTTTTAAAGGGCATTTATGTAATTTCATTCAGTGTTATTAGAGGCTAGCGCCTTGTCGGCTAGGCGATTGGGCAAGACGATTTTCAGACTTAACGCCTTGACATGCCCCAGGCCAGGCGTCTTCAAAGAGGCGATGCCTTAAGTTATATGAGAAGCGACCGGGCAATAGCCTTTTTAAATTGTAATGTATTTTACTTTTATCCCTTATACTTTAGTGTTTTAATTATGCACTTATTTAACAATTTTATAAGAGGCATATTAGTATGAAAGAATATTATTGTAGTCTTAAAATTATTATTATCCAATTTATCGTATTAATACAATTATTATTGTCAAAATTATCACAAAATTGGCCCCGATAAACATTTAAAATATTTGAGTTGTTTCCATAAATAATGAGGAAAGTAGGAACCAATAAATTCTCATCATTCTTCACTAAATCTGGGCCTAACCATGATAAAACATTGTCCCTTCATCAACTAGTTTGACTACTTATATATGAAGTCTACCCAAATCCCAACATAAGCCTTACCTTTGAGAATTAGCTTAGAGGTTTATGAGATTTCCCTATCATGTCTTCTACATTATTAGGATCAAGTTCACAAAATTTTCTTTTGTGTAAGACTTGAACAGATAACAAATTTTTGAATATTCATTGAGAAGAAAGCATCAAGCTTATAGTAATTATATCACTTTAATACATCATATGTCACCATTGAATTTAATTTTTTAGTGTTACCTAATAAATTTAACTTAGAATAAATTAATTTTTAATGTTTAATGTATTTTTTTGATTTTATAATTTAGCGCCTTGCATCACTTAGGCTACCAGCTTTTTTGTTGTCTCGCTTTTCGGGCAGTGTAGAACTTTAACGCCTTAAGGGTGCCTTTCGCTTTTAACTACACTGATTTCATTTTACCAAAAAAGGTCGAAGTGGAGCCCTTTTGGTAAAATATTGAGTGCCAATATCATTTCCCCATGTTCAATACCTTTGCATCTTAATTTAGAGGCTGCTACTCTTGAGGGGTGGACTTCATCACCTCCTTTCACCATACGTGCTCCATAGTGTGTATTAAGGTGTCACGTGCATAGTTTATTGAAAAATGCTTACGGCAAGCTGGGATGATCTTACAAGATAGCTTCCCTAGTGCAATATAAGGCTCATCTTTCTGTTTATCACATACTTTTTTGCATGCATACAAACCTTAATTTCTTTAACTAGACATTACCACTAACTTTCTTCTTCCTCCCCCTTCTTGTCCTCATGGTATTATTGTAGCCCTTATTAACATTATCTTTGGGACCAGTACTTCATAAAATTTCACAGCTTTTATCTAGGAGCTTTTTCAAATCTTACAGAGTGCTGATCAAGCTTTATAATCTGCTTTGCCCCAGCTACAAATTTCTTATGCAGCAGCAGCGGCAGCAACAGCAACAAGCTCATGAAATACAACCAAAGAGGGTTCGGGATATCGTTAGACGTTTAGAGGAGCGTCTATTCAAAAATGCCTGCCACAAAGGTTTCTTATAATTGTACCTTTGTTTCCTCTTTATGCAGTTCTGCTTCTGAAGTATATCTTGATTGTTACCTTGGTTTCCATGAACTCTTGAAGTTGTTTTCAGTAAAATTGAAGCATAGAACAAGTGCTTCTTGTTTTCCTTCCATCTTTTTGGGATATATATATATATATACACACATATATTAATCAGCAAGAAAGGTCTTTTTGCATTATTGAAATGTTCTTCGGAGTTTCTTATTTATGATGAAACAATTAATTCTTCAACCACCTAAATGTGATTTCCCAATTTGGCTTTGTTTCTGACATGCACTTTCTTGTATTGTTAGGAGGAGTATATGAACCTGGACACCTTGGAGAATCGTTTGCATCTTTTGATTAAACGCCTACCTCAGAGTAATCACAACCAACAATTCCCACAACTGGTTAATTCTTCCTCTTCCGTTGGTGCAATGATACCAACTCCTGGTATGCCACACAGTGGGAACACAAATTTGATGGTAACATCCTCTCTTGATACTTCCGCAATTTCTTCCAGTGGTTGTAATAGCATAGCTCCCACGACTGTCAACAGTGGAAGCTTGTTGCAAACTGCCAATGGGCCTTCTGTTGGCATACACGGTGGTTCCTTCAATTCTTCTGATGGTACTTGAAACTTCCATGTTCTTATGAGTGAATAATGCTATCAACTTTTGCTTCTTCACTAGTGTAATTGAATCCACTTCTGCAGGATCTTTGTCTAATGGATATCAACAGTCACCTACCAATTTTCACATCAGTTCCAGTGGGAACAACATGATATCATCAGTGGGTGTACACAGAATGACAAGCCAAATGATACCTACTCCTGGATTTAATAGCAACAGTAATCAGTCTTACTTGAATTTGGAACCTTCTAATAGTGGTGGTGGGTTTTCAAGTGTTGAATCTACTATGGGGTCGCAGCCACTGCAGCAGAAGCAACATGTTGGCGGTCAAAATAGCCGTATACTGCACAACCTTGGCAGCCATATGGGTGGTGGAATTAGGTCAAGTTTGCAGCAAAAATCTTATGCATTGTCAAATGGGGCCTT
Source organism: Nyssa sinensis (assembly GCA_008638375.1). Classification (NCBI taxonomy): domain Eukaryota; kingdom Viridiplantae; phylum Streptophyta; class Magnoliopsida; order Cornales; family Nyssaceae; genus Nyssa; species Nyssa sinensis. Next base: position 18,861 of record CM018035.1, read on the forward strand.
AAATGGTGGTTTAGGGATGATGGGAAGCAATTTGCAACTGGTGAATGGTCCAGGAACCTCTGAGAGCTATCTGACAGCAACACCGTATGGTAATTCACCCAAACCATTACGGCAACACTACAATCAACAACAGCAACAAATAATGCAGGGTACTCTCTCATTATAGTGTATCTTGTTAAATCTGTTGTCACACTGCCAGGAACACATGAAATATGTATTTTTTTTTAATTGTTGCCTATTACATCATTCTCACTGCAAATAATATATTGACAGGTGATGGATATGGGATGAGCACTGCTGATTCTTCTGCATCTGGAAACTTCTATGGCCCTGTAACTTCTGCTGGATCAATGATGAATAATCAGAATTTGAATCCAGTAAGTTTGCAGTCTATATCCAAAACAAACCCTCCTCTGATGACCAATCAGTCGAATTTGCACAGTAGTCAACAAGCTTTAAATATGAAGCCTCAATCAATTGATCAATCAGAAAAGATGAATTTCCAATCTCCACAGTCATTGCATGAGAATCTATTGCAATCTCATCAACAACAACAATTCCAGGTGCAACCTCATCAGTTTCAACAACAGCAATTTGTTCAACATCAACGCCAACAAAAGCAACAAAATCAGCAGCACCAACTTTTGTTAAAGAATGATGCTTTTGGTCAGTCTCAGCTGTCATCTGATCTAGGCAGTCAAGTGAAGCTTGAGTATGGAATGGAGCGCCATGATGAGGTTCTGCACTCACAAGTTTCTGAACAGTTCCCACTTCTACAGAATCAATTCCTTCAAAACTCTGCTGACGACCATTCCAGAGGTAGTCAGCTACTCTCTCTTCCATCTGGCCCACAGGATATTTGCTCATCGCTGACTCAAACCTCACAGCAGATGCAACAATTGATGCATCCACACCAGTTGGTTGCTGACTCTCAAAATGATTTTAGCTGTGTTTCCATTGGTGTACAATCCGAGGCAGTGCTGCAGGATCAATGGCATCCTAAATCTGAAGACAGGTTGCATGTATCAGGGAACTTGTCACATGGGCAAACCATCCAAGAGGAATTCCACAACAGAATAATTGGGCAAGATGAAGCTCAGCGCAATAATTTATCTTCAGAAGGATCCATCATTTATCAAACTGTTGCTACTAGAACAGCAGAGCCCCCAAAGCCAAGTGGTGCAACCTGTAGATCTCGTAATCCAAACCGTGAACAGCAGTTCAAGAATCAACAAAGGTGGCTATTGTTCTTGAGGCACGCTCGTCGATGTGCAGCCCCAGAAGGGAAATGCCAAGATGTTCATTGCATAACTGTTCAAAAACTGTGGAGGCATATGGATTGCTGCACTGTATCTCAGTGTTCGTATCCTCGTTGCCACATGACCAAGATATTAATTAACCATAACAAGCTTTGTAGGGACCCAGGTTGCCCCGTTTGTGTTCCCTTCAGGAATTATGTACAGCAGATGACACGGGGTTTTGCAGATTCTAGTTCTGGTTTGCCATGTTCGGTCAATGGAGCCTGTAAATCCTATGATACCAGAGACACTGCATCTAGATTGACTTTAAAGACTAGTCCATCAGTTGTTGAAACTTCAGAAGATTTGCAACCTTCTCTGAAACGCATGAAGATTGAACAGTCCTCTCAAACTCTTATTCCTGAAAGTGAAAATTCTGCTCTATTAGCTCCTGCCATTAGTGAAACTCTTGTTCCCCGGGATGTACAGCATGATGAATACCAACATGGTGACCCTTTTGTGCCAATGAAGTCTGAGGTCACAGAAGTGAAAATGGAAATTTCTGTGAGTTCCGGGCAAGGAAGTGCTGTTGTTAGTGAGATGAAAAAGGATAATATGGATGATACCTACAGCCAAAGGCCTGATGGCGAATCTATTATATTGAATGACCCTCCTCATTCTGCTAAGCAAGATAGTATTAAGATTGAGAAAGATATAGACCAGGCTAAACAGGAGAATGTGTTAATGCCTGCTGAAAATGTGGCTGGAACCAAGTCTGGGAAGCCAAAAATAAAGGGTGTATCATTGACTGAATTGTTCACTCCAGAGCAAGTAAGGGAGCATATTAAAGGTCTCAGGCAGTGGATAGGCCAGGTCAGTTTGTGGATCCCTTTTGTTACCTTTCCTTTAAGGTCTTCAGTTACAGTACCCCTGGATTAGTGACAAAACTTTCTGGTATATGTAATACACATGCATTTTGGCAGCTGTGGGACTTGCAATTTTGAGTAATCATCACTTCCCAAATGATTAATAGAAACATCCAGTATGGTTTGCATTTGGGGAGAAAGATTAGTAGGTTCACCTTTGTGGTTGCAATTTTAAGAATTTAAGAAGTTAGATTAGTGAGCATTATGTTTTCACCCGTACTCCTGTTCTTAGAAAGATCTTAAAATGCCCTTGTACATTATATTAAACAGTCTTCGAAGTAATGCAGCTTTCTGTGATTTCTACTTGAAAGGATTGCAAAAATATGAACTGAATAGAAAATGTGCCCTAATTAGGCTATTAGCAAGCACTTGACAAAAGAAGAAGAAGAAGAAGGGTATTAGAGCACTTCCTAGTGAACTTTGTGAGTCATTCTTCCTTGATGTTGCTTGCAGATCACTTCTACTATGTAATATAATCTTTTGTCATATATGATGTCACCATAGTTACCTAGTACCTAAGCAATCCAATTCAGGTTGCATGACTGAAAACATGTTACACTTCATTATCCAACAATAAATTTAGTGACACAGTTTCCTCTGATCTCTTCCTTTGTTTAAAGGCAATATCAAAATAAGTAAACCAGGGCTATGGTTGATATATGTGAATTGGGATATAAGCAGTATAATGTCATAATTTTATTTCTTTTCCTTTTTCCTTTGAAGTATAAAAACTACTTGCAGAAGTGAACAAAAACGAGTGCATCTCAAACACATCATTTTTGGTAAAATCAAGTCAACCTGGAGACATTCATAAACTGCTCTACTGTAGTTTTTTAGTAGAGAACCCCAATTTAGGTTTAGTTGTATATCCCAATAGGAGACGGCCATACTGGTTTAATTTATCTCTCTCAACTTGGATGCCATGAGGCAGGCCTAGGAAAGTTTTAGAATGAGCAGGAGGGATTCACAGGTTCTAGAATCCAAATACATTACCCAAAATGGAAGTGAACATGTTAGTAACAGAACCTTCTTCAGAAAGGTCCAAGGGGTAAGCTACATAAGCAATATATTAATTTTCTTCTCCAACAATGGGTTCGAGTGGTAGCATCACCCTTTGTAACGATCAAGGTGGGTAAGTTCATCAGCCCACATAGTTATCCATGTACCAGTAGAAGATTCGGCAGCTACCGCAACCCTTGATCGTTACTTAGAATTATGGGGATCTTTGGTTTCATAGTTAGGGGTATAATAAGTCAATTTGCATAAGCGTTAACCATCATATCATTGGAATTTTATTTTATAACGGTTTGGATTCGTTGAAAATTTTCTAGTTTATATATATACATACAAATAGTATTACAAATACAATCAAAAAACATATCACGTTCCAATTAAACGTATTTCGTTCCAACAAAGCGATCCAAAGGAGCCTACCCTTAACGTATCATGTTATATAATAAGTAACGATTTACGTTCCCATTCCACGTACCATAATGATCCACGAGACCACGTTCCAGATAACATTGATCATACCTGTCCCCAGAACGATGCATGTCCTTGTGAATCATATCAAAGCGACGGTAAAGGTTACCGAGGACCAATGGACCCAATGGCAAGGAGACACTGTGGGACAACTTTGTGCTAAGGGAAATACCCTCATGCTTATGCCATCTCTAGGAGCACCCTCGAAGATGCGTCTATCCAACTCGAAGGACAGGAAACTGACCAAATGGTAGGGGGAGTTGAGTTTTTCACTAGGAAATCTACTGCGCCCTTTCTTCCCCTGTTTCATCGCCACGGTTTCGGTCTCAAAATCTCGAACATTAGCAGCACAACTAATGTGAGAAAGTGCACTTCTTTGCATTCGAAATAGGAGTCTCCCTAAGGACCTTGCCACCCTTGCCAAATTGACTGACCAATCTAGCTGAAATAGAAAGAGATGATCTAAGGAAATCCACAATCTCTTGTTCCTCGGTAGACAAAACCTTAAAAAGATAGGTGCGTTGCCAAAAGTATCTAGATGAAGTAGAATGTGGACATCCTCGAGAGTAGGGGTAAAGTCACCCCCTGATGAGATGAAGGTACCAATGTCCTTGCTCCACTGTGACAATAGAATTGCAAGGTTAATGCTGTCACGTTGAAGGACGAGGCCACAAAAGATCTGTACTGTGGTAGAAATGCAGGCTTCTTTTAGAACTTGTTGATGATCCTTGGTGTTAAGCACAAAGTCACACCACTCTCCCTAATCTGTCACAAGCCACAAATGTGATTTGAACCTATACGAATGAAAAAGGAAATCCACTTGTTCAATAGGAAGATGAAAATTGACTCGGGGTTGATAGGCTAGGACTCTAAGAAGCAAACAAAAATGCGTCTTTGAAACTTGTTTATTCGTGGAAAAAGACTCGATGTTACTGCAGAAGGAATCAAAATCTTCCAAAAAGGGTGTGTAATGCCCTAAGAAGCACAACACAGATATGACGCAACACGGACACATCATTTCTCAAAAAAGTAGGATACGAACACGTTAAATATATATAGTTTTTTATATAACCATATAATAAAAACCTAATGTTATTCTAATTAAAATTGGCATAAAAACACACAAATCACAAAATATTATTAAGATACTACAATAACAAAACCATTAAAAGAAAATTCAAGAACTTTTTCATTTAATCATCTACATCCATGATTTAAGTTTCAAAACAAAGTTACTAACTATTACATAGAACATATGTGTGTGTGTATAACCAAAGAAGAACTAAGGAAAAGAGGAGAAAAATAAGAAAAAATTCAAAAAAAGTGAAAAAATAGAAAACATGTCCCTAACGTGTCTATAATGTGTCCGGAACATGTTTGAAATTCAGGAAAAAAATTGGATATTCTTTTTTCAGGTGTTCGACATGTGTCCGGGAAGTGTCCGAGTGTGTCAGGTATCTGACACGTGTCACGGACACGCGAGTCAAAATAGAGTGTCCATGCGGAGGAGGAACATCTAAGACCACGTCGTTGTTAGATAAAGGTTTTCTCACCATGATCCTAGATTTGAAATAAGGAAAGCATAGATTTTCCGCAATGAAGGAAAACAAAGAAGACAACAGGAAGAGAAGGGAGAACGAGTGCAAGATAGAAAATACAAAAAAATAAAATAAAATAACATAGGGGGCTTTATACAATGGGGATCATAAAAGCCAAAAGGCATTGAGACATAACAAACTAGTTCAAAGGATGTTCATCAAAGAAATGCACATAAGTACTTGCCTGATGCTGAGGTACATGTGTAGGGGGCATAATGTAAGAGTCCGAGGTTCACTATACCTAGGGGATTCTCCAAAGTGTTCCCATCACCAAGGAAAAATACTAACTTTTGAACGAGGGAACATAGTACAACCGTGGAACTCTTAACACCACATCGAGGAATCTCAATATCGCTAGAGAAGTTAATAGCCCCTCAAGGAACTATCATGTCGTTGGGAAAGTCCATTTCCCCACAAGGATTTTTGTTGTGTTAGTCTAAGGTAGTGGCCAAACGACACGGTTGTGGTATGCCCCACCCATGCAGTGTATTTGGGCCAATGGCAATTATATGCTCATAGGATTGCGACATGTTGTAGACCCTTCACGGTTATGGTAGTCTCCTTTTTGCGAGATATGTCATAACCCAAGATGATATATATTCGCACTATGCCTTGGTCTTCGCAATCGTGGTTCTACTTCTATATGTGACTGGGGCATGACCCCTCGCGGTATAGTTCTGTGGAAACTGTGATACACTGGTTTGTGTCACTCCGATCATATCCCAAACCCTGTCGATGATGAAAATCTGTGACATGACTTGCCAAAAGGCCTTAGAATGGAATTGAATAGGATGTATAAACAAAGATTGAGTAAAAGTTTTTTTTTATATTTATTTCGTGTAGAAGCGTCACTTGTACTTCTCTACAATGTACTATTGTTAATGTATATAACCGCATTTGATTGGAACTTGAACCATTCACAATATCCATCTCCTTTGGAATTACCTTAGCAACCATCATCACTGGTGATGAGAGGCGTTGAACCTTCTTCCTTCTTCCTTCACCTTTCTCCCTTGCTTCTTCTCAATTTGCACCCCTATTCCTCCTTGTCACAAACATCACTAAGCTCAACCTTTTCTTTGCTTTTTCCCTTACCTTGTATAACCTGGAATGCAGGGGAAAAAGGGGTGAGTTGCACAAAGATCAATGAATAATACTAGTCTCTGTCATGGGTTTTCGTATTGAGAATAAGAGTATTTATGTATAGTTAAGAAAACAATGATAACTTTAAAAACAAAGATAACATTAAAACTTAGTTTTGGAACTAAGTCATTAACTTGAACAGAACTTGACCAATGACATATTCATGACATGGTAGAAAGTAAGTCATATCTTGTAAGACAACATATGATATCATGACCATTAATACGGTCAGTACTCATAACATAAATTAAACATAGCTTAACTTAAACATAGAGGGAAATCCCTGGCCAACTTATGGGCCATGCTAACGTAACTTATAACTTAATCATTGGAGGGAACCCCTGGCCAACTTATGAGCCTATCGGGCCTATGTCCCTTGGTGAGGACCCACATAATGGCATGTACTAGACAATTTCAAACATTTTCAATCCATTGCTTACAAAACAGATATCAAACATGCTTGAAATTCATACTTGCATAATGTAATAGAATTATAACTATACGTAAAACATTGTCGTAAAAATTCCTTTTCATAGATCTGGGGATTACGCATCTTGATTGCTTAACTTGATTTCCTTAACTTTCGTCCTTGCATACACATTGTCACATTCATCAAATTCATGTTCATCAAGCAGCTTAACTACTTCTATTTCCTTATGCCTTGAATGACATGCTTCATGTCCTTATTTGTTCTTTTTATTCTTTTCGGTTGGCACCTCTAATTCTGTTCTTTAGGCTTTACTTAATATGTAAGGGCTTTTAGTTCCACTAAGTTCTTAAGATCGGGTGTCAACTTAATTGTTGGGCTTTAAAATACTCAACTTCATTTTGTAGCCCTATTGGCTTCCTTGTCTCTACTCGGTCTTTACCCTAAAATATTAAGTCCAAAGGCACTGGTTTGTAGTGGTTTGGGCTTAACTATTCGGCCCTATGTTTGTATAAGTTAGTTGTCATTCTTTGGTCACATCTGGTATCATTACTGGGGCTTAATTTGCTTTCTTATTCGAACTTAGGGATTAAATAATATTTTATTGTGGTCCATTGCCTAAAGGGACCTTAAAGTCGGACTCAGAATATTGAAAAACCTAAGGGTAGGCCTTGCTAGAATTTTATCGGCTTTTTTGTAATTTGTTAATTGAGGGGCATATTGGTATTTTGTCCAAAAGAAATTTTCGGGGTTTAGTTCGTAAAATCGAACTGTATTTTTAAGTCTAGAATCCTGAAAACTATAAGGTAAGCTTTTTCAAAGTTCTCGTGTCCTATTGCATAATTTATTTAAGCCTAGTGGTGTTTTCTTAATTAATTAAAAATGTGTCGTAATTTTTGAAGCTTAATTTGCCCAAATGGATATCAAATTTGGATTCTGAGGCTCGAAAAACATTAGAATATATTTTTCTGTTTGATTTTTCTTGTCTCATCATAGACTATGTCAGACACGTTTTACACATGACTACATTATAGATTCTTTTTTAACTTAAGGAAAAAATTAAACTTCGGGGTGTTACAACCCCTTTCCCGGGGATTATGTGGATTGAAGGCTAATAGTAAGGGCTCGGTATGGCAAGAAAGGAATATTCCTTTTGCTTGTACGTGGACTAATAGGGTGAGGACATGTCACATCAGGTGCTAAATAAGGGAATCCTAGTGGCTGTACACTCCAAAGTCTATAAATAACACCTTTTGCCCAAAAGGAAAGGCACCCCCTTGGTATTTTGCCTTAACTAGCCAACGGCTGCCAACCTCACCTTCTATTATTCTGCCTTATTGCCCATCCTTTTCTCCACCTATCTCTGTCCCTGTTTTATCGCTGTTGATGCCATTTTGGGGGGGGGGGGGGGGAAGGCTCCTAGCAACCCCACTTTTGTACTTAGCACCAGAGGGTGGAAGTGAGGACATCCAATTGATGAAACTTTTCTTGTGATCTTGCAGTGCACTTCTATGTGACGCTAGGAAAATTATATTCTTAAACTGTCTCATTTGAAATTGATTTGGAAATTTCCAGATTTAAGTGAATAAGAATTAGTCTATGTACTTAGTTGGCTGTGGGACACTAGTGTCCTGCTGATGTGATTCATAAGAGCGACACCCATATGCCAACTATACTCAGTGTCATGGATATGCATGATGATTGTCCATTTTTCCCCCTCTTTTCCTTCTGTATATTATGCCCTTAATCAATGATGACATTTTATTTCTTTATATTTTCTTTTGACAGAGTAAGGCAAAGGCAGAAAAGAATCAAGCAATGGAGCATTCAATGAGTGAAAACTCTTGTCAGTTGTGTGCAGTTGAGAAGCTCACCTTTGAACCACCACCTATATATTGCACGCCATGCGGTGCTCGCATTAAAAGAAATGCAATGTATTATACCATAGGAACTGGCGATACGCGGCACTACTTCTGCATTCCATGCTATAATGAGGCCCGTGGAGACACTATTGCCGTTGATGGAACTACTATTCCCAAGGCAAGATTGGAGAAGAAGAAAAATGATGAGGAGACTGAAGAATGGGTATGTTACGTCCAATTCTTTCTATTTTCTCGCATCTGGTCCTTATAAATGCTTTAATGTATCTAATTTTTATGCTTTATTCAGTGGGTTCAATGTGACAAGTGTGAAGCTTGGCAGCATCAAATCTGTGCTTTGTTTAATGGTCGAAGGAATGATGGTGGGCAAGCTGAATACACTTGTCCAAACTGCTATATAACTGAAATTGAAAGAGGAGAACGTAAGCCCTTACCTCAGAGTGCTGTTCTTGGAGCAAAAGATTTGCCTAGAACAATCCTCAGTGACCACATAGAGCAGCGGTTATGTAGGCGACTGAAAGAGGAAAGACAAGAGAGGGCAAGGTTTCAAGGGAAAAGTTTTGATGAGGTGATTCATTTTTACTTGCCATGTGATTTTATATAGGATGATAATTGAATTTTTTCTGTTAAAAATGGTACAAGCACCGAGTTTTCTTTTTGACGGTTGTGCATGTAATACGCTGCTATCCTTTTTCTTCAACTTTTGAGTGAGACATCCTAGCTCAATAAGATGCTTAAGAAATTCAGTAATCAAAAAAGAAAAAGGAAAATGAAAAAGATGCCCAAGAAATTCAATTGGGTTAAATGGATGATTTTTCAAACAGTTTCCAAGGTGGATTATGGGATTTTCTTTTCCTGCCTGTTGGGGTTCATTGGGTAATGCCGGGAAAAGTTAGGGATTTGTTGTTTCATTGGTGTGGTCGTGGAAGGTTTAGTAGTTGCAAGCAGGTATGGTTCACAGCTCCTCTTTGCCTCATGTGGTGTGTTTGGAACGAGCGGAATCAAAGAATTTTTAGGGGTTGAGCGGTCTCTAGAGTTGATTAAGAGTTGGTTCATGAATTCTTTATATTATCGGGTTATGCGCAGCCACACTATTTCTGTAGATTTTTTAGTTGACTTTGTTGAGTTCTATGAGGCTTATGTAATTTTGGAGTTTTGAGTGTCTCTTTTCATTTTTTTCTTTTCTTATTATGTACATGGATGTGGTCTCCCTTTTGATTGCTTCTTGAATTAATTATTACTTATCAAAAAAATAAAATTTTAACAATGGATCAAGGCTTTCTCTGCCAAACCTTTTAAGGCAAAAGAGCCTTGTGGAAATGGATAACCTGAAGTTTTTAGATGAGTACTTGATTTCCTTTTGGAGACTAATTGGCATCTTCATCTATAAAGTTGTTGAGCCATGGAAACTGCAATCCTTATTTTATGTTGCACTTTATGAAGTAGCTGATGCAATTGTTATAATCGCATTTAGAACACGGAGAAGGCTAGCCTAGGTGACGGTTAGTTGAGTTGAAAGTTCTATGCTCCGGTACCACTCTCCAAAGAAAGTTGAGAGAGTTCATTAGTTTGATATTGCCCCCTTAGGTTTTTTTCTCCAGATACTTAGGAGCAATTATTCTCTATTTTGTTTCTTTCTGCTTTGTATTTGTGCTTATTGCTGATCCTCTATCCATCTGAAATTCTGAATTGTTATACAACATGTTCAAGTGGACTTTCAATGCTCCCTAGCAGTTTGTTTGCAGACTACTGTTTTAAGTTGCGTTTATAGCTTATTTTTATTATTAATTTTACCAGGTTCCAGGAGCAGAGGCACTTGTAATTAGGGTTGTGTCTTCAGTTGACAAAAAGTTGGAAGTGAAGCAGCGATTTCTAGAGATTTTTCAAGAAGAGAATTACCCAACAGAATTTCCTTATAAATCCAAGGTATGCGGGATAATATGTGAATCTTGTATGCGTTCGATATGTTCTTGTTATGTACACAGATATGGACTATTAGTCTAGTTTTCTTTCCCCCCAAAAAGTTAAAAAGCGCATTTTGTGCCGTACTAGTGACTGTCACCAGAGATAGCCTCAAAGTATGTACTGAAAATTGCATTTTCCAGGTAATATTGTTGTTTCAGAAAATTGAAGGTGTAGAAGTATGCCTGTTTGGCATGTATGTTCAAGAATTCGGATCAGAGTGTCAACAGCCAAATCACCGTCGTGTATATCTCTCATATCTGGATTCTGTTAAGTATTTCAGGCCTGAGATTAAAGCAGTTACAGGAGAGGCTCTCCGTACATTTGTTTACCATGAAATTCTGGCAAGTTCTGAAGTTTAGTTGCTCTTAATTTTTTTTTCCTGTTGGTGATTCATTTTTTTTTATTAACTAAGTTGACCTCCTTGATTATATTTATGACACACTTCCAGATTGGATACTTGGAATATTGCAAGAAACGTGGTTTCACAAGCTGCTATATATGGGCTTGCCCTCCATTGAAGGGTGAAGATTATATTTTATATTGCCATCCAGAAATTCAGAAAACACCAAAATCTGATAAGCTCAGGGAGTGGTGAGCATAGTAACCTTCTTTTATATATATATATATATATATATATATATATATATATATTTTAACTATTTAATGTAAGGGGTATCATGAAATAATAATTTATCATTTTTGATGCCTCTGTTTGACATGAATGGATTCTTTCTTTTTCAGGTATCTATCAATGTTAAGAAAAGCTGCAAAGGAAAAAATAGTAGTTGACCTCACTAATTTATTCGACCATTTCTTTGTATCTACTGGTGAATGTAAAGCTAAGGTAACAGCAGCTCGGCTACCTTATTTTGATGGAGACTACTGGCCTGGTGCTGCGGAGGATATGATCTGTCAGCTTCGTCAAGAAGAGGATGGCAGAAAACAACATAAGAAAGGAACAACCAAAAAGACCATAACAAAAAGGGCTTTAAAAGCATCTGGTCAATCTGATCTTTCTGGAAATGCATCGAGGGATTTTCTATTAATGCTTAAAGTAATTCTAATGTCCAATGCCTCTTATTTTAGTCATTATTTCCCTAGTATATGTTCATTAATGTATCCTAGTCACTGATCTATTTTCATCAAGTTAAATATTGCTTTGTTTGTGATGGTTATTAATTGTTCCACCATTGCTCTTATTTCCTTATCATATCTTTTTTAACTACCTCTACCAAAGTTATTTTTGGTCGCTCTCGCCCCCTAGCATGGCCCTCAATGTGTGATGGTATCTAACTCTCATAAACTCTTCATTGTGTTTTATACTAATTTGCAGATTGTAGAATTTGAGTATTATAATTTTCCTGGTACTTCTGGTTATTTGAATTCGGATATCTATTTGTTTGGAGATGGGGATCTTTTGTTCTTACGAGTTATCTATCTTCTTCAGCTTGGTGAAACAATTAGCCCAATGAAGGAAGACTTTATTATGGTTCACTTGCAACATGCATGCACTCATTGCTGTATTCTAATGGTATCTGGAAATCGTTGGGTTTGCAACCAATGCAAAAATTTTCAGCTTTGTGACGAGTAAGCACTATGCAATTTTAATTTGTTACTTATTTTATAGAACTGCCCTTTTTCTTTTTTCTATTGCCATATATAAATATGTGTGTGTTTGTGTGAGAGAGAGAGACAAGTTCTTTTGTCATTCACATGTCAAGTTATTATGTTTTCGATTGTTAGCAAGTTTCTGTCAAAAAAGGTTGAAAGAAAGAAGGAAAAGAAAAAGAATTTGAGGGCAATGTTTCAAAACATTGATGTTGGCTGATTTGTTGAGATTCTAAGATACAGTAATTTCTGGATAAATTGATATTGATACAATAGTAATAAGAGTTATGTAAATTTGTTGAAATTCTTTTATATGTATACAATTACGTATATTTTTTATAAAAGCATACATACATACATATATACACATATATTGCTTCTTTAGATAATACATTGAAAAACAAAGCTCACTTGGCATTCGAAAGCCTCTCCCAAAGCCTCCTTCTTTGCTTGGGAAGCTTCTTGGAAAGCTATTTTAACTGCAGAAAATATGAAGAAAAGAGGTTTCCACTTGGCTAGCAAATCTTATTTTTGCTAGGAAAGAGTGGAGGCTGTGGAGCACGCTCTTATTCACTGTCAAGTCCCTTGGAGCTGTTGGAACCTTATTTTTGCCGTGTTTGGCTTCTTATGGGTCATGTCAGGCTCCGTCAAAGACCTCCTATTGGCGTGGGAGGGATGTATCCTTTCTAAAGAAATTAAGAGAATTTGGAGATTAGCCCCCATTTGCCTCTTATGGTGCCTTTGGAAAGAAAGGAACAATCGGGTCTTTGAAGATCGGGAGCGTCCCACTCCTTATCTTCAAGAGATCTTTTTGCATTTATTATTTTATTGGGCCAAAGAGGCTTCCCCTGTACATGTTTTTTCTTTTGTTGACTTTTTGGCATCTTTAAGGACAATGTAATGCTTTGGGGTTTTTGCTCTTCTGCCCTTCTTGGGCTTCTTAATATATACTTCTTACTTATCAAAAAATAAATAAAACGAGAAATAAATAAAGACGACCTACCTTTTTTTTTTAATAATTAATAAACAAACCTGCTTGCAAATTGCTGCACAAGCTCAAAATGAGTTGAAATGCAATTAATCAACGGAGATGCAACTGCATATGTAGTCTTAATGCAAAACAGAGACCAAGAAGTGAACAGGTTGAAGAATAGTGGGTGGACTTTTCAGGAACTTGGTTTTTTTTTTTTTCGTCGTCCTTGTTTTGATGATTTCTTTTAAAATTTTCTCAAAAAGGAAAAAAAATCAATAGGTGGATTCTCCGAGGTTTTTTTTGAATCATCACTCAGTAGCTCTTAAAAAATAACAGTGTATGTTCTTCTGTCTTTGTTTTCTTAATGACTTCTATGCACGTTTTAATTTTTGTGCCTATACGCTTCCAGGTGTTACAAAGCTGAACAAAAACTTGAAGAAAGCAAAAGACATGCTATCAATCAAAGGGACAAGCATATATTATATCCAGTAAGTTTTTCTGTCCGATTTTTTATTTTTCCACTAAATGGTTCTTCATCATACATGCAGCTTTATTTATTGCTGCATGACTACTTGACTATTTTCTCCTGATTGAGACGTGAGTTGGATAAACCCTGCAGGTTGAAATCAATGATGTTCCTGCAGATACCAAGGATAAAGATGAGATTCTTGAGAGTGAATTCTTTGATACCAGACAGGCATTTTTGAGTCTTTGTCAGGGAAATCATTATCAATATGATACCTTACGCAGGGCTAAACATTCCTCAATGATGGTCCTTTACCATCTTCACAATCCCACTGCGCCTGCATTTGTGACAACATGCAATATTTGTCATCTTGATATTGAAGCTGGTCAAGGGTGGCGGTGTGAGATTTGCCCTGATTATGATGTATGTAATGTCTGTTATCAAAAGGATGGGGGAATTGATCATCCTCATAAGTTGACTAATCATCCATCCATGGCTGATCGTGATGCACAAAATAAAGAAGCTAGGCAAGTTCGGGTTCTGCAGGTATATTGGTCTTCTTTTTATTATTCGAAATTATTTGCAATTCTTTACTTCATCGTCTGTCAATTACTCTCTATCATTCTGTTGCCAATGGGGTGGTGACGCTTTGTGGAAGTTATAGTCATGCAGCTTCTTTGTCCATGCATCTCTGGAAAAGTTGTCCAAAAATAGAAGTTAAAACGCTAGGTTGGTACACATTGCAGTTCCAAATGATATCACCCAGATCTCATGCTTTCTCATGATGCCTGTCTCCTTAAATAAGGAAGGTGTTTGCCTCATGAAGAGCAAGGGAGGGAGGGTAGGAACTAGCATTTTATCTCACAAGACCTTAACCAAAAGTATTGGGGTTTAACTATGGATAATATTCAAAAGAGAGGATTTAAGTTGGCGGGGAGGTGTAGTATGTGCTTAAAGGAGGAGTCCATAAGCCACCTCTTTCATCATTGCCCTTTTGCGAAGGAAGTGTGGTGCTCATTGTTCTCCTTGTTTGGATGTTGTTGGGTAATGCCACGCTTAGTGTTGGGTTTTTTGAAAGGATGGTTTGTAGTAAGAGGAAAATGAGGAGGGCTTTGACGATGAGTGCTTTATGCCTTTTTTGGTGCATTTGGAGGGAAAGGAATTGCTGTCTCTTCGAAGGGGAGACGATATCTATGTGTAGATTCAAAGATAGCTTTTTGAAAAAATTATACTTTTGAGTTTTAGAGGCATGCTCCTCGTATGTAAATAATTTTGCTGACTTTTTGGAGAATATGAGACTAATTTTTGCGAGTCTCCTTTTGTATATGGGTCCCCCCCGCGGGGGGGGGGGGGGGGGAGTTTAATACAATACTCTTAATTATAAAAAAAGAAAAGAAAAATATGGTACACGATTCTAGTATTTGTAAGATTACAGTAGCTCAAAAACTTATTAGCTATTAATTTGGATCCTCCTATATGTTGTGATGAGTTCCCCCTTCCCCTTGCTTTCCTATTTTGTTGGTGTATGTGCCACGCATCTAATAAATATAACAAGTCTAAGGTGTCGGGTGTGTGTCTAATGAGAGCTTCATCTGTCGGGGCTGAATTGTGCCTCAATGCTATGTTTCCAATTATCTTTCTTTGTACTTGCGTTAAGTATATTTTTGAACTGTTGTGACGAGCACTCATTGATGGAGGCCTACCCTACATTTTTGTGACATTTTCCATGGGAGGAGTAGGAGCCTGCAGGTGTGGCTCAGATCAAACACCATGGTAGATTCATGGAAGTGGGGATGGCTACTAGGGATATGAAGTGCAACATCTACCTACCTCAGGTGGACAAAGGAGGAGGTTGGATAATGATGGCGCAGACATTTTGGAAACTTGGGTTGTCAGAAACGGGGAGAGCACGATAGGGGAGTATCGTACAAAGAGGTGGCAATAATCAAACAGTGGTTGGAGAAGCCATTAACAGTGGAGCATGGGAGGATGTGAGGGTCAACTCGGGGCCTGCAAAGAAAGATTCAAGTACTTGCAGAGGTGTTTGGTTGGTGGATGTGGTGATTTAAACTCTTCAATTCCAAATCGGCAAAAGGTGCAACAATGGGTCGAAAGGCATTGGGGCATAACAGCAGGCTTGAGTGTCTTGGACATGCACAGGGTGTATTTCACGTTCAAGTTTCCTTCAAGGACAGAGGCTATGCAAATTCTGAACAAGGACTAGCCATTCAAAGGGGTATTGGGATAGTTGGATGACTGACAGGTGGTGTGATAGATCGTTGGAGATCAGAAATTGTGGGTTTACTTGCAGTTCTATGGTGGAAGGAAGTTTTCCGAGATTTGGGGTATTGCTGTGGTGGATTTGTGAAGGTGGATACCACAACGGAAGGTAGACAACACTTACAGCGGGCCCAAATGATGGTCAAAGCTTTAATTGACTTGGTTCTAGCCACGGTGAGATCAAGGTGGGGACATGGAGGCTCGAATTCCTAGTTTGGATGGAGTCAGGCCCGCATTTCTCGGTGGGAGGGGCAAACAGTGGTGGTAGCAGAGCTATGAAAATGGTGGACGAGGATAGATCAGGGGTGATAAGGTTACACATGCCAGTGGTGCGTGGGAGAGTCAGGGATGAAGAAATCTGGGGAAAGGATAGGTGGCTCTTGCTCACAATCAACCTTATCAGATAGAACATCGCGTTTGAATTTTAAAATCATGGATGATCAATGTTCAATGCTTGGTGGTGATGGTGGTAGATTGGGCTAGAGATTTGGGATTGGGCCTAATGGAGGTGGGACAAGGAATGAAGTAGTTAGAGGCCTTCGTGGTTGGGCGCAAAAGAATTTTAGTGGGCGTAGGCATGATGGGCCAGTCCAAAGATTTAATAGGGGGATTCAAAATGGGCAGCTGCAAAATTGTGGAGCAGGCTGGAATGCGTTTAAGAGTTAGGATTGAGTCCAAGTGAGGAGAGGGTTGGGGCCAGGGCAGCTTCTCTAAACTTGCAAAGGTCTCGGCCATGGGAGAGACGTCCAGTTTAGAGGCCCAGATCAGGTTCTTTGTCTATTCAAAAGCTCACCTCACTCTAGTCATGGGAAGGATCCCAGGGAGCTATACTAAGGGGGAACATCCATACAAAGGGGTCTGTTCTAATAAGGGAAGATGCTTGCTGTAGAAGAGAAGGGAGATCTGCGTGGAGGTAGAAGATGAGGAGAGTTTAGACGAGGCTCAGGAGAGAAGTGAAGGTCCACAGGTGGACAAGGAGGGGGATCATTGGTTTTGGTTCCTGGTGAGGAAGGGGAGATATTTGTGGGTGTGAGTGCTGAAGACCAAGAGGATCAATGTCTCGGCTCTGTGCAAGGGTGCCTACCTAGGGCAATGAAGTTTCAGAGATTTCTAGCGAAGAAAGTGTACAGAAGTGAGTTATGTCTGAGAAGAGTATGAAATTGGGAGGAGGTTCCATGGGTGCTCAACAATCTTTGACTGACCAAGAAAAAAAGGATCAAAATGTGGGTTGAAGAGGCTGAATTAGAGGGTGGGGAATGGGGAGTTAATTGTCAGGGAGGAAACGGCTACAGAAGAGCCATTAATGTGCTCTCCTTTGGCTATTTTAGCTCTGGGTGAAATGCAGGAAGCAGGATAGAGCTCAGTACTTCCTCAGCTTGGGATGGGGGACTATACTGCTAGGAGGTTGAAGAGAGAGATTCACAACCTGGCTTGCATGGTAAATTATGGAGGTAAGGGGTAGTAGCGGAAGCAGAGGGGGGAAGGGATTTGTTAAGATCGGTAGTTCCATGAATATGAGATTAGTCACATGGAATGTGTGTGGGTAAATGACCAAGATAAAAGGACTGTGGTGAAGGGTCTGGACTCTGGTGATGGAGTGGAAGCTCACAATTGTGTGTTTGCAAGAAACTAGCGTGGATGAGTTGTGGTTCCAGATGGGTGGAGTGGGTCTCTTTGGCAGCTAGAGGTACAGGAGGAGGCATCTTGGTTGTGTGGGATTCAAGAAGGGTTAAATGCATTGATCAGTGGGTGGGGGTTCATATAGTTTCATGAAAGTTTGGACTGCAACAGAACACATTGCAGTGGACCTTCTCAAGGGTATATGGGCCACAGTTAGATGCAGAATGGAGAGAGCTTTGGGTGGAGTTGCAATCTGCAACTGTGAGATGGCAAGTCCCATGGTGCATAGGAGGGGACTTCAATTTAGTGAGATTTCCATCTAATAAGTTGGGAGGTATGAGTCTATCCAGAGGTATGTGGAAAATTTCAGATTTCATAAACTCAAGTGATTTGGTGGATATGCCTTTGGAAGGGGCCAGATTCACCTGGATCAGCGGGAGGCAATCTCCTGCGATGTCCAGGTTGGATCAATTTCTAGTGTCAGCTTCATGGGAGGACTTCTTTTCAGCTATTTCTCAGAGTTATCTTCCCAAACCAATCTTTGAACATTGCTCATGATGATAAATTGCAGAGGCTTCAATACAGGAAGGAACCCATTCAAGTTCGAAAATGTGGCTGCAAGCTGTAGGGTTTAGAGAGATGGTGGCAGCCTGGTGGTAGGGGTATGACCGTATGACATAACTGGCTCTCCTTGTTTCATATTAGCTAGGAAGCTGAAGATGATGAAAGAGGACTTGAAGAGGTGGAATAAGGAGGTTTATGGGGAATGTTCGGCAATAGTTTGTAGGATATTTTGGATCTAAACAAGGAGCAGTTTAGTTCCTTGTCTGAGTGGGAGAAAGCTAGCAAGGAAGGTCTGAAAGGTGAATTGGGCTTGTTGCTTAAGGCTGAGGAGATTTTTTGAAGAAAAAGTCTTGGGTAATCTGGTTAAGAAAGGGGATTGCAACATGAAGTTTTTTCACAAAGTAGCTTCTTCTCACAACAGGAGTAGGACTTCAACTATAAGAATAGGAGATCAGATGCTGTCTCGGGAGGATGCGGTGAGGCAGGGGGTGACAAAATTTTACAAGGATTTAGACAAGGAGTTGAGAGGGTGGAGGTTGGGGCTAGATAGTTTGCAAGTGGCAAGCTTAAATGGGGAGGAGGGGCAGGCTTGGAGAAACTATTTGATGAAGACGAAATAGTGATGGCCCTAAAAGTATGTGATGGGGACAAAGCATTGGGCCCAATGGGTTTATAATAGCTTTCTTCAAATACTATTGGCAGGTGGTGAGGGTTGATGTATGGGAAGTTTTTAATCATTTTTACAGCCATCGGACCTTCAAAAAAATCTTAAATGCCTCTTTCATTGCTTTAATTCTTAAGAAGAGGGGCAGAGAATATTCGAGATTTCGACCAATTAGTTTGGTGGGGATGTAGACTAATGGCCAGGATCCTCTCTACAAGGTTAAAGGAGGTGATGGGTTTCAAGGAGTCAAAATGCTTTTGTGTGGGGAGTGGGGAGGCAAATTCTTGATGCAGTATTAATAGTTAATGAGTGCATTGATTCTCGGAGGAAAGGAAGGAGAGTGGTTTGGTTTGCTAGCTAGACATCGAGAAGGCTTATGACTATGTAAATTGGGAATTTCTGCTATCTATGATGAGAAAGAAGGGATTCTAGGGAGGTGGAGTTGTATGCGGACTTGCATTTCCACAATGATGCTATCGGTTTTGGTTAATGGATCTCCAATTGAATTCTTTCAGTTGACCTGGGGTCATAGATAGGGGGATCCATAATCCCCTTTTTTGTTTGTGATATCAGGGAGGCTTTTAGTTGGGAGTTTCTTGAAGGGTTTGTGTGTGGAGGACAAAAATGGTAGACAAGTGGAGGTGTTTCATCTCTTATTTGCGGACCACACCGTTATCTTTTGTGAGCCTAAGGATCTACAATTGTGGTTTCTTTGCTTTATCTTCCTTTGCTTTGAGGCAGTGTTAGGATTGCTTGTAGATTTGAGCAAGAGTTATATTATTTCAGTGGGGGTGGTGAGGGAAGTTACAGAGCTGGCTTGGACTTTGGGGTATAAGGTAGCGTCTATCCCTTCCTTGTGTTTGGGTTTCCTTTAGGGGCTTAGGCTAGATCATGCGAGGTTTGGGATATGGTAGTTGAAAGATTTTAGAGGTGTTTGGCAGGTGGAAAAGGCAATATCTTTTCAAGGGAGAAGGGGGAGATCATGCTCATAAAGAGCACTAGCTAATCTGCTGACTTACTATGTGTAACTATTCCCTATTCTAGCTTCGTTGGAGAGAAGATTGGAGAAACTTTAAAAGTTTCCTATGGGGTGAGAGAAGAGAGGAGGATGTATTTGGTAAAATGGGAGAATGTGAAGATTCCTATTTCGATGGGAGGATTGGGTATTAAGAATTTGATGTTTTTCAATTTATCCCTTTTAGGTAAGTGCTTGTAGAGATTTGGGATGGAGGGTCAAGGTGCTGTCCACAAAGTATGGGAGTGAGAACGGGGGTTTGCTTTTCCAAGGAAGTGGTGTATGCTTTGGGATGTGTTTTATGGAAAATGATTCGAAGAAGGGTGGGTTGCTGATTTTCAAGATTGTGTTCGTTTTGAGGTGGGTAGGGTGAAGTTCTAGAAAGATGCATGGCATGAGGATGAGGCTTTGAAGGAAAGATTTCTGCACTAATTCAGTTGTCCCTTGATAAGGAGAGCTTGGGTGGTCAATTGTTTTTCTCAGGTTGGGGGAGAGTTGGTGTGGAGTTCAGGATTTAGGATAAACTTCTATGATTGGGAGGTAGAGGAGGTGATAAGTCGATTAGAGGCCCTGTAAAGGTTCAGGTTGATTGAGGGAAAAGGAGATGCTCTTGTATGGACAGTAAATCTGAGGACATTCACTGTGTAATCTTTTTACTAAGAGTTGATGGGGAGGTGAACTTTCCTTAAGAGGTTGATTTGGCACTCTCAAGGTCCAACCAAGGCAGCCTGCATGGGGAGCTATATTGATGATGGATAATCTTCAAAGAAGGATATTCCAGTTGGCTAATTGGTGTAGTGTGTGCAAGGGGGATGTGGAGACTGTTGATCATCTTCTTGTTCATTGTCCAATGGCAAGGGATTGTTGGTGACTTTTGTTCTCTATTTTCGGTTGTACATGGGTGATGCCCAGCATCATTGAGAGAGTTGCTCCTTTGTTGGAGGTGGGGCTAGTTAGGAAGTATGTTCATATGGCGTGGAGAATGGCTCCAATTTGCTTGATTTGGAGCATTTGGAGAGAATTAGACAAAGGAATAGGCGTATTTTTTAGGAGGTTGAGCAGCCCCTTTTTTAACTTTTGAAGATAACTTTTTTGCGTTTATTATACTTTTGGGTCAATGAGGCCTTTCCATTGTATGTAGGTTCTTTCGTTGATTTTTTGGGGACTCTTAAGGTTTCTATTGTTGTAGCCTTTCCCTTCTAATTATGGAGACACCTCCCTTGGGTGCTTTGAATATATTTATATACACTTTATCAATTTTATTTTATTTTTTGGTTGCTACTACTTGTGCTGCCTGGTGAATTTGTAGCTGATATTTAAACAAAGAGGAAGAGAAGTTGGTGGCCACTAGTTTTATTTTGTGGTCACTAGTTTTATTTTAATGGCTGTCATTTTGTGCAAATAATGTGAAGGTTAGCTTTGTACCTAGTTCACATTGGCAGGGATAACAAGAAGTAATGACCTTCTTTAGGAAGAGAATTTAATGATCTGAAACGGTAAACTAAGATTAGTTTCGCATGCCTAGATATGAATATTGTTCTCTCCATTGTTTTAACAATAATTTTTAAATTGGAAATTCTGTTGATTTCTCTTCAGTGTTTCCACAATAGCTTATATTTCTGAATATCTATATTCCCGGAACCTTCATTCCCCAACCCTTTAATTAGCTGCCCGACATTAATAGGAAATGATAAAGAGTTACATGTGGTATGACATGCTTATGTGTTGTGGAAGTGTGTGCATTTCTATTTAAGGCCTGACATGAATTGGTTATTTCACATTGCAGCTTAGGAAAATGCTTGATCTTTTGGTGCATGCATCTCAGTGTCGTTCTCCACATTGCCAATATCCAAATTGCCGTAAAGTGAAGGGGCTTTTTCGCCATGGCATACAATGTAAAACACGTGCATCAGGAGGGTGTGTTCTCTGTAAGAAAATGTGGTACCTTCTCCAACTTCATGCTCGAGCTTGCAAAGAATCTGAATGTCACGTACCACGTTGCAGGTTCGTACATCAGCCTCTTCCCTTTCATCAGGGACTTGTCAGTGCTCTCTCTCTCTCTCTCTCTCGGATTTTAATTATTAGGTTTGCTTGTAAAGTGATAAAAATTTATATAAATTCAGAGATTTGAAAGAACATTTGAGGAGGCTACAACAGCAGTCTGATTCCCGGCGAAGGGCTGCAGTGATGGAGATGATGAGGCAGAGAGCTGCAGAGGTTGCTAACAATGCCGGATGACTAAGTTGTACATATTATAATGGACTTGTTGGAGAAAAACTTCCAGAGATGAAGGGAGGTGTATTATAGTTTCAAGTGACTCTGGTAAGAGACTGGAATCAGGCAGCAACAGCACTAGTGGCTTTATAATGCTTGAAGGGAATAGCAAAGGAAATTGCGGCAGCTTGGTTAACAATCAGTCCGTAGTGGGCAATTCTTTCATTGATATCTGGTAGAGCTGAATTCTCCTCAGGGAAGACTGAAGTTTATTGATCAGAGCTGTCCTGATCTTCAACAACCACTAACTATGTTCTTCGGAGTGAGATTACTGCAGTCTTTGTGGCCCAATTTGGTGATTCTTTGATTTTATCCCCCTGTATTTCGTCCAGTGCCATTGTTGTGTGGCGTGTACTATAGCTGTTCTAATTGGTCCTTTACAAAAGAATTCAGGAGGGAGATCAGTTCTTAAGTCTCTTTTATTTTTATTTTTTGTGTCGGGGGTGTTTTTCCCTCCCTAAATGTCTACCCTTTTTGTAGTTTGTCTTCTTATTTTAAAGATGGAGAAAATAAGTAGCAATTCCTAAACAGCAATAATTCAGTTTCATTAATAGTGTTGTGCAATGTTTAAAATGCTTATACTTGTTCTCAAAATGCTTTAAAAAAAACCCGAAACTCTTATTTAACCCTACAACACCGCCCTTTGCCACGTTCCTTTCCAAAATTGTTGCCGTATTCAGCTTCACTTACCCATTTCATGCTTGCCAATTTGACCCAAATGTGCTTTGTAGGCGACGATGACAGGAATGACTTCATAAAGAATTGTTTTTAGCATTGAATTTAAGCTTACATTCGTTAGAGATCTAGCTAAAAACTTCTTCAAGAACATGTGATGCGCTAGACTCGGATGATAGAATGGAATGAACGATGATTTCTTACATATCTTGCCCTCTTCCTTTTTCCTTTGTTGGCTATCAATATTTCAGAATTATGAGGTCGTTTAAGGCTATCCTTGACAATTTAATGATTGTTAGAGATGTTAGATTTAGGGAAGATCATCAGTGTCATTAGATTCTGGTGAACCATTGTCGTCTCGGGGTAATAACTGTTATGAGACTGAGATTTGCTAACTGTGGGATGATTTTATCAATTGTCGATATGGGTCCAAATGCCATTTCCTCCTCTCTCTCTTTTTCTCACAAAGCCCTAAATGACAGATTGAGATAGGGATTTTAGTGTCATTTTAAAAAAAATAAAACAGACATCATCAAAATAAATCTCAACCAAAAAAACAAAAAAGAAACAAACTTATAATTAAAAGGCATCTTTGTCCAAAAATTATTTCCGAATGATTTGGCTGATTTATAAAAAAAGAATAGTTGATGTTATAAAAATTAATGACTATTTTTTATTTGAGCAAAAATATAGATAAAGATGCCGCTCATAAAACAATAGAGTTAAATTCGCAAGTAGGGTAAAAAAAAAAAGTTATTTTCCAAAATAGGGTTGGTTCGACCTTATTTACCACAATAGGATTGTTTTAAAAGCGTCTTTTAAAAATACATTTTTAAGCTTTAAAAGCGTCTTTCCAAAAGACGCTTTTTAAAATAAATTTTTTTTCAAAATATTGACATGAAAGCGTCTTTTGGAAAGACGCTTTCAAAACATTTTTTATTTTTAAAAAAAATCCTTATCCAGAAAAATTATTTTTTCTTTAAAGTCCTGATCTAAAAAATTATTTTTATTAAGAAATCGTCATTAGGTATTGTGCAAAGCTTGGAAGTGTGCCATGACAAAAGTTATTTTCTTTTTTTAGTTTTTCTAATTTATGATCAAACTTCCCTAGTCAGATGAAGCCATGACAAAAAAAAAAGGAAAAAAGAAGGCCAATTAAAAGAAGATATATCAGAGAATACACTCATACCCACACACTGTAATAACACTGCCAACAACATGGCATGGATTCCAACTTTACAGAAAAGGGAAACAGAATTACATTGATATTGTTTCTCAAACAATCATAGCTAATACACACTGTAATAACACTGCCAACAAAATGGCATGGATTCCCGCTTTATAGAAAAGGGAAACAGAATTACATTGATCTTGTTCCTCAAACAATCATAGCTAATGCTTGGACTGGATTACCAAATAATGTTACAAATTTTACAAAAAATATGAGAATTTGCACTACAAGGATCCGAGTCGAAAATAAGCAGGAAATCAATTGAGATACTAGTTGATGGTTCGTTTGATAAGCCACCTCTGCCAATACCCTTTAGTCTAGTCTCAGCAAGAGCTGGAGATGATCTACGACCAGGGAAGTTTGCATTCGCTTCTTCCTTGGCAGAATTAGAAATATTAATGGGCGAAGAAGAAACAACAGCACCTGCATCTTCCAAGACACCTCGAACAGATGTTAAACCTGAAAGGATCACCGGAGCAGTTGATGCACCAGACAAATTATGAGCTGAAGCATTCAGAGTACCAAGAGTTGCAAGACTTCCTACTAAAGTTAATGGGGCAGAAGAATTAATTACACCATTTTTAGAAGGTGGAGTCCTTACAACAATATCAGATTTACTGTCCTGGGAAGCTGTCTCCTCAACCTGCTCTTGGGCGAAAGTACCCTGTTCAATGGAAGATGTCACTGCAGCCTGGAAAGGAAAGCATAAATTCATACTAAACATCACCAACAACACTCCTAGAAATGTGTCCATTTTTCTTCTGATAATTACAGACACTTGCCAATACTTAAATATTACCAAATAGATGACCAACACAAGCACATGATTATATTACAGCAAGAAGAACAGTTCAAATGTGCCAAAGTACTGCTTACAAATTGATGGCAAACTTCACATTTGGGATGGGTCAACTCTTTGAAGCATGACTTGTGGTATGCATTCCTCCCTGATAAAGAAAACTTGAATTAACAGAAAAAACCAATAAGAACTAGACACAAGAAAAATCCAACAGTATTGCCAATCCTAACATAATTTATGAAATAAACAATAAAAGGATGGTCTTCTTTTTAAAAAAAAAAAATTGGTGAGTGTCTGCTTTTGTGTGTGTTGATGTGAGGGGGTGGGGGTGGGGTTGCAAATGAGTACACAAACCCAAGAAAGGCAAACTACCTCAAGTTCAGTGATTGGGGAACCACAAGAACAACAACGCAAACACTCTGGATGGAAAAATGTTCCCATGCATCCCAACTTCAGTCAGTTTTGTCAGCCCAAAATCTGCAACTTATAGAATAAATAATGTAGATTAAACAATTTAAAAATTAAACAAAATTATCAAAAAAACTTAAAAAACTCAAACCTGTAGCTTAGATAGAAGAGATCCACAAGTCATTTCCACTTGCAAAAGCTGATCATTATGGTGATTATGCATGTTGAAGTGATGTCACTGGAAAAAGAAAAGAGAATAATACTGAAAAAGGACTTCACGTTGGCACACTGCTTGGTTGAGCAACTGAGTTATCTATCTCTGCATCACCAAAAAGGACATTTGAATATCATTTTATGATTAAACTGTTCTGATCATTATTATGATATTAAGAAGCTAAAGCAGGGAGGTTGATAGGCAGAACAATAATTCAAGCAGTTCATCATGGTGGATGATAACAAATAATTCAATACCATTAAATTTGACTTGAAATAATATAAATTACCTCATAAATTTAAGTCCCACATCCAGGTTGTCTCTTTTGACGAACTGGCCTTCTACGTGAGCATTCAAGTTGTTGCTCAACTTGTGTGACTTGAGAAGGACCACCAACTTCAAATCGACGATGTGTACGATGAGTACGTGTACCTCGTGGTATGGCATCAAGATGAAATCCCCATTCTATATCTTCACCCATAGCCACCTACGTCATCTCCATCATCGTGAGCCACTGTTAACCCCTCAATGCCCGTGTCATCACCCATCCCACCTATCTCAATTGCTTCTGTGTGCATGGCATTTTGTAGAGGATAATCAATGGGAGAGATGCATTGTGGAACTGTATTAGGTGGCGTGGATCCATGTGCATGTGTAATGTACGCGGACGGAGACGCAATTGATGATGAAGGGGGAGCATCCGAGATTGAAGTGCCGGCACGAAGATGACGTCTCTCGTATGTTATAATGCCACGACCTCGTTCTTGAGCCACTGGTACTAATTGTGATGGCATCGGGTCGCCTGATATATGCTCGTCCATGAATTGATGATAAGAATGAATTGCTTCAAGAGCAGAATAACTCAGTGTCTGAATATCAGCAAAGGCCTGGTGTGAATCAACCTGATCGGCATGACCCTCACCAGCTCTTAGATGTATTTGGTTAAGGGAACTTGACTACAGGTAACATAAACAATTAATTATAAGTAAAAATATTAAAATATAAAAAATAATATAATAAACATAAACATATTAATTAAATTCATACCAATATTTCAAATATGCTGGCTATAGGTTCAAATCCAACCGATGGCCTGGTACCAGGTGTGCCAATAAAGCGATGGGTAATTTGCCAATACCATACCATATATGGATCCATATACTCAAGCGAGTGATATAATGGGTCAGCATATGCAATATGATCCTGTCACGTCCCAAATTCCAGCAAACCTGTGGCGCGATTGACGAGACGAAAGGAAAATAAAATAATAAAGAAATAAAGGACAATCTAACGAATTCAACCCAAACTTACATTCATTTCTTTCAATGTACACCCATGTAAAGCACAGTCAATCAAAACATTCAACATGTCATTTGGGCTTAAGCCCTACATCACAAAACATGCCCCAATGGCCAAATATCCTCCTAAGTTCATATCTCCTCCACTCTGCAAGACTTCCTCAAGTCTCAAGTGCCGGGAGTGTCATCTGAAATGTTGTCCAACGAATGGGTCAAGCTCAACTGCTAGTACAATATAATGCTAATGCAAGAAACAAAATTAAGGGAGTGGCATATGTAAGTGTACAGTTATATCTACATGTCATTCAATATCATCATACAACGTACTAGCAATAATCTACATGTCATCTAACTCATTAACATAATTTCAGGTGTGGCATGTGCAAGTGTACATTTATCTCTACATGCATTCTAAATCATCCATGCAATGTAATAACAATAATCCACATGCTTTCCAAATCGTCTATGCCACGTAATAGCAATAATCCACATGCCATCCATATTATCTATGCAATGTAGTGACAATGCCCATGAAACACCCACACCACTCTATGCCACAACCATGTCAAATCTATGCCATGTCCATGTCTCATTTTCGGAACACATCCGATGGAAGCTGAGTACCATGTCTCGTTTTCAGAACACATCTGATGGAAGCTGAATACCATATCTCGTTTTCAGAACACATCTGATGGAAGCTGAGTACCATATCTCGTTTTCAGAACACATCTGATGGAAGCTGAGTACCATGTTTAGCACCACGTGCTCAACCCACATTATGCTTTCAATGCATCACATTTTGCCAATATGCCTTGATTCCATCATGCAATAATACAATCTCAGATAAGCAATTTTACCAACACATAGAGCATGCTTTTAAACAATGTATTCCACTTAAAGCAATCACAACATCTAAATAACAAAACATCTTCCACATGAATGTATGCAATACATGATCGACGAAAATACATACTCAAGCCATGTGTTCAAAATCTTAACAACTTCCCAAAAATATAGATCACGTATAACCCAACACATAGAACAAATCATATCTCTATAGAGCAGCAAGAAGCACATAAGTAACGTAAACAATCAACTCAAGATTTCATGGTTTTAAAGCAACATTCCTTATGTGATTTTCTGACTATTAAACAATTAAATATATGATCCATTCAATCAATATGCAAATCATTCCTAAACTTAATTCTATTTCTTACTTAGCACAATATATCGTACCTGATGGGATTGTCTCAAACCTATGAAATCGTGTCCGATGTGTAGCTGGACTAAATGAGGAGAATTTTGGAGGTCAAACCGTTCTCTCCTGTGCAGTCAAAGTCCCTAGAATCATAAAATACAACTCAGTCTACTGCCATTTAAATTATGTTATTCATCAAATTTTAAGTCTTTATTTTTTTGAGTTTCTATTTTGCCAAATTAAACTTTACTGTTGAGCCCTGAACGTCAAAGAGAATAGGTTTAGGCTTTCGTGGAATTCAATTTGGACATCTGAGCTAAAAAGGGCAAAACAGTCATTTTGCACTTTTATGGGTCCTTATTTTTCGGGGCCTCTCCTTGTAAATCAGACTTGACGGTCGAGTCCAGGAATGTTCGAAACAATAAAAATCCACTATTTTTTTATTTTAATCGGGGTTCGTTTGACTGTGTTTTGACTCAGGGGTATTTTGGTAATTTTCAAGGGTTACACGGGTCTTTCATTTTTCGGGACCTCATCTCGCATCACGGATCTCACCGTTGGTCTTAGGAGGTCCAAGATAGTCAGGATACATATATGACTTGTCTAATTTGGGCCTCGGACCATTTTGGAGTATTTAATTTAATTAAATAATTTTAGTTAATTTAATGGAGTAAAGCTTAATATATATATATATATATATATATCCTGCGCAAAATGGGTACAGTTGGTAACTGTCCCCACTTGGCCACACGCCTCTTCTTCCACGCACCCCACGCTGGTTCGAATCTCGACAACCCCCATTTCTTTTTTTTTTCCTCTTTTTTTTTTTTCATTTCCTTTAAACGGTTGGGCCCCAAAACCCTTTTTAAAATAAACTAGGCCCAATGCCCCTTAAACAAATAGGCCCAACTTAAAAAAAAAAAAAACAAAAGGGGCCCAAGCTTTAAAATTAAAACAGGCCCAACCCCTTTAAAAGGGAAAACCCAAATCAGTAGCCCAACTCACCCCTGCGCCCACACGGCTTTCTGACCACCCTCCGGTCGTCTTCTTCGGCCATGTCGCCGGAGACCGCGACCAACCCTCACGTTTTTCTTCCCATTTTCACGTCCAAAATTTCCCTTTTTTCCATGAAATCGATCCTAGGACATTAAGGAATGTTTTAAGACCAGTGTTGGCCACAAACTCGACTATTTTTCAGGCGCCCACTTCCAGTTTCTAGCCATGCAATATCCAGATTCCAGCCAACTGTTATCTCATGGTATTTTCTTCACCGTTTTCAACTATTTTAATTTCATTCCTTTTCCAATCACTTCCTGCTTTTCTCTACATCAACATTCTCTAATTTAAATTGAGTTCAACACATGAAATCACAAAAAAAAAAAATCAGATTATCATTCTCTCCTGTAACTGCCTATTTCTAACTGATCTTCTAACCGTTTTACTTAGTTCTTTTTGCAAAAGTTTCCTTATATCTTATTCTACAAGACCCTAAACTCAAAGCAATTTAACATGCAAATAAAATGAGAAATCAGAACCAAAACCACTCACCAGTTTTCTGGATTTTTCTCTCTCTAGCCGTGTGTCCTCTTCTCCTTCTCCTTTCTGGTTCAACTCCTTTCTTCCAGTTTTTCCATAGCTCTCTCTCTCTCTCTACCACTCTCTCTCTCTCCACACGAATTAGTCTGCCCACCAACACCACCTATTGACATACAAAACATATACACAAAATGTCCACCTCCACACTCCATCAGCCACCTACCCCACTTACTCTCCATCACCCATGCCTTTTTGAGTGATCTTTACTCAACCTGCACACACCCACTCCCTGCACACTGTACACACACACACTCGGCACACAGTGCACAACACCCACTTATATATGTATATATATATATATATATATATATTTATGCATCTAAACATGCTCACATGCATATACATACACACATGTAATAATAATAATAATAGTTAAAAAAAGAAATTTCATTCCAAAAAAAATGATAACATTTTATTTTATTTTAATTATTATTATTATTATTATTATTATTATTATTATTATTATTATTATATTTTTTTTTTCAGGTCATTACAGATCCCGTCGTTGTTCCCAAATATCTATGTAGGATCGATGCACGGACTCGTAATCAGACAATGCTCGCCCTCGACGATCAGTGGCATGAAGGTCTGCACCCGTGTCTCGAGAGAGTGGTATGTCTTGGCAAAGTCCAAATTGGCGCATTACCCGATCTGAAAAATGCCACTCAACCACCTCAAAGCAAATTAGTGGTGACACCGTTCGCCATATACCATGACTGACAAGGCAGTATGTAGGTAAAGATGTAATGACATCATCAGTGTAGGGCTGCCACACCTATCTATATGCCAAGAAACTAAATTAAGGATAAGTAAACATAAAAATAGATCAACTTAATTTATATAATTTATATTTTAAAAAATAACTTGATAGTCTTGCATTTGGTCCAGCTGGTCTCTATAATGACTGAAGTACATGGGTCGGTGTCTCCCTAACAGATAATGTCGCTCGCCACTTATGCCCTAAAGGCAATGGCTCCTCCTCATTCTCCCGAGGGAGCTGTCTATTAGGTCTGATGTGTGTCAGCCTCTTCCATGCCCATGACTGTTAAAATAGATTTAAAATATGTTAGTAACAATTTAATATAATAGACAACTATAATAGATTTAAAATGTAATTTACTACCTGCAATAAAATAAGTGGGCCACCTATCTCAGAGGCAGTAGGCCTGGTAGCTCGACACATCTCATGATAAAGACATGCAAGGATGGCACTCCCCCAACTAAACCTCCCTTACCTTTTCTAAATCCCTAAGCAAATGAAGATACATCAATTTCACTTTATTCCCTGACTTATCTACGCATAAAGAACCTCTAATAAGCAGCAAGATGTAGGCCTTAGCATGTTTATGTATAATATCGTCGTCTGCAGGCTCGGGTAACTCTCTAAAATTATTAACAAGCCATCTAAGCTTCAGTCATGATCCATCAAGATCAGACTGAGCTGGTGTAATTCCTAACAAGTCAAGGCAAAGTTGCTGACACATGGGCACTGCAGAAGCAACATCACGTCCTGTGACAGATGCCCCATCTATTGGCAAACCTAACAATATTGCCACATGTTGCAACATGATGGTACACTCTCCCACAGGTAGATGGAATATGTGGGTTTCCACACGCCATCTCTCAATAAGTGATGTAATTAGAGCCCAATCAAGTTGGATAAATCCAACTCAATAGGCTCCATAAAATCCAGCCTGAAGTAAGTATCTTTTTATGCACTCGTCTAGTTGGGGAGGTCATCGAAGTAAGTTGTCGCTTTTACGACAATGAAACACTCCAAGATCCTGCCATTAAAATGCACAAGTAAATAATGGTTGTTGTATAAGTGAGATAAAAAGCATGGATTTCAGTTAATTTTTATATAATTTTAAGTAATCAAATAAGACATTCAAACTTGCCCCTCCTATATTCGACTAGATCTATGTGTAGATTGCATGTAAAGTACAGATCCATCTATCGACCCGGGATCTACAAGCTCCCTATGAATGGTCTCCATCTGTTATTAATAAATTATAAATGACAAATGAGATAAAAAGTTAGCAACTAACACAATTATTCCATATATAAATGACAAATGAGATAAGAAGTTAGCAACTAACACAATTATTCCATAAATAAAGAAGTTAGAAACTAACACAATTATAAATAACCTTTAATATTAATCATGTTGCATCTAGTTATAACTAGTAGCTATTTATCATACATTTACTATTTATCAGAAAGTTTGAACAAAAAAAAAAAAATCAGATGAACAGTATTCTGGAAACCAGTAGCTAAAAGAAAACAGTAACATTGAAAGTTATTGTTCACCTGGAGCAAAATTTAACTTCATGAAAAAATGTTGCGCCTAACCCTTTTATTCAAATTGATGTTTCTCTCAATCTATAGATCCAAATGTAATGAGATCTATGCCAAAGTCTTCATTATTTAGTCTAGTTTCTATACCATGTTGAATCAATCAAAAAGTCCGTGTAAAACTCAAGTTATGATAAAAACACTACCCATAGGTCAGATTTTTGCACACTTGAAGCAAAATCAATATAACTATCTCATTTTAAAAGCTTTCAAAGTCCATAATATATAAAAAGAAAGTTAGTACAAGAGATGATGAAATGATGAAATGACATAATTCAAATGATAAGAAATTACCATAACTAGTACAAAAACATACATAATTTCTACCATATCATTAACAAAAAAATAAAATAAAATAACAAATACAAAAAATTTGCTCAACATCTACTTGAGAAGCTGAGTTAGTTCCCTGTGGGTTGCTGATTTCTTGTTGGACAAGATCTTTTATCATGTCCCCTAACCTAACAATACCCACATTGTTTTGGCATATGACTTTCCCTTGTGTCCATCTCATTTTGAATTCGTGTCGATTGTGGACGACCCTTAAATCTTTTCATAGTAAGATTAGGGCACAGAGTTGGACCAATGGGCTAGTCCCAATAATCCTCATGGTGAAGAGGATGAAATTCAGGTGCATATATAGCCATGTGTTGTGTCAACTTATAACATTCATTAATATAATTCCATCCATCAACAGAAGCCTTTGCAAATACAGCCAAGGCATGAGAACATGGGATTTTGTAGATGACCCATTTTCCACAAGAACATACACCATCACGTGTCAATACTGCATGTGAGTGACCCCTCCTTGTCATAACTGATGCCTCGCCAGAGCATATGCTGAAGTCTGTGATCATGTGTCCACCAATCTTGGATTGGTAACGCATAATCTTTGTAACGACAAAAGGGGTATATATGCAACCTTCGGATATAGCTTGTTGCCCAAAACCTCTCCTGCCACAAAAATACTTTCGCCTAGATGATAAAAAATCAGTTGTACACATGCAAATATTGGCAAATTCCTTGCACCTTTCAGCACACCATTAAAAACCTCAGAGATATTAGTGGTCAAATGTCCATATCTTCGACCTCCATCATGTGCAACTGTCCACTGTTCTGCAGGTATTTCATTCAACCAATCATATGCCTTTTGGTTGAGGCTTTTAATTTTTTGCTATGATGGAATTGTATTTGCATATCTGATGTGCACTTCCAGCTGCCCAAACAAGCGTCTTTAGATGGGCATCTTTAAACTTGCTACGAACATGCCTCAAGCAAAATCTATGATACGCTAATGGCTATTGCCATCCAGAATTTGCATCTTTCACTACAGCAATTATACCTTTATGCCGATCAGATATCAAACAAATCTCTTCCCTCCTCCCCACAACATGCAACCTTAACAAATATAGGAACCATCGCCAACTATTGTAACTCTCCTCTTCAACGATTGCAAATGCGAGAGGAAATATTTGATTGTTAGCATTAGTCCCCATTGCAATTAACAACTTTCCCTTGTATTTTCCATACAAATGTGTGGCATCAATACTGATAATTGGCCGACAATGTAGAAATCCTTGAATTGATGCATTAAATGCCCAAAACAATCTGTCGAAAACCACCACAGTCCGAGTTGCTACTATTACGATGCAACCATTCAACAATTGTGCCTGGATTATACTTCACCAGGGCTCCCATAAACTTTGGCAACAATCTGTACGTTGTCTTCCAATTCCCAAATATCATGGAAATTTCTTTCTGCTTTGTAATCCAAGCTTTCCTATAAGGATATCGTGTAACCGTACTTTTCTCTCATTTGCTCGACAATTAGATCTATCTTTAAAGCCGGATCAACCCTCACTGCATCTTGTATTTCAGTTGCAATTAACTTCGAATCTAATTGCACATGATCTCTGTTCATAGCACGATTTAAACAAGTGTGTGGCCCCTCATATTTTGTGATTTTAAATCGGCCAGTCTTTTTATTTTTTATAGCACGCAGTCTCCATTTACACATTTCATGAAGTTTACATCTCACAGCCCAAAGATCCTTTTTGCTTTCAATCACGTCATACTGATTATGACATCTAATTGAAAATTCTTTCACAACTTGCTGCAATTTTTCCTTGTCATTAAATTCAAGACCTTTTCCTAACTCGTTCGTTGTTGGATCCCAAATGTAAGGATGGCGCTGGTGGGATGAACTACTCCCACCAACATCATCAGTAAAATTGACATTTGAAAAAAATGGAGAATCAGCCTCATGCAAACGAATGCAATGCTCATCGGCTTCATCCATTCCATCTTCATCACCCAATTGTAACATATCATCATCTTCTTCTAATGATGATGATGAATTGAGGAGATTACTTCTATCCATGGGATTGTTGCAAATGTACTCACCCTGAACAATGTTCACAATAGTTGCAATATTAGGAAAGTGAGACTCCACATGTTCTGTTTGACATGTCTCAGCCACCAACATAGGACTGAAACTTTGATGTATCATGGGGACAACTTCACCAATTTGGCAATCACTGTCTTGTGTGAGCAGTCGAGTAAAAAGATCGTGCTCAATCTCCACCGGTTGAGATATAGCACAAGGATGCTGCACATCTTCTGTCTCCATATACAAGTCGATGCTATATAATATGGGATTGTTTAGAATAACTTCAATCATTGAATCCACTGTCTCATCATCAACGACTTCTAATGGAAAGTATTTGTTATGCTCAAATGGAAATCGACAAGTCATCTTGAGGTGGACTTGTGTGATACAACTTCATTATACCATACATCTTCACCAAAAGTTCATTATAACTTGTTCCTTTCCTCAACATAATGCTTCGTCTAGGCCGAGTATCATACCACATACTACCTTCTTCCCTGTAACAAATATTTCCTCCCCAATAACATAATACAGGTATTGATGTTCCAGCCATTTCTAACCTTCAAAAAATAAATACAAGCCATCAAAATTTGAAAAGACTCTTTTGAGTAATAAAACCCTTGTATGAATTATGCACCTTCAGATCTACCAAAGGCCTTGCAATCTGGATCTCCAAATTAGAGCAGACATGATTGAAAATTTTTTCTTGGTAAAACAATTTTTTTCTAAAATGAGAAATCTGTAATTTTATTTCGGTAAACACCAAATTTATTTAATCATAACAAATTCTCAAAATTTATTTTGGTAAAACAAAATATTTCAAAGTATGAGAAATCTGCAATTTTATTTCAGTAAACATCAAATTTATTTAATCATAATAGATTCTCAAAATTTATTTTGGTAAACACCAAAATCTTGCCTATAGAAAACTTACCCAACAAATTTTCAAACATTTCAATTACCCAACAAATTTTCAAACATTCCAGTTACCCAACAAATTTTAGCTCGAATAAACCTTCAAATAAATCTGACGAACCTATACAAAACTTACCCAACAAATTTTCAAACGTTTCAGTTACACTGAAATAAAACTAGTCCTATTTTTTTTTTTTGGGGGGGGGAGGGGGGGAGAAAAACCCTAACTTCACATATCAAGAGATTACCTAGGATAAA
This sequence comes from Nyssa sinensis, assembly GCA_008638375.1. Classification (NCBI taxonomy): domain Eukaryota; kingdom Viridiplantae; phylum Streptophyta; class Magnoliopsida; order Cornales; family Nyssaceae; genus Nyssa; species Nyssa sinensis. The sequence goes on from CM018035.1 coordinate 54,320, forward strand.
GAAGTTGTTGCAGAGTTGTTGAGCCCTAACTTCTCAGTTTTTTCCGACAGTCGAGACAACCAAGGGAGAGGGAGCCCTAAGTGGATAAATCTTCTTCGACAATCGAGACAAACCAAGGGACAAAGTCGTGAGGGGGAGAAAGCCCTAACTTCTCAGTTTTTTTCGACAGTCGTGAGGGACAATGTTCACAAATGTTCGTTGTTCAATATCTCGGCTGCTCAAGAAGTTGGACTACCCTGTTTTACCGACCCAGAGTGGATTCTAGGGGAAGGACAAAGCAGTGAGGGAAAGAGAGAGAGAGAGAGAGAGAGAGAGAGAGAGAGAGAGATAGAGCGTCGTTGCTAGGATGTGAGGGGAGAGCAGTGAGGGAAAGAGAGAGACAGAGTGTCGTGCCATGAGAGAGAGCGATTGAAAAAGCCCTACCAAGATTTGGGTTTTCTCGCGTTGAGAGGGACTGTTTTGAGAGGGATGGTTTTCAAAGGCAGCTTAACATTTGAGAAGGCCGTCGGTTTTTGGGTTGTTTTCAAAACACTTCATCAAATATGACGCATCACGCTCGGTTTTTAAATAGCTATTAAAAGTGTCTTTCTAAAAGACGCTTTTAAAAACGTCTTCTGGAAAGATGCTTTTAAAAGCGTCTTCTGGAAAGACGTTTTTAAAGAAATTTTTTTTTTTTTGATACAAAATCATCTTTCTAAAAGACATTTTTCACAATTTACCCTATTTTACTAAATAAGCTTACTGTAGCCTTATTGTAGTAAATAAGTTCCAAATCAACCGTATTTTAGAAAAAATTTCTAAAACAATACTTCAATAAAAAACGGTTGGACCCAAAACGCTCAAAATTGTCCTATTTAAGGAGCTTATCACCTGTAAACCCAAAAAATAATTAAAACAATTGTAAAAAGGTTGGTTGAGGATGAGTGGATAATATTTGGGCCGAAATCGATTTTTCTGAGAGATCGACAGGAGAGGATGCTGCTGCTTTATGGGGCACCTTCAACTCCTTACAACAGATTCTTAGTATGTCCCCAACAAAGGCAAGTGTTAATAGGTGTGAACAGCATCCCCATGCTTAACATAGGCGGGAAAAAGCGTTCGTGGCCAACCAGAGCCATCGCCAGAGGTAGCAGTCCGGCAACAAGTGGATTGGTCGCAGCCGCCGCAGCCGCAGCCGCGGCCGCGATGATATTATTAGTGGCGGGGGCAAATGCAATTGAATCCCGAAACCAACAACCAGAGACTCTTTCGAACATTCCGCGAGTGCTATCGGGCGAGTGTGTTCCCAACCAGGATTGTAAGACAGCGAGAATCCAACGACCAAAGTCGAGGAAAGCGGAATCTTGCACCATCAAGTGCGTCACCACTTGCATCCGAGGCGGCGATGGCTCTCCTGGCGAAGGCCCTCTTAACATCAGGAGGTATGATTTTTATTATTACTATTGTATATATATTTGAAGTACATATGTATTCCATTCCTTTAGCTGTACCCCTTTCTTCAAATCACACCCGTTCAATTCAGAGGATAATTGGAATAACGCCCTCTTAATTGTCATGAGGCAGCTAGAAATCACCCAAGCAATTAAGAAATCTGTCCGTTACAAATCAATACTTCCTCTGATTCATTCCAATCATTATTATATCATTCCTAAATGAAATTAATTGGATTCAGTGGACGAATTATTTTCCTTTATTCCCCTGCTCAGCTCTAGAAACCATTCAGCTTATAATCATGAGAGATTCCAGGACTTTGGTTCTACTATTAATCTAATGCCATATCTCTGCGTACCCAAATCTTTATTTTGCCACTGATGGTTCAGTTCCCAATGTGACTGCCTACGGGATCTTGGCCACTGCAATAGTTCAGTTGACGTTAGCATTTCTATTATGAGTTATCAATTATGAAACAAGACCACTTTCTAAAATTACACTTCCCCGTTCCTCACTTCCAAGTAAGTTATGGGCAACCGTTTAGAAAATTGCAGGGGAACTTGCCCCCTTCAGCTATGTTTCTCAAAAGTGAAATGTTAGGGAATTTTTTCTTTTTCTTTTTTGTTTTCACCTTTAATTGAAAAAATGTGTTTTATTATAGGTAACACACACACCCACTATATCCCAATTGGGACTTGAACCCTCACATCCTCTTTGGAAGGTGGAGGTAATACCATTCCTCTTTGGGAATTTTTTTTTCAAGTTCCTATCGTTTAACGTAATTTTGACCAATGTGTTTCAGCACAGCTGCATGGTAAGCTGATATCTTGACTTAGTACTTTTCTAAATCTATTTTTTTATTAAGGTTTACAATATGGTAGACTGTTAATTACCCCCCCAAAAAATATATATTTTTATCAATAATAAGTACTTGTATTAATGACAAGGGGGGCGAGGAAAGCACCCCAACTAAACAAAAAAAAGGGACTGGCTACAAAATCAAAGCGTAAGATCTCCTAAAAAAGCCATTTCTATTAAGATACATAGGAAACTCTTCCTTAATTCAAAAGAAAAAAGTATTCAAAAAAAGGTCTTTCAACTTCCAAGGGGGATATTCCACCTACAATTCCTTTCTCTCCAAATGCACCAAATAAGGCACGCAGGGCCATTCTCCAAGCAACTCTCAACTCCTTCCTTATAATCTTGCATCTCCAACCCAAAAAAATATTTTTTACCTTAGCAGGCATAACCCAAGAGCATCCAAAAATGCTAAAGAGCAAGTTCCAAGCGTCTTATGCTACCTTACAATGCAAGAGAAGATGGTCCACCGATTCCTCCTCTTTGCATAAGACACACCTACTCCGAAGATGATACCACTTTGCATCAAGTTATCTATTGTCAAAATAGCTCGTCAAGCCGCTTCCCAAGCAAAAACACAACTTTCTTTGGAACTCTAGTTCTCTAGATTAAACGCCAAGGGAAAAAGGATACCTATCCATTCACCAAATGCCTATAGTACGACCGGACTGTAAAGGAGCCGTTTGCACTTCTTTTCCATTTAATCCCTTCTGATATGTCATCCAGCAAGTCCATCCCACCCAAAAGGGTATGTAACTCATCAACCTCTCCCACCGTCTCTATCAAAAAAGTGTCTCCTAAACTTGAGGCTCCAAATCCCTTCTTCCCCCCCCCCCCCCCCCCCCCCAACCTCAACGCAATCTGCAACTTAAGCTTCCTTGTTGCAATAATGTTAAAAAGCATTGGGAATTTCTCCTTTAGGATCCCCTCCCCAAGCCACGAAATCTACCCTTGTCCCATCCCCAATGTCAAACCTAATATCAAAGCTTAATGCTTAGTGGAAGAGAGTATTTGAGGCAAAATAGGGTTGTATTGAGGGGGTTGGATTTCTAAGGAGGTGGAGGGTTTTTTGGGCATGGTCTATGGTTGAGCATTAAAAGGGTGGCAGAGGAATTCATGAGATGTATTGCTTTTGAGGTAGGGGCGGGCACTAGTCAGATTTTGGCAACCGCTACTTTTTCGTTTGGTTGCAGTCTGGCTACATCTTGTCATAGAAAATTATGAGATAAAAACCATTGAAGATCTTCCATGCTCGATATTAGTGAATTTGATGTGGACCAACCTCTACCAAAAAGGTATTATTCTTTTAACAAGTGTGTGAAAATGCAAATGTATAGAAGATAACAAAGAAGAGTAAGAATGGAGAAAAGACGGATAGGTTGAATTCATCTTATTAGATTGAAAAGAGTCACATTCATTAATGTAAAATAAAAGACCTAAGCATTCACACCTAGGTTATTAGCAAGGCCAACTCTAGCATAAATCTAGTAAAGCAATCGCTTTAGGCTCCACCGATGAAGGGGATCTCATATTTTATATGCGTTTATACTACAACCCAGACAATATTCAAAGCCTATAATCAAAACTAAATTGCTACTTAAGGTCATTATATTCATCATAAAACAAACTTTGAACACCACAATACTTAGTTTAAGTGTTTGAATGCAATGCATGACATGTTTTATCTTTCGGATTGCACACTTCTTTAGAGTTCCATATTTTGAGAGGGTTCCTTGGGTAATACCACTTTTTTTTTTTCCACTCCACCTTTACCCAACAATCACACAAACAGTCACATTTGATCCAAAGAAATTTTTTAAAAAAAAGTTGAATGGTCATTATTGCACTTTTCCTTTCTTTTTTTTTTTTTGAAGCATTTTTTGTTGTGTAAAGCATTCAAGACTGAGAACTCACATCAACTCATTCATTACCTCTGTGTTTGTGTTTTTTAATACAAAAATTTAATTAATAATTTTGTAGCTCAAAAGGGTAGAAGAATAAATTTTAAATAAAAATTTTTACATTAATATTGAAAAATAAAAAAGGACTCATTTAGAGTTATGGCTCTAGGTCTCAAATCTTCTCCAGTTGACCCTGGTTATTAGGCGTTGACATTCAAGAAAAGATGCATCACACATCACAAATAAATTGGCCCAAGAAACTTCTTCATTTTCTCCTTTAGATCGAAGTCAATACATTTAAATCCAAAAAACATTTACTTGAAAGCTAAGGGAACTTGGTGGCCAAATAATTGGAAACCAAGATTAAGACTTGGACCTTTATTTAAACCCAATAGGCTCACTAAACCTAATCCACATTAATAAATTGATGAAGAAAGTCCACTATAAAAGCGAAAACCACAATTACCGAAATATCCCTAATAAATCCTCATAAATATAGTCCAGCTAAATCTAGCGACATTGCTAAATTAAAGCAATGAAGCAGCAAATAGAGCCACAGACGACAAAACAAGCTTGCCAAAGGAGGTGATCTTGGTTAAGCCATGGCCTCTGTGGTGGTTCATAGCTGGTTGGAGCTTTGTTTTTGCCACATCAAAGACATCAATTTTTTATTAACTCAACTCAACATAACCTTATCCCAACTATTTGGGTCGGGTACATGAATCTTGTCTCACCATTCTATCCTATTTAAGACCATTTCTGTAATTAGATTACACATTATCATATCTTTATTTTATATCTATCAAAGTTAATTTTGGTCACCCCCGCCCACTAGCACGATCGTTGTTATGAACCATGTCTCTCTTCCTTACTGGTGCATTTATTGGTCTTTGTTGTCTATGGCCATACCACCTTAACCGGTTTGCTCTCATTTTATCTCTTATAGGTGCTACTCTTACCATCTCACAAATGTGTTCATTTTTAATTCCATCTTTTCTTCTCTTACCTTACATCCATCTCAACATCCTATAGGTGCTTGTATGGTGGCTTGGTGGTAAAAGCAGTTGAGTCGCCATTGTCAATTGTAGTGATGGCTTCAAGGTTTTCTCAATTCGCAATTACCATGGCCAGTAGAACTGGATCCACCACCACATCAATCACCCTGCTTCTAGCCAATAGAGGAGATAAAAGGAAGTGGGTTTAAAGACATTGTTTTGTGTATGGTTTTTTGAGGAGGGAGAAAATGTGAGGAGTGTGTTCCCATCGCCAATGTTGATTTTTTCATATATATATATATATATATATATATAATTTTGTCGAGTTACTTTAAAATTTGTTACATAAAGTCAATTTTAAAAAATGTGTTGACTACAGTGTAATATCAGAATAAAAAGGTGGCTAATGTATAATTATTCCTATAAATAAAAGGCATGCACACAAACGAGGGAGGCAACAGAGCAGATTTTTTGACATCTCATTGATAATGAATTTTTTTGATTGTTTCTCTTTATTTGCAGACCTCTTGTGGTTTTCAAGCAAGGATTCCGAAGTCGTCAATACTGGTACACATTTTCTTTAAAAATCTATTACTACTATCTTTTATTTACTTATTTATTTTTAATACCTATTATGCACCCAGTTTCAACCTCCCCTTTGAGGGAGATACCTCTCAACTACTACTTTGTCATTATTTATTCGTTTGGCATTGTTCCATTCACTTTGTGACTACTTCATGTTTTGGCATCTATAGTAAAACCCATGTATTTAATTGAAAAAAAAAAATTTCGAAATATACGCATTTTAGCTCGTTCTTTCATTACCCGACACCATGATTTTTCTTTTTGAAAAATTAATATTTAATAAAGTATATTATTATCAAATAGTGATGAAAATGGATTAAAAGGAAAAAAAATGAAGTCCTATTTTTACATGCTCTGTGGAACAATTGGTGCAATTAATTCTTCACACAATCTTTGGGAAACCACATCACTTTGAAATTGGGGTGTTTGAACCAACAAAACAAAATAAAGTGTGCCAAAATAAAAAAAAAAAAATAACCTCTTCTAAAGCTGTGAATTGTCTAATGTATTTTTCGTTGCCTTCTGGCATTAGGGACAGAGTCGCATGTAACAAAGTGGCTTCAATTGACCCCACTGAATTTTGAAGTAAAAAAGTATTCTTCTATAATATTGAAAAATTGTTTTGTTTTCTTATGATTGATCCCTCTTAATTTTGCCCTATCTTTGTTAAAAGATATGGGATTTTTTTAATTAAAAAAATGGTTCAAAACTAAACTTAAAATATGTTTTTTGTTTCAAGTTACTTGTCCAAATTGTTACTTTGCAATTTCAAAGGAAAGGAAATAAATAAATAATAGCACTGAGGCAGCATTGCAAATAAGATATGAGGGATTTGAGATGCCCAATGGGGCAGAAAGACGTTCGATGTTGAGGACGTCAACGACCGGAGTTCTAGCCTCCTTTAGATCACGGAGCGTGATTTTGGGTTAGTTCAAAGACTACGAGTAGAACATGAGGGATACAAATGGATCTGCAACCAACTAGCTGCAATGGACAGTAGGAGACCTCGTCGGGATTCAGAAAGGGTTTTTCATAGCCAGAGCAGAATGCTTAGAGTGATCAAAGCGATCAAATGAGATGGGATCCTTTGTTAGAGTTGAAGAACCAAATGGAGTGAATCAATACAGCATATGCGTCCCGGAAGTCGACAGAGGAGGGGGGTGGGTTGGAGTAGCAAGGACCTTTAGGGAACTGATTTTTCAGACAAGGAAGGAAAGAACAAATACACAGCGTTTGTACAAGGACGTAGCAATGGTGGAGGATTGGCCAGAGTTGCGATTAGAGGTTACGAAGTCTTTGGGCAGGAGCTGGGGGAACATTATGGTGAACTTCGAATCCTGTAAGCCCAGACTGGAACTTTTACGGCGTTACTTGGTAGGGAAATTAGGCTCTCCTGGTTTTCCATCACTGGAGATGCCAAAATTCCAATGGTGGGTGGATAAGCAATGGAGAGTTCTAACGGGTGTTGGGGTTACCCCAATGCACAGTAACCTTCTTCTCTTCGAATTTCCTTCAGTGGTGGAAGCAACCCGTATCCTAAACCAAGAGGAATGGCTCTTTGAAGGAAATCCACTATTCTTAAATTGGTGGATGGCAGCGAGGGGTTGTGTTCGGTATGGTCAGGAACTGTCGGAAATCCAGATTAGAATAGTGGGGTTACCAATTTTTCTATGGACTCTGGAGATACTTGAGTCTCTGGGTGACTGCTGTGGTGGCTTTATAAGCATGGATGAAGATACCAGGCTCAAGAACCATCTTAGGTGGGCTTGTCTCCTTGTAAAGGCTTCTAACAAGCCTCTTCCTGCCACTATAGATCTACCTTTTACCGATCAAAAAAGGAAAGGAAATAAAATAAATTAAAAAGAGGAAAGAAGAAGAAATAGAGGAAAGAAAGAAGATCACTACAAGTTTTCATTATAATGGCAATCATCTTTCTTCAACCAACAGAAAAGTTACTGGTAAATACCTTAAGCTCTTCAATTTTTATTTATTCGGTAGCAGCAAAATTATGTTTCTATGGAATTAATTGTTCAGTTTTTTTTTTTTTTTTTTTGCATTGGATTAATTTTGTTGTTTAAAATTTTATTTTTTAAAAATATATACAATTAGAAAAAAAAAAAATTAAGTCAGAATATTTACATACAAAATTACAAGAAGAATCAATTTTTTACCAGTTCAAAATAAGGTACAAATCAATCCTATTTTATTCATAATAATGATGTTGTCACATCAATACATCATTCTGCAAGAAAAAAAATCCGTGTAAAAAAGTTTTCTAGGATTATGTCAATTTTTGTGGTTATTTATTTAGTTTTTTTATAAAATTGAAAGTTAATGTCACTAATTAAATTTTGATTGACCCGCCATAATATCCTTACAATTAAGGTAAATTACACGGACCTTTCCTGAAGTTTATCGATATTACAAATAGACCCTTGAGCTTATTGAAATTACACTATTCTTCCCTGTCTGAGTTTGTGTTTGTCTTCTAACTCCATTAATAGAGAGAATGAAATTATCTTGTCACCTTTTTTTTTTGTCTCTCTTTAGCTGTACTTTTGGCGGATCTCTGTCTCTCTTGGTCTCTATCGGCAAGGCTTCACCGGATATCTACACCTTCGTGCTCACCTGCACCTTCAAACCACAATCCTCCATCTGACGACCCAGATCAGAACCCAAATCACCATGCCCCTCCCTCACCATCACCCACACTCTCAAACCTAATTTCCCCCAAACCCCTCTGGTCTATCTGTCCCCTGTAGAAAACTCAACATTGGCCTGATCCCACCGAGATACTATTAATCTCATCCAGCCTATCAAGAAACTTTTACTCCCTCGAGAAAGGCCAGCTAGTGGGAAGAAGTTGCCATCAGCATAATCATTGCTTTGGATTTGATAAGCCCTCCAAGACTACTACCCAGTGCTGCCACAAGTAAAAGCACAGAAAAACCCTAAAAAAAAAACTAGGATGTCTATCCCCACATCAAGTAAAATTTTCAATAAAAGAGATTGATACCAGGCAGGCAACCATTGAGGAGAAACCTGCCATTTATGAACCAAATTTAAATAGTTCACCGATCTATCCTCCGATACAAGAACACGAGTTTCTTCATTGAAATCTATGTTAAAAATAGGAAAGATATGGATGATACACTTGGTAAATGCAAACACAATGGGATGATTGAGTGACACTTGATTTTTCAATCAATGTTATATGCCTTCAATTAGAGTGTGGCAGACCATGGCGAGGGGGAATACTTTGTCCCATGTCTTAATGATGAAATTGATAATTCAATCCAAACCAACATCAAATCTGATTTGGAAAAAGGTTATTCATTGGAAACTAACAACCCTAGTTTCCATAATGAACCCATTTTGAGTCCACATGACATTGTTTGCATCTGCATCGATGAAAATTTAACTAATGAAGTGCTGCAAGAATTCTTTGATGAAAGTGTGAGCTTCGATCCCGAGACCCACTTTAGGTCTTCTCTCTTTGCCCCCTCTTCTCTCTCTACAACTATATATATCCATATAGAAATATATACACATATATAACTCCCACAAATAATCCCCTTTGTGTTGGATTTGCAAAATAGAAAATAAAGCAAAACGGTGAAGGCAAAAAAACAGAGGTGAACAGATACGAAAGAGAGGAGGAAATAAAGAAAAGCATATAAAAAAATGAGAGATGATGTTAGCATAAAACGTTTGGTCAACTAACGGTTGACTCACGGGGGGGAGGTTTGTGATACCGACGCCAACGTAGGGGGGATGTCGGCGTAATTTTTCAAACTACAGGAGAAGCGTATGTAATTTCAATTTATCTTAGGGGAGGTCAACGTAATTTACCCTATAATTAAAATGCAATGACCAGTTATATTTACCATATAATTTATGCTAACAGATTTTCAATTTTTGATCCGTCAAATGATGGTTCGAATCCTAAACACCTTAGGTATGAAAAGAGGTATCTCTTTGTAAGGACTTATGTTCTATTGGTCCAGAGAAAACTTGAAAATTTGTTCAATTTCATATTTGACTATTTTTTATGTTAAATTGGATTGAAAGAAATACAAAAGAATGAAAAAATAAAAATTTGAGACTTGTTAGTTAGCAAAATATTTATCTCAAATCAATGTCAAAGAGAACAAATAACAATAATCATAACAATAATAATGAAGGAAGAAAATTGATATTATTTCAAAATAAAACGGTTGTTGAACTAGGTTGGGCTAGTAAGTTGATGGTAATTTTTTGATCAAAATTAAGTAGTCATTGCTCTATAGCCTACCTCAACACTTGTACAGGAGTGGCTCAACCACAAAGCTAACAATGCAATGACTTTAGGCCCCACCTACAAAGAAGGTCCCATATTTTATATGTCTATATTTATAGCTTAGACTAGAAGTCTAAGCCCATAAAATTCTACACCCCATAAAATTAAGAGCTTAGGAAAAAAAAATTAGGAGGCTCCATATTTTATAAGTATCTATAGTCCAGAAAGTCTCAAGTCTTATCTACAGCCTATAGAGAAGGCCCCATAAAAGTATAAGCTGAGAAAAAAATTTCTAAGCCTAGGGCAAAAGGATCATTACCGAATAGTACAAATCATACTCTACATTTTATCCAATGGTTACACAAAGTTAATCAAATGATCACATTGATCCCCAAAAAAATAAAACAAAATAAAAGTTGAATGGCCATCATTGTACCTTTTATTTTCTTAAATTTTTTTTTTGTGTTTGTGTTAAGGACAGAGAACTCATAATCCTTATCAACCCCATATCTTTGTTTTTATTATATATTATCAATCTCATATATATTTTTAAATTTTGAATATTGTTCTTATTTCATTGATTCATACTAGTTACTGATGAGGAATGAAGTTTTGGTGTATCATTATGACTGATGTGAGTTTTTTTTTTTTTTTTTTTACTGAGATATAGAGAATAGTTTAATTTATGAGTTATTTGTTTGGAATATTTTTATAAATTATAACTCTTTATTTTAATAAATATTTTTTCTTATATTGTCATATTGAAGGAGCTATATGCTTTTATCAAATTCAAATACAATCTTTTGCATCCAACGTTGATATAAATCAATTCAAAATGATATGTTAGCAAAACTTGAAAACAAAAACTTAATTAGTAATTTTGGATCTTAAAAAGCAAGAAGAGTAAATTTCAAATAAAAATTTTACATTAATTTAGCATCTTAAAGGCACCTATGCATACTATGAAGCACATACACTATTTTGGCTCACGTATCCATGTTGGACACGAACATGTTCCAGACACGTGTCGGACAAGCGAAAAGCGTGTCAAATTATTTTTTTTTCTTCTGAATTTGGACACGTCCCAAACACGTTTTGGACACATTTAGGACCTTTTTTTATTTTATTTTTCCTTTTTTCTTGAATTTTATTTTGTGGTTATATGTATACATGTATATGTTCTACGTAGTAGTAATTAAATTTGTTTTGGAACTTCAATCATGGATGTTGGTGATTAAATTAAGAAATTCTTAAATTTTTATTTAATTAACTTTATTATTTTGATAATCTTACCGTGTCCAGAGGCAGACTCCTATGGGGGTGGTCCCCCCCCCCCCAAAAAAAAAAAATAATAATAATTTATGGTCTGGATGTACTTCTTAACTTGCATAGCCTCTATCAAGTATATTTGACTCTGCTAAGTTATTAGGTGCTACCCAAAAAAGTACAAATATTCAAACATGGATCCCTTATCATCAACTGATCCAACTCAATTAGGTTGGTATATGACACTATCCTGATCTGGTCGTGCTCAACAAATAGATGATTTCTCCCAAGAGAAGATTAAAAGCACTGCAATCCTGATTGTTACTTCAATATAAGATAATCCGTAAATTGACTTTCTACACTAATGCATAGGCACTGTGATGTTATATTTGGGAAATAAAAATGCAGTTCTCTACATAGCTTTGCTGTCTGACTAGTCATATTTTCTAGAGAATTATTGCAATCTTCGGCACTCGTTTAATGGAGTGATGGATCTGTTATTGCTACATGTCTTTCATATGCTTAAATAGCATATGTCCGGCTGGCACATTGTTGAGCCTGACCGATGTGGGCTTGCTTCTTCTAACATAGGTTATAACCTAGCATCCTTGCAACATGATCTCCTTACAATTATTAATATCATATGCCTTTGTATATTAACCTAATTTTCTTCTCCTTGTGAAAATTGTGTTTTGTGCAGTTTGGTGGAGTGTTCTGATATTTGTAACTTGATTAGAGACGGTGATGATGGACCCTAACTTTTATTCAATTTGTTATTGGAGTTTTTAGAATCTTTTTTTATGTCTGTAGTTGTTTTTTTTTCCCATTAACTTTTAATTAATTAGGTTCCAATTTTCAATTCAAAATTTGAACATTTTAGAAGTAAATATTTAATTTACTGAACTTCTAGTGAATTTTTCCGTAGATCTATATACTTGTTGGTACAGTAATTATTTATGTTTTATGAGAAGAGAAATATGGCATGAGAAGTCCCTTTTTTCTGTCATTTGATTGCAAGGTCCAATAGCATTTGTCATCCAACAAAGTTGTTTTATGTATGATATACAAAAGCTTCAAATTTAATGGTGTAACGGCCTAATGTTAACTTGGACTTTCTATGCCACGGACATTAGGGTTCATATCTCATTACTTGTTTGGCATTTTTTGGGTTGGGTCAATAAACATTGCGGTTCGGTTTTGGTTCTATTTTCTTAGTATCATGTAGGGTAAATTAGACTAACACCTCCCTGAGGTTTCTGAAATTACACTGCCCTTTAGTTTATTTACTAACAAACTACACGTACTTTCCCTCTAGTCCATTTTTCTTCTTTCAAAATGACAAAAGTCCCTTTTTATTTATTAATTTTTTTTTATGCATTTTTTTAATTTTGACCAAAATTTTTACTTTTTTTTTTAATTTTCAAATAAATATTGATTAAAACATTCTTCATCAAAAATAAAAATATAAGTTATTTACTTTAAATTTATTTTTATATAAAATGAAAAAATTCTTTTAAAAGAGTTAGAAAGTTTTAGTTAGAATTGAAAAAATGTAATAAAAAAAACATGAAAGGGGTATTTTTTTCATTGTAAAAAAAATTGAACAGGAGGAGAGGTATATGTAGTTTGTTAATAAAAAGAAGGGAAGATAGTGTAATTTCGGAAATCTCAGGGAGGCCTTTGTTATTGTTAGAAACCTCCATAGAGGTTAGTGTAATTCACCCTACCAATTAAGATTCAGTTGGTTCTAGTTTCAATCTAACTAGATCCATGTGGACCCCTAAGTAGGGATGGCAATTTTCCCCGCCCCACCTGGCCCTTCCCCTCTCCTCCCCTCCCTTCCCCTATCCCTAATGGGGCAAGTATGAGATGCTCATAAAAGGGGACAGGCCTTTAAAACCCTATCGGGGTCTAGCCTTTAAAACCCCATCGGATTCGGGCCTTTAAAACCCCGTCGAGTTCAGGACGGGTTCGGGAGATGGCCACCCCACCCCCTTTATATATTAATTTTTTTTATTTATTCTTATATACACTATATTTACCTATAAACAATACTATATAAAATTAGTTTTAAGGTTTTTCATATCACACTCATTATTTTTTCTTGTATTAGTTATTTTGGCAATAAAAATTTAATTTATCTATCAAAATAATATTTTTAACTTACTTAAAAAATATATATAACGGGATTCGGGACGGGCGGGGTGAAATCGGAGAATATAAATGGGGTCGGGACGGGGAATATAAACAGGGTCGGAGTTGGGGCAGGGCCACCCCACACCGAACCCTCCCCATTGCCATTCTTACCCCTAAGTGTTCATACCTCATTACCTATTAGGCGTACTTCTCATAATCAAATTGAACCTCCCAATTCAATTGAGAATCAAACCTTGAACAAGTTTTATTTTGTTATTATACCGCTTTTGCAGAAGATGAAAAAAAAAGAGTAAATTATGCTGACCTCCTAGGGTTTCTAGCAATTGCAGACAATCCCTTTAGTTTTTAAAATTACATTGCACTCCCTTGTCAGGGGTGTCCGCTTGACATTGTTAACGGAAAATGTGAATTTACAAGATTGTCTCTAATTTTTTATTAGTTTTCTAAGTCAAAATGTCAACTTAAAGTGAAATGACTATTATACCTGAGTGAGAGACAAATCACTTTGTATGTTAGAGAATATTCATATTCCGAGGATTTCTTACCATTTCGGGTACTTTCTCTCTGCTCTTTACTTTCTTTGTCTTCTCTGTCCTCGGAGTAAGCTTCTTGTTCATTCGCAGAGATAAGGTTTTACAGGCAAGACATGACTAAAGCTCGAACTCTATTTACAGATTTTCTTGAATTTCATGCTTGTGTACACATTTTCTATTTGTCGATGTTGTATTTCCTTTGAAAATCTGCTTTTCGTGTTTAAGTTTTGTTTGTCTCCTGAGAAAAGAAAAATGCAAAATGAAATAATTCGAAACTTCGTAATTTTCTGTTTGCTTAGCATTTCGAGTCCAGTAGGAAACTAAATGATATTCTGTTTCTCTGATTTTCTTGAAACCAAACAGAGCAGAGCTTGGAGTGAGATGTACTGTGTTTCTTTGAGCTAATACATTTTCTCCTTTAATCAAATTTTTAATCTGTATACATGTATGTATGTGTCTATATATATATATATATATATATATATATATATATAGAGAGAGAGAGAGAGAGTACATATATTGAATCAAGCATTCTTTCTGAAATGTTAAGTCTTAAATATGTTCATATTTTGGTCTTTGGTTTTGAGATTAGTTCAATATTTTTTAAATAAATTCCATTACTTAGTATTTGGTCATGTGGATCATTTCAAGATTGTTGAGAGCTATTCAGTTCTGTTGTAAACATTTTCCTTTTGACCTGTCTACAATTTTTATCTTCCGTCTCTCCGCCATCGCCAATCAGTCGCTGAGTATGGATCTCTCAAAAGATCAGTGTACATGCACACACACACACACACACAGAAATAAAAAAAAAAATAAGAGAGAAAGAGCTCCCGTGAAGATCATACTCACTAGCGAACACATGGTCATTCATGGATCTATGGCCATCACTGCCTCCATCGGTCTCTATAGTTGTCTCCCTTCACTATCCCACTGATTGTGGTGCGCCTATCAAAATCTCACAAAGAAATTCTTCATCTGTGTACACTTTTGTGTTCTCCGCGTACTCTTCAATGTTTGCTGTATTTCAATGGGATTGTTCAAAAATATGATCTGAAGATACCCTTTTTAATTAATTATTTTTTTTTGCTGATATCTGGTATTTCTTGTTGTTTGTTGTTTTGGATTTTTGTCAATTATTTTGTATTGGGAAATAGAACTGTTATGGGGTGTTAGAAAACTGTTGATATTTTGGATGATAGATTTAGAAAACTGTTATTCTCTATGTTCTAAGGATTCTGGATGTAAAAGTGGGGGGTTTGAGTCCTTCTATGAGAATCTGCCTTTAATGGAAGTGGTTTAAACACTAATGATAACTGCTTCAAGGTCTATTTGGTAAAAAAAAATTCTCTTTCATATACACTAGAAATTGACATTGAGTGCTTTTTTAGTTTTTGATTGGTGAATGCTTTTGAATTTAAGTTGAGATGCCCTGTGATATCCAATTTGTGAATGTTGGGAATTATAGAAAGTTGAAATGTGCCTTGTTGGTTGCAAGTTCGAAATTTTTATTGTAACCAGGCAATTATAAATCAAAAGGTTCTCCAATAATCACTTTTCATTTATGAGAGGAATCACAATTTGTAGGACAGTGATGATGAAATTAGGGATTCAAATATAAAAATATCAGGATTCATGATCAAGATTAGGTTTGAATTGCAGATATAGTGATATAAATCTATATCATGAAGTTATCTTTTCGTAGGAGGGATTAAGCTAACATTAGTTGTTTTTTAACTGTAGCCCTCTATATATGGTCTTCTCCTTTCATTATACTTTTGTGAGAGATGAGAGAATCCTTAGGTGAGGGATGGCAGTTGTCAAATGGTAATTCTCGGCTACACATGTTTCTTAGCTCAATCTATGGCTATTTTGAGGATGAAAATATGAATTATTGTGTTGATGTCATACACAATGTCCTTATCAGAGACGAACCTAAAGGCAGGGGAAAAGTGTTGCATAAATCCATCTAAAAGGAGTATAGTGTAATTTCAAAATATATTAGGGGATTCTTTTTAATTGTTGAAAATCTTAGAGAGGTCAGTATAATTTATTAAAAAGAAAAAAAAAAGTCAAAACAGGCTGCCCCTACGTGTTCAATTGCAAACTTTTCAAATTGGATGGTATAAACTTTGAGGAGATGGTTTCTAGTGATATACCCAAGAATACCAAATTATCCCATTCATAAATGATTTTATACATAAAAATGTACTTTTAGTGGGTATTTTTTATGCCTTGTACTTGGGGACTAATGAAAAATCTATTTTATTTATTCATTGGCTGGAAGTCCAAAAAAGATGGAAATTAAAACTGGAATCACACCCAAATATATTAATCTTACAAGTTTTTCAATTATTTTGTGACTAAAATATCTTTCTTCTAATTGAATTATTGTGTTTTAAAAAAACTTTGTAAATTTTAAAATTTAGTAATTTATAAAAAAAAATATAGATTCATTTTTAATAAAATTTATACCTCTGAATTCTAAAATCAATATTTATCAAACAAGGTCTATATTGTATATTAAATTTTGAAAAAATAAATTATTTTAAAATTGTAAAATTTTATTTTAATGAAAAAGTAAAATTTTATATTTTTTAGTGAAATTGTACAATTTTATAATTTCATAAAAATAGAATAAATTTTTAATTGTTATTTGTTTTATTGAGATGTTAAACTACATGTTGGATGGTCAAAAGAGACTTTTAAGATAGTAAAAATTGTCCACAAAAAGTAGTATTTAAAATACGATGATTAAAAATTTACTAGTACTGAAACTGTAAAGTTTTACAACTCATGCCCAATTGCAACCTTGATAAGAAAAAAAAATATTCATCTTTTTTTATTGACTTCAACTACACACTCTAAAGGAATTCCAAATTTTCAACTCTCAATTAGAGAACAAAAACAAAATCAAATAGTTCAGTTTCTATATTAATTGTCTATCCAGCTTCAACACTCTCACGTTTGATCATGGTAAAGGCTATTTTGAGACAAACATGAAAAGTATCGTACTCATCATTAGATTCAACAAATGAATTCTAAAACGTAATATTTTGTCTGCTCCTAAATAATTCTCCTCATTCTGTGTGTAATAACTGATTAATTGACTCATTTCTTTTATGATAGATTTGTTTTGATAAAGATGATGCTGATTTTGATTTATTTAGATCAACGCTCATGTTCAGTTAGTGATGATCAAAGATCAACTCCAATAAATTATAAAAAGGGTGAATTTGTAAATTTGCAGGAAAAAGAAGGGTAAATTTCACTTACCTTTCCTAAGGTTTAGTGATATTGTTTGTTTCAAAAATAGGCAAAAACCTCCCTTATCGTTAGTTAATGTTAAGTCATTTTAACGATCAAAGGATAGAAGCGTAAATTTCTAATATTAAAATTTAAAAAAATGAGTGTCAAACACCTTTACCATAAACCACTTCTGATCAATTAAAACCACTCTTTTGGGGGTTTTATGGCAAGAACAGGGAAATCTTCAACAGTTGCAATGTCCCTATAGAACACCCCTCAAAATACTGATATGTAGTTGTTGTGGCTGTTTTTTCCCCCATTCGATTACAATTTTAGACCTCCGACGATGTCATGGTCTAGGCTGGCTCGACTCTGCTTCTATTTGATTTTCATATCAAGTGTGTTGGACTTGCATAGTCACTGCTTGTAATGCAGTTGAAGCCTTTTTTCTTTGCCTCTCCACTACTACTTCATCTATGATTGTTTCCATCACACTCGTGTAATCCTTTTGAAGCTCCTACAAATAGGATTTTAGTATCTGAGTAGAAAAACTAATATTGTTCTCAAGTGAACATGTTTTGTAGAAGAGGAAAATGCAAGCAAAGAGAAGTTATCATGACTAGAAATGGGAACACTATTTAAACATTCCCCCAAATTTAAGAGTACAAATATGTTAGTAATATATATATATCAGTATTATTGTCAGAACATAATTTAAATTAAAGAACAGAAACTGAAACTCAATATAAACCAGTAGAACAGAAATGAAACGCAATAAAATAGAACCTGTTTGCAGAATACGGAATTGCAGAAATCAGAAACTGATCAAGTCTTGTGTTGGACACAATTTCTTTAAGACAATTTATTGCCCTCGCAGTGGTGCTTCGAGTTATTAGCAATATGTCTCCCAGGATAAAATGATCTACAATACAAAGGTAAGCACTTCCAATGTGTTCTGTCGAACTAGAACTATGTAAAACTCTCTCTCAAAGATGATATGCGAATGAATTGATTTTAATGCAGAATGCTTGTAATCGTGTCCTATTTATAGACTCGCTCATGCCTGTTTGGTACAGACATGAAGCTTAGGTCGTGTCTGTTCATGGTGAACAGACATAGTCACGTCTGTGAAGAAGACGCCTATTCAGTCAAACAGCGCTTCCAAAACGACAACGTTTCAGAATCCCAACGGTAATTTTAAATGTATGTTTAAAACGACTGCGTTTTAGGTTTGAAAAATTTTAAATAAATTTTCTCTAAAAAGATATATACACAGCAAGCCCAAGCAAGCCCAAGCCCGATTCGGTGCGGGGCTGCGGCGCGCGTGTGTGGTAAACCAAGCATGTGCTAGGTCCTCCCTCCTTCACAAAACATGGTTGCCCCTTGGGGCCCAAACCCCACTCTAAGGTAGGTATATATACTCTTTAAAAGTCTTGTACTCATCTTATGTGGGACACAAGCTTTTTCTCAAGTTAAAAGCTTTTGTTATCATTTCCAAGTGGTGATGTTTGGAGGCAATTTCTCATTTACTCCTTTAATAGTTTTAAGCAATCTAATATATAATCTTTATCTTTTTATGAAGGAAAACACATTCTCATGTGGACTTACCTAAAATTAATTTGTAAGACTCACTTTAATTTTAGTTAAAAAATAATTAATTTAATATGCTCAAACTCATTTTTTCAATAAGATAAACTTGAAGAATGAGACAAATTAGGTGACTTGTATTCACTGAGCTGTGAGAGTATGTCGGCTGCCACTGATAACTTTGCTCCTGCAAATATAACCTTTAAAAAGGTAGATTTGGACCTGTTTTCAAGGTAAGTTTGTGCGTGGGTTCAAATCCTATCATCTACTAAAGGAAATATGTCTACTAATTATGTAGGATCCAGTAATTTACATAAAGATTTTCCCATATTTAGGGTATATTGCTCGATGGAAAAGAACTAGCAGTGAAAAACCTTCAAGAAGCTCCAGTCATGCAGCATAAGCCGCAATTACAGGAGGGATCTAAAGCTGGGGCTCGATTACAATCCGCAGTTGCCTCCGCGATTTGACTTGCGGATCGACAAACCGAATGTAACATCCGGCGAGAAACCACCCCTGAGGAGCACCACATCGGCCATTGACAATCTTAGAGAAGTGTCTGATGGCTTCCGAGTAGAGTCCGATGGAGGGCTGCAATCGCAGAAGTTCTACGGCCGATGAGGAGTTTTATTTGGTTAAAGAGTTGGGAAACACTCTCGGACTCCGTTTTTGGCGGCGATGGTGGTTTGTTGGCGATGGTGATTTCGCCGGAGACAGGGAATTTGGAGAAGGAGAAGCTTTCGTCGGACCAACATATGCTTTCACGGAGGAAGGCGGTTGTTGCGAGGCATTTTCTGGATTCGATGAGAGCCATACTGTTAGCCAAGCATCACTACAAGAGCACCTGCTAGAGACCTCAGCTCATCAACAGCCAAAGTAGAAGAAGACCTACAATCAGTCTCCAACCTCCCGTCAGATCTGCTACAAACCAGGTCACACTGCTCTTGACTGTTATCATAGGATGGATTACTCCTACCAAGGTCGATATCCACACTCAATTGACTGCCATGTCTGCAACCTACAACTAAAACAACTCTGACTCCAATCTTTGGTACACAGATATTGGAGCCACCAACCACATTACTTCAGACCTTTACAACCTCTCTCTTTCCAAAGAATACCAAGGTGACGACAATATAACCATAGCTAATGGACAAGGACTACCAATATCTCATACTGGTTAGTCTACTATACACACCAACAGTCATCAATTTATTGTGCCTTCCATTAGGCCCTGGTGGCAACAAGCTTGACCTAGAACCAAGTACCTTTAATCCACACAAAGGACAGACTGAGTCACTTCAAACTTGTTTGTTCATTCATGATTCGACCCAACAAACTCGTCGACCATCGATTTCAATACTTATATATATATATATATATATATATATATATATATATATCACTGGAGTTTCGGGGTTGTTGGTGGTTATGGAAGACAGAAAGGGGAGGGAAAATGAATTATACCATGTTCTTAATCTTTTTTAGGGTATTACGTACATTTCTTACGGTCAAAATGTTCTATCGTCAAAAAATTAAGAATTAATTATATATTACTATCTAAAAATTTGGTCTCAAATAAGGTCCTCGATTATCAATTAGAACAATTCAGTCATTTAATTTATAATTTCATTTCAATTGAAATCCAATTATAAATAGTAGTCTCAAATTTTTAACGACAACTATTTATTCATTAAAATTATAGTCTCATTTGAAACTTGTATAAAATTATGAACATTATTTGAAATTTGTATACAATTACGGGGTACTATTTTAAAACTCATATAAAATTATATAGTACTAAAATATAATCAATTTAGGATGGTTGTTAACAGTCGTTTGCAATTAGTCTCAATTGACATGATATTAAAAGTTGAAGGACGAAATTGATAATTGAAAACCTTATTTCAAATTGGGACAAAACTTCATAGTATTAAAGTGTAATTAATTCTAAAATTAAAATTTTTATTTGTTCCCGCTAACGGTAAAGGAGGTTGTTGCCTATTTTTGAAAAAGTCCGGTCCAAATGTAATATCGTGAAACTTTAGGGGCGATAAGTAAAGTTATCCGAAAAATAAAAGGAAGCAAATGCCATACATGGCTTTGTTGAAAGAATTTTAGGCTGATGGAACATGGAAGTTGTTGTCCATCTGAAATGGAAGTGGCTTGATTCACCGACATTGAAGTAAGTCGTTGATGATGATGGTGGTTGCAAGACTTGGGTTTCTTCAATCCGTCTTTGTGATTCAATGTATCGAGATAATCTATTGATGAAGATGAGAGTACTATTGTCATATAAAAAAATATAAAAAGAAATGTCAACAAAAATGTACTCTACACAAAAAATAATATTATTGTTTATTTTTTTGCTCAAAATTAAAAAATGATGGATCTGAAAATAATTAAACATCTTTTTCAAGATTTAAACTTGATGCTGTAATTTTCT
The DNA here is from genome assembly GCA_008638375.1 of Nyssa sinensis. Taxonomy (NCBI): domain Eukaryota; kingdom Viridiplantae; phylum Streptophyta; class Magnoliopsida; order Cornales; family Nyssaceae; genus Nyssa; species Nyssa sinensis. Next base: position 75,607 of record CM018035.1, read on the forward strand.
GACCGGTCAGGGCTCCGTTCCTCGTCCTTTAGCACGAGCTCTGAAAAAGGGGAATTAAAGGGCCGCCGCCGATGATAAAGTCAGCAAAGAAGTAAACTGAAAGAATGTAATTGATGTAATTGTAAAGTGTACCTTAAGGGCTGTATTTATAGGCTGCTCGTCTCCTAAGTTGGCTAGGATTCGGAGCCACGAAAGTCGGGATTCATAGCTATCTAGAAATGAAAATTTTCGTTCTGGTCTCCGAGGAAATAGGGATTGGAATATATCCAAGAATGACAGTTTCCATATCACATTCTATTTCCTTATTCTGAGGTTAGTAGGCCAAGACCGTGGTGATGGTGAGGTCGGTAGGACAAGCCCGTAGCACTCTAGAACCGGTTGATCGGATGTCAGACCTGTACAGCTATGTTACTTCATGACCTGCACACAAAGAAGCTAGACACATGTTAAGTTTGGATTAGTCCGTCATTTTTTGGTGCATCAACTACTCCCTCCCCCCCCCCCCAAGCCTTAGTTTTTGGGACACCTACGAAGCTCATGCTAGGGTTTCTGAAGAGTCACGCGTTTACTAATTAATGCGTCATTCCGTATTTTGAGCGGACAGAAGCCGTCACAGCGTAATTATCACACGTGCCATTGTTTTGATAACCGAGGTCATTATTGTTTAGCCGACGTTCGGTTTTCAATGCATTAAATGACATTCTTGCCAATTCTTATAAATGGTGGAAGTGGTCATTTGAATTTCTTTTATAGTTTTCACATACTTTCGGAGCATTTGAGAAGAGAGCAATGCGATTTTCGGCATCCCTTCAGCAGTTTCCATTGCCTGACCCTAATTCTCCGTCGAGACGATAACTCTTTTTCCCCTTACTGTTTTAATCATTTCATTCTTCTTCTTCTGCATTTCTTCTTTCTCTTTTCTTTTTCGTCATGTCGGATTCCTATACCCGCTCTGATGATAGGGAGGTTAGGGAAAACGTAGAAATGGGTGGTGATAGGACCCCTCCTTCTGGGGAGCTAGGCGATGATTCTAGGTAGTGGTTCCAATGTGGTGCTTGTTGAAGCCCGCCTCGAATCTATGAATAAGGAGGTCGGCACCTCTAGTCAATCTCAAAGAGAGGAAGGGGAGAATGCAATGACTGAGGAGATGTTAAATTCCCTCAAGAAGCACTTTGAATTTCTGAAAAATGTGTACTGTAGGATTCCCAAAAAACTTGATTGTCCTTCGGACATCATGAAGGGGGGAGATCTGCGCTTATCTCGAATGGTTCGAGATCGGTGTACGGTTTCCCTTGCACCCCTTTCTAAATTAATTTTTTAGCTGGTTCAAAATTTTCCTTGTCGAGCCTAACATCAACAACTGGAGGCAACTTATGGCCTTTTTAGTGCTAAGTCATAAGAATCGGGTTGAGGTGGATCTAGACCTCATCCGAAGCAACATGGATATTAAGTACCTCAGATCATAGGGACTTTACTATATGTCCGTTGATAAGAGGTTCAAGCCCCTGACTTCAGTACCCACTTTCAACAAGACGTGGAAGAAGTGATACTTCTTCGTCGGCGGAGGCTGGGAACACGAAGACTTCGAAGACCGGTTGAGTCTCTTTCCTCGACACACCGGTTTTAAGGGTGAGACCTCAGACCTGTAATTATTAGTTGTTCTTCATTCCCCTCCTGCTTACTTTGACTGATTTGTTGTTTTCTTCTATTTTTCGTGTTGTTTTGCATATAAGAAAGCTTGAAAGAGATCGGCTTTCACTCCTGAGCTTCAAAAGAAATACCGACAACTGCTGCAACCTCTCGACTGCCCCCACGACCGGATCCTCACACTACCAAACTTCATGGAGGCAAACCTGGTAAAGAGCAAGGCTGCCGCGCTGAAGAAGTCGGTGCTTTCCAACTACTCCCCTAGCATAAAGAAGAAGGTCGGGGGCCCATCCTCTTCCACTTCTGCTGCTCCTTTTGAGAAGAAGAGGAAAACTGACGTCGAGGTATCTGCTTCTGCTACTGCTACTGCTCCCCTTCCAAAAGTCACCGCCGAGCCGACGGCACCGGCAGTCTCTCAGGAACCTCCCCCACCTCCAGCTTCAGAGGCTGGTTCTGCACCCCGTGGTATGGGGAAGCTGAACCATGTTCCTCTAGAATTAGTCAACGTAGCTTCCGGAGATGAGGCCATTAGGACTGCTTTTGAGGAGTCATGGTCTTCGACTTCGACGTGTTTCAAAAGTCTGAAGCCTTGCCGGATTGCTAGAGACCTCTTGGTAGCTCACGTAAGGGTAAGTGCTTCTACTTATTCATCTTTTTCTCTTCTCATTATATATATACATATTTTTCTTTACTCACTCACCCCTTCCCGTCCACAGGCTGCCCATGCAATGGCTACCATTATGGACTATCCCGAGTAGTCAGAAAGGGTAAGCCAACTCCAGGCTGAGCTAGAAACGGCCCATGCTGAGCTTGAAGCATCCCAATCCGCCTCTCTCTCTTTTGAAGGGAAGTACAAGGAGGCGATGAACGGCTTAGGCGTCTTTCAGTCCTAGAGGAACAAACTTGCTTTCCTCTTGGAGACTATGAAGAAGGAGAAGAAGGAGGCGGAGACTGCGGCAGCTCTAAAGCTGTCATCTAATGTGGAGGCGGCCAAGGCAGTGGCCAAGGAGGATATGGAAAAGGAACTTATGGATGAGGTGAACAAGTTGGGGGGCGAGTTCGTGGACTGTAGATACAATCTCTTTAGGGGGAGGATCCAGAAGCTCTACCCCGACCTGGACATCTCTAGGGGTGGACGAGGTGGAAGTGGAAGGTTCAGAACCGACCTCGCCAGAGCCCGACCCAGTCCTGCTTGCTAAGGATGCCGTGCCCACTGCCGAAGCTACCCCCGTCACCATAGAATAGGGTCGCCTCTTTTTCTTTTTTTGTAATCTCCTGCCCTTTCAAGCTTTATCAATGAAAAGTATTTTTTATTCATTGCTGCTCTTACATAATTGTTTTCGAGATCATTCTGACCTGAAGGCATCAGTAATCAACTTAAAGTACTTGTGATAAACAATAAAAGGAAATAATACTCAGACTTGAAGACATCAGTAATTAACTCAATGTTAAAGTTCCAGACCTGAAATACTTATGATGAATAATAAAAGGAAATAATACTCAGGACTGAATTAGCTCAATGTCAGAGCTCCAGAACTGAAATACTTGTGATAAATAATAAAAGGAAATAATACTCAGACCTGAAGACATCAGTAATTAGCTCAATGTTAGAGCTCCAGACCTGAAATACTTGTGATGAATAATAAAAGGAAATAATACTTCAGACCTGAGGATTCATGTAGTAAAGGGGATCAGATTTGGAGAAAGGTTAGACCAAGCCCATAGCACTTGTAATGGACTCAAGGCTTACAGGAATCATTTGAAATGGACCAGATCTAGAGATCTTTGTATTAAAGTGAGACCAAGCCCATAGCACTTGTAATGGATACAGGGCTCATGGGAGTCATTTAAAGTGGACCAGATCTGGAGATCTGTGCATTAAGTTGAGACCAAGTCCATAGCACTTGTAATGGATACAGGGCTCATGGGAGTCGTTTGAAGTGGACCAGAACTGGAGATCTGTGCATTAAGTTGAGACCAAGCTCATAACACTTATAATGGATACAAGGCTTATGGGAGTCATTTGAAATGGACCAGATCTAGAGATATGTGCATTAAAGTGAGACCGAGCCCCAAGCACTTATAATGGATACAAGGCTCATGGGAGTCATTTGAAATGGACCAGATCTGGAGATATGTGCATTAAAATGAGACCAAGGCCATAACACAGGGCTTATGGGAGTCATTTGAAATGGATTAAATCTGGAGATCTGTGCATTAAAGTGAGACCAAGCCCATAGCAATTGTAATGGCTACAAGGCTCATGGGAGTCATTTGAAATGAACCAGATCTATAGATCTCTGCATTAAAGTGAGACGAAGCCCATAGCACTTGTAATAGATACAAGACTCATGGAAGTCGTTTTGAAATGGGCCAAATCTGGAGATTTGTGAATTAAAGTGAAAAATGCTCTTAAAGAAAAAGGAAGAATTTTTATTGATAATATTTTCTCAGGTGCTGGGTATTCCAAGGTCTGGGAACAAGTTTGCTAGACATATCTGCTAACCAGTAGGTTGTGGGCCTGACCACTTTGATGACTTTGTAAGGCCCTTCCCAATTTGGTGAGAGCTTCCCCATGGTGGGATCCTTAGTATTAGGGAAAACCCTTCTCAGGACAAGATCGTCGAGTTGAAAATTTAGGAGCTTCACCTTCTTATTAAAACTCTTGGCCATTCTACGCCGATACTCCTCAGTCCTGCTCTCGACCTGTTCTCTTCTTTCTTCTAATAAGTCAAGGTTTTCTGCCAAACGGTGATCATTGGTTCCTTGGTCAAAAGCCTCCAATCTTAGAGTTGGCATACCGATCTCGACTAGAACGACCGCCTTGGTACCGTAAGCTAACGAGAACGGCGTTTTGGCATTTGGTATTCTTTTGGTAATTTGGTAAGCCCAGAGTAATCATAGGAGCTCCTCGACCCATTTTCCTTTGACCTTTTCCAATCTTATCCTAATGGCATCAAGAATCGTGCGATTGGTGACCTCGGCCTGCCCATTAGCCTGGGGATGCCCTGGCGAGGAGAAGTGGTGGTTGATATGCAGGTCACTACAAAACTTTCTGAACACCTTTCCGACGAATTACGTACCATTGTCAGAAATGATAACGCGAGGAATACCGAACTTGGAGATGATATTTTTCCATGTGAAATTTTTCACCTCTACTTTAGTAATGTGAGTTAGGGGTTCTGCTTCCGCCCACTTGGAGAAGTAATCTATGGCGATGAGCAAAAATCTTCTATTCTACAATGTCCATTCCCCATTGGGCGAAGGGCCAAAGACTGGCAATGGGGATGAGCTCATAGTGCGGCTGATGTTGATAGAGGCAAAGCGCGGGCATTTATCGCACCTCTGTACGTACTCTTTGGCGTGTTTGAGCATGCCTGGCCAATAGTAGCCTTGAGTCAGAGCCCAGTGGGCGATGGTCCTACCACCGTTATGATTTTCACATATTCCTTCATGAATTTCGGTTATGACGTACTCGGATTCTTCTGGGGATAAACATCTTAGGAGACGCTGGGTGTAAGACCTACGGTAGAGCTCCTCGTTTAAGATAAGATACCGCGCTGCTCTGATCCGTATATTCCGAGCTAGGTTTTTGTCCTCTAGAAGTTGCCCATCTTTTAAGTACAAAAAGATAGGCGTCCTCCAGTCCTGACTTTGCTCTAAGGAATACATGGACTAAACCTGCTCGATACTAGGCTTAGCTTGGTAAGAGATCCCTACCTCGGAATCCTCACTTGGTTTGAGATGAGAGGCCACTTTTGCTAAGGCATCAGCTCTGATATTCTGACTTATTTTGATCTTGTGGATAATGAACGCCGAGAAAGATTTCTTCAGCAAATTTACCAATTCTGCATATCTGATCATTCTGTCATCTTTGGCGGTGAATTCCCCCAGGACCTAGCTCACCACTAGTCGGGAATCAGAAAATGCCTCGAGACTCCGAGCTTCGCATTCCAAAGCCAATCTCATGCTGAGGATTAATGCTTCATACTCGGCTTCGTTATTCGAAGCTGTGAACCCCAAGCTGACCGCCTTCTTGATTGTAGTCCCATCTGGGGATCGGAGTACTATGCCAACTCCGAAACCTTTATCAGTGGATGAACCATCGGCGTAAAGTTGCCATACCGTCGCATCTGTATCGACTCTGGATTTATCGTGTAGAGCTGAAGTGAACTCTGCGACGAAATTCGCCAGCGCTTGGCCTCTAATGGAGTCTGGGGTACATAGGATATGTCGAACTCCCTGAACTCCACGAATCATTTGACCAGCCGCCCTGAGACGTCAAGCTTGTGTAAAATCGCCTTCAGAGGGTAAGACGTAGGGATCACAATAAGGTGTGCTTGAAAATAGGACCTGAGCTACCAAACGGACATGACTAGGGCAAAGGCCAACTTCTCGACCTCAGGATATCTTTTCTCGGTATCCAGGAGCGCTTTGCTTACATAGAATACGGGCTTCTGAACCCCCCTTTCTTCTCGAACCACCGCCAAACTCACAGCGTTCTCTGACACTGCGAGATACAGGAAAAGATTTTCCCCTTGTACTGGCTTGAATAGGAGCTCGAGGGATGCCATGTATTGCTTCAACTCTTAGAAAGCCTCATCGCATTTAGAGGTCCATTCGAGGGCTTTGTTCCCCCTCAAGGCTTTGAAAAACAGGAGGTAGCGATCGGTAGATCTGGAAATGAACCTGTTCAGAGCTGCTATTCTTCCATTCAAGACCTGGATGTCTTTCTTGGTCCTTGGTGACTCCAACTCTATAAGTGCTTTAATATGTGATGGGTCCGCCTCTATCCCCCTCTAAGAGACCAGGAAACCTAGGAATTTCCCTTAGTAATCTCAAAGGTACACTTCGAGGGGTTTAACTTCATCTTGTGCTGCTTCAATATGCCTAACGTCTACCTTAAGTGTTGGATATGTTCATTTTTTTTCAGGCTTTTGACCAACATGTCAGTCTATGTAGACCTCCATCGTGCTACTGTTCAGATGATTAAACATTTTGTTCACCAACCGCTGGTACATAAAACCGGCATTCTTCAGTCCCATCCTTTGAAATACCTACTTTAAAACCACCAGTAATTGAATCAATAATGAAGACAATGCAATCGACTTAGAAAGTATCGGTGACCGTGTTTCTGATGAAGTCACGACGTCTAAGAGCATTAATGACAGTGCAGTAGTACCTGTTGGTCTCTAACTTCCACTAGGCAATATCAATAGTGATACCACGCTTACACTCAACTTGATTAAACACTAGTCTACTGGAGAATGTGGTTATGGTGCAGTGTGGTGATTCTTGTTTGTCTTGAATAAAATGCTAGCTTACCAACTAAAAAATAAAATAAGGGTGACACAGGCAAACAGTGAAATTAACTATTTACAATTATACATGCACCTATATATAAAAGGGCGAGATTGGATTTAAAGCTCAATTCTTACCGCTGAAAATTAAAAGAGTGCCTGTTTGTTTTGCCCCTGAAAGGACGAGGGTTCAGACCTTCAGGATAAGGAAGTTAAAAATAGTTCTGTCATCATCCTCATTATTATTATTATTATTTTTAGGGGGGCCGAAAATACACCAGCAAAAGTAGGACCTCGAAATGCTAAATCTGTTACAATGACCACAGCAATGTGTTAAAGGGATCTCCCCTCCCCTCCCCTCCTAAAGAATTTACAGTAAACCACTTTGTAGATATCTTCGAGACCCCACCAACAGTAACCTTTATTCTAAGAGGTTTTCAGGACAGTTTCTAAAATATTGGTTAAATTTTTCATGAAATGTCAAGCCATAAAATGAAGCCGATGCATATTCACCATCAGCAAGACTTGTATTATTTGCATTCCCACCACCAATAAATTCAATGTACATCATCTTGGAGGGATACAACTGGTCTATAAGGCAAAAGACCACAATTGCCACGATTCTCATCATTTCTGAGCTGAATATGAATCACATGAAAGGGGGCAACTCAAATTCCAGTGGCAGTGGCTTAAAACACCGTATCTACTCTGAAATGTGCTGACCAGCTGGAACCAAGATTTTTAAGAACAGAATGGTGGCATAAACAGCCAGCATCATTGTGAAATTTTTTCAGGCAGGAACAGGTATCGGAAGCGGGAATCAAAGGGAAGAATGCCACAATTACGAGAAGCAAGGAGGCTTTGCCGTCTCTTTGATATGCATTGTTCAACAAATGCTGCCTGATGGACTGGAAGGTAATGCGATATCCATACAGCCAATTTTGCATCATCTACGAAGCCTTTAGCAAAGCAGTGTAGCATTTTGGGCACCAATAACTTTCCTTTACTGCTCACCCCAACTGAAGCTCGAATGAAATCGCGCTGAGCTTCTTGCAGTTCTTCCCTAACATTCTTAGCAGTGTAAATCCTAATCTGTAATTCCCATTTAATTTTTCAATTAAACACAACCTCCATTAACTGAAGAAATCCTTAAATATGAAGTGAAGTGTTTCGAATTTACCGCAGGTGATGAATACATTCCACAGCTAAGAGCAAAAGCTACAAGCGGTTCAAATGTACGAATAGAAAACTTCCGTTGCTCCTCTGATACCTTTAACTTGTGCAGAGCAAGTAGCAAAGCCTGATAACATGACACACTCAAAATCATAATTAGCAGGTAAGTAAAAATAAACAATGAAATGGCAAATAACTAAGTAAATATAATTGGTTCATTCAACATCAGAAAACAAAGTTCATACAATTTGTGGCCTATGCACTGGTGGTTTCATCTTCAAAATTACATACTCAACAGCAGCTGCACTGAAAGAATGCCCCCCAACAGTGTAAGATGCCTGAAAACAATCAAAAAAAGATAGCCCCCATGAAAACAAGTAACCAATCAAACATTCATCAAATAGCATTATAATTTTCCATGTGAATCAAATCTATCCCTGATTGATTGGGTCATGGGATATTGAAACAACTTTCCAAACCCTTATAGAGGCATTAGATGCCCATAGAGATTACGTAGGCTTCTGAATTCCCAGTGAAGAATAATATTGGACTAAAGTCTATCATAATAATGTAGATTATCAAAATAGTCCTTTGCTTCTTCAAATTAACATCAAAGGGAATGAAGAGAATAAGCATACTTCAGTTTCCAACTAGAGACCTCCCTTGAGGTATCTCACAATTATAGGGACTTCCTTCATATTTTCAGGATAATACTGACCTCCCATGTCAGAAATTGTCAACTAATGATGTTAGCAGAAAAAATTGAAATTACCATGTTACCCTAATGCACTAAAGCATATTGTAAAAGAAAATATCTATTTTGGTTAGAAAAATCAATAAAACCAACTCTCTCTCTCTCTCAAAATGTGAGCAACCACCACCATGGAACCATCTAACTTTTTTGCCAGTCAATTATAACCACTTCAACTCACTGTTGGTGACTAGTACTGGCACCCACCTTAACGCCCGGTACCCTCGACCACCACCACCACCTTCTTCTATCTCTCTCTCTCTCTCTCTCTCTCTCTCTCTCTCTCTCTCTAACCCAACCTTTTATCCATCACTATCAAATCCCCAAAAACTCTCATCATGCCAAGTTCTCCCAATTTCAAACATACCACCAAACCCACCACCCAAGTTCTCTCTGTAAAACTGGCCATGTTTCTAACATACAGAAATCAATCAAAATATAAAGATCACTCTCAAGAAATCTTTCTCCTTGTGATTGATTGAATCAATTACATAAGAGTGATCATTTCAAATGTGGAAATCTGAAAAATTTTAAGCAAACTGGGGTTTAATGCAGGTCTTGGTGTCTTAAGACAATTCTTGTAGTTTAATACATCTTACTATAAATGTTGAAGTTATATAAGGAGAACACTGAGACAGAGAGAGAGAGAGAGAGAGAGAGAGAGAGAGGGAAAATTTGTGTTTTGAGAGAATTGGGTCTAATAATGTGATTTTGGCTTTTAACTTTATTTCAGGCAAATCTTACAGAGAGAGAGAAAGAGGCAAAGAAAGAGTTTTATTGTGTTAGGTATTAGAAAACTCCTTATTTAGGATCTATAAGAGACAACACGTGTTAGGGCTAGTGGACTTCTTGTGTGTTGGCATATCCGTTTGACAAAACGTCTTGAGTCATAATCAATTCATTAGATTAGTTAGAATGCCTCAAGTCATGTTCAAATCTCTAGTAAGTCTCTATAGAATATCCTTGATCTTGGTGGTTCTTCATTTGCTTCTGACAGGTAATGAACTGGTAATCTAAGGCCTGCACACACTCGCATGCATATGATGTTTCGATTATTTCATCTCGAGCGAGCTCAAGTCCACTCGAGCTCCCATGAATGCTCGCTCAACTGGAGCTCCAGTGAGTGCTCGCTCTAGCTCACTCAAGCGAGCCTTGACGCGCAGCATTATTCAACCTTTTAATTTCTAGTCATTTTTTACCTATTTTGAGGGGATATAAACGGAAAGTAAATTTTTTTGAAAGACAACTTTTTGGGGCTGCAAAAACTAGGGTTTTATTCTCATTTCCAAAAAGGGTGCATGGCATTCATGATTCATCACATGCCTTAGTCAATTAGAACCTCGATCTTCATTTCAAATCAAATAATACAGTACCTGTCTAGTGGATTTCCATATCAGTGCAATCATAGGAGTTCGAGATTGCAGTGGTCATTCGCAGTTGTGCTTTGGTCTCATTCGTGGATTCGAAACGGTGGAGACACTGAAGAAAGCTTGTGGATTCAAGATTGAGAAAGCATTAGAACTAGGAACAGACTTGAGTTATTAGGCTTTCGTTATTTACTGTGTTTGTATCTTCCAAAATTTATACTAGTGGATTCAGAGTATCTAGGTAAGCGCCCTGGGGTTTTCCGACACAGATACGATTAATCTGTGGCAGTTCCTCGTCAACAAAAATTTGTGTGCATACTCTTTTAACTGCTTTCATTAATTGAATGTGATTCACGTAATTGCTATTGCACACTTGTAACCCTAACTATCAAGTAATCATACTAAGAATCAATTTTTGTTTCAATCAATTTAAAATTGACAAAGATTAATCACAAGATTGTAAGGGAGACCTATTCACCCCCTCTCTAGGTCTTATCTTCCAGTCTAGACATTTCCATTAAGGTTGAAACTACGACTCTCGCTCAGTTTGGCAAGAAATCTTACAAAGTCTCCAATGAGGGCAATGCCAGCTTCGAGTTATTCAAGATTATTGAAAGAGGGGCAAACGTGGTCAGGAGACTATGGGTGACTCGATTAGAGTTGGAAAGGTTGTGCAATGTCATAGAGGAAGCAAAGAAAAAGAAGATGTAGCAGTGCTTCCCAAGGGCGACTCATGGTAAGAGGGAAATGCATAGGGTGAATAAATAAAGGTAGAATCTAGGGTTGGAGAGTTCAGACGGAGTACTTTCAACCCAATGGTGGGCATCGGGGATGGCTGGCTTTTGGCAGCAAAGGCTTGTCATTAGGCAAGGTTTTTCAAAGCCAAGAAAAACAATGAAAAGGGGAGTTTCGTTTAAGGAGAAGGTGAAGATTCAAAGTTGGCCAAAAACGCCTGTCAAGGTGGAGTATGCCCACGAAGGGGAGTGGGAAGAAGTCAGGATGAGCTTGAAGGATTTTGGAGATCGGCTTGACTATTTGTATTTTTGTAGAGATGCTTGGTGGGAAGAATCGGTTCTTTGCAAATGTCGGTTCCCAAAAGACAGAGTGCAACAGTGGGTCGATATGCCATATGTTATGTGAATTTTTTTGTTGAGTAAGAACATGTGAGGATCATGGTGTTAAATAACGGCGGTTATGTTACGTATTGTTCGTTATGTTACGTATCGATTTTTTGATCTTCCGATACCGATACTGGCTGATATATCGGTATTACTAAAATTCACAGCCATATTGGCTGATACCGTTACATATCGAGCGTTATGGGCGTTACAGGACTGTTACATCTATTTTATGTTTTTTTTTTTTCAAGTTTTTTATTTTCCTTATTTTTTTTTCTACAGGATTCTTATGATTTCTATTTTTATAACATTTATATACAAGAGAAATGTTTAACAAAATAATCCAAAAAAAATTGAAATGTATTACCAAAATATTCGGGTCAATAAGAACTCGAAAAGGCCTCGGGGCCTCAAAATTTTTAATTTTTTTTTATTCCATAACTAATCAACTAAATTGATTTTCATGCTTATAATTATTTTTCGTTATTATTTATATTATTCTTTGTAATGCCACTCAAATTAAATGATATTTCTTATTAGTTTAACTTTAAAATATCTATATAAAATAATAAAATATCTTTTAAAGTGTTATTTATAAAAAAATATATATCTTTTAGGTGTTAGAAAATTAAAAATTAATAGTAAAAAAGATTAAAATGTGATGATTGTAATCAAGATATGTGTATCAATGACTTTTATGAGATTTGCTAGTGTTTAAAAAATATTCACGATTGTGGTTTCCAATTCTTGTTACAAATGACCCGATACTCCCGATACCGTTACACCGTGACCGCGACCGATTCATATCGCATGACCGCAACTTAAATCCATGGTAGGGATACATCACTGGGGATTGAGAAGATTCCTTCATATACAAAGGCAAAAAATTATGTTGAATCATTGTCAAATTAGGAGATTAACAATGCAAAAACTATTACCTCAATTAACAATTCAATTGATCAGTCTATTGGTGTTCATTTGGCTAAGTTTGATACAGCCAAAGAAATTTGGGTGTATTTATCGAGGTTAATAGTGCATTCCAACCTTGCAAAGTGATGTCAGTTAAGAGTATGAGATTCGGGCTACTCACCAAGGTGATAAGAGTATACAGGACTTCTAGTCAGTTATGACTGGATTTTGGGATCAGTTGGCTCTCACCAAGCATGCAAGTTTAACCAGTAATAAGCTATATCATACATATAGAGATGAGCAAACGTTGGTCCAAATTTTTGTTGCCCTATTGCTAATAAATTGAATGTTTCACGTCACTTTGTCTTTCTGGAACATATTTCATTCTATTTTATTCCCTCTAATAGCATCACTTTACACAAGTCTAATCTCATTTATCTTGATCATTTTCCTGATGCAGTTCCTTCCAAATCATTTTTTAGTGAGATAATAGTTTCTGACGTTCTCCTATTGTCCATACTTACACTCGAAGGACTACTTCTTCTACAGGTACAGCTCCTTTGCCTCTCTCTCTCTCTCTCTCTCTCTCTCTCTCTCTCTCTCTCTCTCTCTCTCTTAATCAGATTCTCAAGATGTGGATCTTGTTCCTCCTCGCTAGCCTACAAGTGTTTGTGAGCGTCATGGTCAATTTGGTTTTTCTAGCTTTTGTTATTCCGTCACTTTCAGGTCTTTTTTAGCTTCTGTTCATGCTCTTTATGAACCCACCTATAAGGAGGTTGTTCTTGATCCTCTTTGGCAACAGGTTATGAATGAATAAATTTTCGCATTATGTAACACAGACACAAGAATTGGTGCAAATGTGCAATTGGCTGTATGTGGGTGTATAAAATCAAAACCAAATCTGTGGTGCAGCGGAGAGGTAAAAAGCTCAGGTAGTGACCAAGCCATTCACTTAGGAGTATGGCATTGATTATGAGAAGACATTTTCTCCTGTTGCAAAGATGCCTACAATTCAAACATTGATAGTCATGGTAGCTATTCGTCAGTGGAGTCTTTTGCAGATATATGTCAAGAATGCTTTTCGTGATGGGGACTTGCTAAAGAAGTTTTTATAGTTCCTCGTCCTGTCTTCCTCATAATATTGACGAGGTGTACCAACTCATACGAGCCTTATATGGCCTCAAACAAGCCCCTAGGACTTGGTTTGACAAGTTCTCTACAGTTATCTTTGACTTAGGCTTCCGAGTAGTGATCATGATTCCACTCTCTTCCTTTGTTCTTGTTCTGTAGGACATTATTCTCTTACTCTATGTTGATGATATGATTATTACTAGAGATGATACCATTGGGATCTTGCTATTGAGAAATTAATTAAAACATTAGTTTGAAATGAAAGATCTAGGTCCTCTACGGTATTTCTCGGGTATTGAGGTTGCCTACTCTCCTAAAGGCTATTTTCTCTCTCAATCTAAGTATGCTTATGATATCCTTCAGAAAGCCCATCTATCAGATACTTGGATTGTTGATACTCTTTAGATCTCAGTGTTTGGTATACTTCTTCTGATGGTGCTCCATTGCCCGATCCTACATTGTATTGTATTATTGTAGGTAGCCTGGTGAATCTCGTTGTTACACGGCCTAATATTGCTCATGCCATTCATGTCGTTGGCCAGTTTGCTTCTTCCCTTACTTCAGTGTACTGGACTGTTTTTATTCACATCTTGTGTTATCTTTGAGGAACCTTACACCAAAGCTTATTGTTTCCTTCGACATCTTCTTTCGAGCTTCGTGCCTATTCAAAAGCTGACTAGCCAGGCAACTCTATAGATCGTAAGTCTATTACTGGATATTGTATCTTTTTTGGTGATTCTCTAAGAAGCACGGATACAGACCTGAAACATGGATACGACACGACACGAATACGCAGATATGTTATTTCTCAAAAAAAGTAAGACACGGACAAGTTAGAGACATATTGAATATATATAAATTTTTTATATGACCAAATAATAAAAACCTAATGTTATTTCAATTAAAATTAGCATAAAATACACAAATCATAAAAAAATTATTAAGACATTAAAATAACAAAGCTATTAAATAAACATTAAAGAACTTCTTCATTTAACCATCAACATCAATGATTCCAGCGTCTGGGAAGTGTCCGAGAGTGTCGGTGTCCGACACGTGTCCAACACGGACACGTGAGCTAAAATAAAGTGTATGTGCTTCATAGGTGATTCTCTTATTTTCTCGAAAAGCAAAAAGCAAATAATTGTTGCTCATTCTTTTGCTGACGTTGAGTGTTGTGCTATAGTTACCACTACAGCAGAAATAGTTTGGTTGCAATATTTGATACATGATATGGGTATTTCACTATCGGCTCCTACTCCTATGTACTGTGATAATAAGAGTGTCATCTAAATCGCCAATGACTATCTTCCACTAGCATACGAAGCACATTGAGATTGATTTTCATTTTGCGCGTCATCATTTTCAATTTGGCACAATTTCTCTCCCCTTTCTTCCTTCTACACTACAGTTGGCTGACCTCTTTATGCAGTCTCACAATGTTTCACGGCCTGATTTACAAGCAGTTAGATGAGATGGTCGCAGCTCAGAGAAGGTGCTTCATGGTTTCCTCTGGGGATTCCTTTTGAAGCTTTTCTCTTGTTTCCATATGGCAGTATCTCCTGGTTTCATCAGCATTGTTTCTACATCAGTGATTCCATCACTTCGATTTCAACTAGATTGGTATGATTTAGCCAAAGAGATGTAGCTATTCTCATGGGACATTATGTTCAATCAAACTGCGCACAAGTATGAGTTGTTTCAGGATTCCTCTTTTCTCATCAGAGTGATTGCATTTCTAAGTAGTTCTACTCTTAATGGATGTCTACTGGAAACAACTGCCTATGGTGGAGCCCCCTGCTGCATCATGTATGCAGTTCATTGAGGTTGTTTACTGCCATTCCGACTTTGCGTCTTCGTCTACTAATCATTGACATTGCAAGAAATCTGGCCATCTAATCTATGTAAAATTGTACTAAAACTTACTAAGAAGCTTCAGCAACAACAAATATTTACTCGCCCAGATCTTACTTCCATAAATCTGATACAAATACTGGTGGCACATCAAAATCTGAGAGCTTAGTTTCTGATCATCTATGAAGCAAGGACACTCTATTTTGGCTCACGTGTCCATGTCGGACATGTGTCGGACACCGACACTTTCGGACACTTCCCAGACACGTGTCTAGGCACTTGAATCATGGATGTTGATGATTAAATGAAGAAGTTTAATTTTTATTTAATGGCTTTATTATTTTAATATCTTAATAATATTTTTTAAATTTGTGTGTTTTTATGCTAATTTTAATTGAAATAACATTAGGTTTTTATTATATGGTCATAGAAAAATATAAAAAATTATATATATTCAACGTGTCTCTAACATGTCCATGTCCTACTTTTTTGAGAAATAATGTGTCTGCGTGTCCGTATCGTATCTTATCCTTGTCCCGTGTCCGTATCCATGCTTCTTAGCTAATCATAGTTAACAAATTCAACTTGACAGGATACTTCAAGCATCTGCCAGTTTAGATGCTAGTGTTCCCCTTGCTCTCTCCAATGTCAGCTGCTTTTCAGTGGTTGTCATCACAAGACATCTAATGCCTCCTTTTTTCCATCATCACTAATGAGTTTTAAGCATAGATGATCCCCCCCCCCCTCCCCCGCCAATATTTTTTGCCTTTTTTTTGGTAAGTATGGTTCTCCCTAATTATTATTTTGATAGGAAACACAATTTTATTGAAAAAAACATAAGACCTTCAAATGAGATGCCAAACATGAATTCCTGAATTACCAAGATACAACACCAAACACCACCACCCCCCCCCCCCCCCCAAAAAAAAAAAAAGCCTCCTGGCCAACCCAATAATTTTTAAACATATATATATAAAACACACACACAAAAGAGGTCAAGGAAGGTAGAAATGACCCCCTAAACCATTGATTCCCCCCATTAGCTAAACCAACTACTCCTTCATTAGCTGATCCACTAATCCACTAGCAATCCATGCTAATGGAGTAAGAAAGATCTGAAATGTAATAATTGCACGACTATATTTCCAAGGGCCAAAACAGTGGTGCTTTGGCCCATCTAATAATGATGGCCGAGTCATAGCCATAATCCACTCCATCGAAAATGTTTTGGCTAACCCTTAAAAAAGAACAACAATTCCCCGGAAAACAAAACCCCAATGTGATTTCTAAAGATGCTCCCAATTGCCAAGTCATCTAGTTTCCAAAAGAGCAACCATCAAAAACTCATCTTAATGCTACAAATCAGCAGAGACTTTCACAAACTCAACATAACTCCCGCCCCCCGGATGACTTCTTTGCCAACAAACCAGAGTCCAATCTTCTTAATGATTTCCGAAGGCATCTCATCAAACATTTTGATAATCGTGACCCAAAGAAACGATATGAGATAAACACAATCCCCTAAATAATTCACTTTCTATTATGCTTTCCAAATTCCCTTTTTTTGGTTCCATTTAAAGCATGGATTGACATATCAAAAGGAAAAAATTATAGTTCTCGAAAATTCTACAGTTCCTTCACAACCAAAGAAATCAAATTACAACAGGAGTAATACAACCCATCAAGTCTACCAAGAACAACTTTGTACTAGAGCAACAACCCGAGCATCTGATGCCCATGTGCAGGAACCAGCAACATTCTTATCATTTACTCACCAGTGCCGAAGAATATGTTAGACATCCCAGCTGGGCAAGTAACATGCATTACGTAGGCGGCATTTTACAACTAAACAATTTATAATCTGAAAAAACTACCATTTTAAACAAACTGTGAAGCATTAAACTAGAGGAAGCATTGGGTGTCAGAAATCAAACCTTTTGCATCAAAGAAAAGAGCTTCAAGTCACTTCTTGGGACTCCATATGCTAAGTAAGCCTGTTCATAGTCCAGAAAACAAAAGTCAAGTAAATAAAGTTTATTACTATCTCCTTTTACGTGCACTCTAACTAAGGGCAGAGCTATTGGCAATCCACCTTAGGGTGTGTCTGGAATGGCTAAGCTAGAATAACTTCCCCATTAATTATCATTGCAACATCACTTACCTATCTTGTTAGAGTAGTTAGGATACATATGTTATATATATTAGTTGTTAGCATTTCATTAAGGGTAGTTTAATCTTTAGCCTTCCTTTGTTAAGCCCTACTATAAAGGCTTTACTTCTTTTATGTAAAATAAGTTGGAGACTAATATGAGATTTCCTCTCTTTTTTCTTCTTCTTTCTCAACTTTATGTAAAAAATTATCGTGGTATAAGATCCAAACTTGATTATGAATACAGAAGAAATCATGGGAGAGAGAAAGAGTGCCTGCACAATGTTGATGTCAGTATGACGTCAGCAATCTGGAAGAGGGAAACGTAGGGTTATGATCGTAATTTGATTGGCAGTATTCTGGTGATTTTTTTGAAACTTTTCGAGACCATTTGCTATAGTTTTCGAATTTTCAATTCTTTTTAAAAAATATATATAGGACCAAAAGTAAAAATCTGTGATTTTTGGGCAATTTTTCAGTTTTTGATGCTTCTAATCTCTTCTGAGAGGTGTGGCTAGGGGCCTTGAGCGTTTTCTTGGTGTACCCATAGCTAATTAGCATGTTTTTGGATGCTAAATGTTATTCTGTATAGTCGGCTGATGTTTAGTTTGGTCTTCTGAACAGTGGAGGAATAGATTCTTTGGATTGTATTCTGATTAATAGTTGCATTGGGTGATATTTGATTGCATTTTGGGACTGATTTGTGCATTGACTTTGTTTGATTACCTCATCTGAGGCTATGGCAAGTGGAAATACAGATTCTCTTCAGGCTATAAGTGTGAGATTAAATGGTAATAACTATGGTTATTGGGCATATGTCATGAGGAATTGTTTGTTGGGAAAAAAAAAAGGGGTTATATTATTGAAGTTGTGACAGCTCCAACTAATCCTAAAGTAGAAAATTATGTTGAATTGTTAAACAATTGGAAAGTTAATAATGCAAAGATTACATGAATTAATAACTCGTTGATCAAGCCATTGGTGTTCACTTGGCTAAGTTTGACACGTCCAAATTGATTTGGGAATATTTGTCCAACTTATTAGTCTAGTCCAACTTTGCTACGAGGTACTAGGGTTTTGGATCAGTTGGCTCTCACTGAGCCTACCTGCAAGATTGAGCAATTATGAGTTGTACCGTACATATAAAGAGGAGTGGAGGTCGGTTTAGTTTCTGATGGCACTCAGAGATGATTTTGAAGGACTTTGTGGTTCTACTCTTCATCGTAATCCACTTTCTTCAGTTGATTACGTGGTAAACGACCTTTCAGCTAAAGAAGTGCTTCTCAAGACTCCACCAAAGAAGGGTCTTCTTCCTTTACCTTCTGAGCCAATACTAATTGTTCCTCCCAAGCCACATGGTAGCTCACAAAATAGGCAAAAGTTTAGAGTTGGTATTGATAGGTGTAGCTCATGTCGTGAAAAAGGTCACTCGAAGGCCCAGTGTCCTAAGTTAGTGAAAAAGTCAATTCGTGGGTCACAACAACAATCTTCTCGCAATAGGGATCGTCACACTACGGCGGTTGCACCACCGATGGATGAGTCCTGTCTTTGATAGCTGAGTAGTTGCAGAAGCTCCTCTCCACTCACCAAACTAACACTCTTTGCGTTTCTCCCTCCACGGGTTCCTTTTCTTCCAGACCTTCAGGTATATCTCGAACCAATTTAGTGTTTGATATAGGTGTTACACATCACATGACTAGTGATTCTTCTTTGTTTATTTTTACTTTTTCTCCTCTTTCTGTCTTTGTTCTATTTCATTGGTTGGCATTGGTTCTATTGTTTCTTCGCACTTATCTCTTCTTGATGTCTATTGCATTCCTCAACTAACTTCGAATTTAATTTCTATTAGTCAATTGATGCACTTATCTCTTCCTGATGTCTATAACATTCCTCAACTAACTTCGAGTTTAATTTCTATTAGTCAATTGTTTGCACTTTATCTCTTCCTGGTGTCTACTACAATCCTCAACTAACTTCGAGTTTAATTTCTATTAGTCAATTGTTTGATTCTAGGAATGTAGTTTATTTCACTTCTTCAGGTTATGTTGTATAGGATCTCGTTCTAAGAAGCGGATAGGGGCAGGCCGTTGAAAAGGACTTTATGTGTTGAAAGAATTTCATATTCCCATTCTTGCTGCCTCCATAGTTGATTTATCTTCGTTTCGTTTGAGTCATGGTCATCTAGTTTTTATTTGTGACATTCATGTCTTGCCACATTTCTAGTTCACATTTACAGTTTGTCGTTTCTACTAGTAGTTTAGGTAATTTACATTGTCAAGATAAATTTTTTATTATAGTGGATGCAAACTGGCCAAGTTTACTTCCTCGCCTTTTAATAAAAGTTCTACCATTCCTTTAGGTCCTTTTGATCTTATTCATTCTAACGTCTCGGATAAGTACATAAAAATTCAAAGGCGGAGTTTGAGAAGCTGATTTTGAATTTATCCCCAAGGTCCCAGGTTCAACTCCCACCCCAAGGCTACTTACCTATCAAAAAAATAATAATAATAATAATTTTGAATTGCCAATAGGTAGCCCCTTAGATTGAAGTCCACTTTTTTTCTCCAAATATGCTTAAAAATGGAAAGAACTATTAGTACTCCACTTTTATCTTCATATACTCGCACTATATGAGTACACAAAAGTTCAAACGGAAGTATGGGAAGCCAAAAGCAGAGCACCAATAGGGCTCTCTTCTATAATTCATCCTACAACTACAGAAGTTGATTCAAGCTGCACAATTAGAAAAACTAATCTCATCAAAAAAAGAAAATTTAAAAAATTGAGAAACCCACATGCATTATCAGTGCATTATATATGTTGATCCAGAAAGCCAACTTCTCACTGCAGCTCAGGCGGATGGGGTTCACTTTGGCCAGTTTCTCAACAAGTGTTCTGTTCTCCAAACAATAACACCAAAACAGTGTTTGGTCAGCTCTAGGTCTGCACAAATAATTTGTCCCTCATTGAAAAAGTAGCAGCAACATCCCAAGATTACTTTAACAAGATATGTTCAATGTTTGACATAACAGACACTATCAGCCTCCCCACAACAACCGGAAAAAAAAAACCCACCAGCCACATACACAACAAATGCCACCACTGAATGGAGCAGAAACTCTACCGTCCAACACTGCTTGCTTAACTGTATATATTCCAGTAGGAACAGAGGTAACGATGTAACTTCTGAAGAATCTGAAAAGAACTTGACATCTATGTAAATTCAGCCCCTTAAATTGACACTTCAAGGAGTTAATCAAAGAACCTTTACGGGCTCCCATATGTTCAAAATTAAGACCCACTATCTGAGCAGGGAAAAAATGGACATATTTGAAAGAGAATTAGAAAATATAGAGAACCAATGCAGCCTGTATGCAAAATTCAGAAATTTGCTTCTCTGTCAAATGTATAGAGAAAACAAGCATAATAGTAATAAATTGGAAGCTTATGCATGTCAGGAAAGCAAAATTGCCTACAGAAACCTGGATGTAAGAAATCTCATCATTAGTTCTGAATCAGGTTGATTTATGATATTTATACAGATCTAATTACAACAATAACTTTCTGAAACTTTGGAAACCTCATAACCAATATTGCCCAACTGATGGACAAGAAATATCTAAAAGAAAGGCTGTATGAAATCTCACCTGAACCTCCGTAGTGCCCCAGCAGCATATTCTAGTTGCTTCTTCCCGACCGACATCCAAGAAACCTCAGTTGCTAATCCATAGCTACCAATATCTACCCAACTTAACTTACCACGCACTCTGTAGGGATCACAGGTGTTCTCCATTGCCAACACCTCAGGGTTACGCTGTAAATCAACTTGTGGGCTCTGCACCCATGATGAATATATTGAACCCTCAGAAAATGACCATATAGATGAATTTGAAAGATGTCCACCGGGAGAAAAAGATGAACAGTGGCCCTCCAATGCAGATGACCTTGATGGTACAGTAGAATCTGCCAGTGATATGAATATATTTTTCATGCAGCGAACCATCTCTTCTGATAATTGATTAGGATGATCCCAGAGGCCCTTAGGTTGCACCTCTCTTGTAAGCATCCCATCTTCTACAGGCTGAAAACATTTTATATCTATTTTTATCGATGTTTTTGTCTCATGAAAAAGCACAACTGTGTCGACTGCATTCTGATTCAAACTATCAAATATTATAATTGAAAACTAAAGGATTCACTACTAATTCCCATAAAAGGTTCCTCGACAATTAAACGACTCATCTTACCTGATCTGCGATTCTGACAGCCACACGCACAAAAGGACCCGTGATTGGCAGGTCTCCATCATATTAAAAAAAAACTCAAATTCATGTAAGCCTCAAGGAGATCCAAAACAATAAATGAACATCCATTCGGCAATTTAATGTTATATCTCATAGTTAACCATTTTAGACACGTGTGATGTGAAATTGTCATTCTATATATTACTCAAAGTTGTGTAAATAACATTCTAATATAACTAACTCTCAACAGAAAACATGATACAGTGCATGGAGAAGGAAGTTATTGGCAACTATCTGAATATCCTGCAAAGTCCAAGTCAAGTGGCCACTTTAATGGGTCCAACCATAAATCAGCTCATGAGGCTTTTCATTTGCTTTTGAGTTATTTATTTGAGTCTCAAATCTGGTTTATACTGAGTGTTTATTTTTTCTTTATTGGTAAATCATTTAAGTTTTAATTAGGCATCACAAGCACCAAAAAAGACAAATGCACTAAAATCTACACTTTCCTAATATATTTCTAATGTGACCCCTCTCCAACCCCTTCGAAAACCCATCACTAAGGCAGGCACATCCAGAGTCCCAGACACAAGAAAAATGTGAAAAGAGGAGACACCACAAATCCCTCGTCACTGAACAATGAAGAAACAGATGGCTTATGGTCTCTTCTTCTTTACACGTGCAACAAGGGTTGGCCAACCTAAACCTCTTCTTGGAACATTTTCCATGCCTCTCAAGCCACACACCAAACAAAGAAGGCCACCATTATAAGGGCATTTAAACACCCAATAACAAGGGAAATCCTTGACTCCCCTCCTAACTAGCTCCTCGTAAAACGATCTGACAGTGAACTTCTTACTTCTATCCACTTTCCACCTGAGAGAGTCTTCCTTATCTACAATACTTAAAGCAATGAAAAAACTCCATTATACTCAAAGCCTCCTCCAACTAGCAATCTTGAAAATCTCTCCTAAAACAAGAGGCTCAAATCGCCCAACACTTCAAATAAGACACAAGATCCCTCCCAAAAGATCACAATTTGAATAAATCTAAAATAATTGGAAAACCTGTCCTTCAGAGCTGTTTCACCACTCCAAGCATCCATCCAAAACTTCACTCACACCACCTCCAACCTCAAAACTAACACCAAGAAATAAATTTTCATCCCCTTTTCTTAAATATTTTTACGTACCCACCCCATAAGAGCCCTCCACCTCCTTAGAACCCCCCCCCCCCCCAAAAAAAAAAAAAAAAAAAAAACCTCAGAACCAAACTTGGCAGCTGTAACTCTCCGTCACTCAGCATCAGGTTTTGAGGCAAATCTCCATAACAACTTCCTAAAAGGGAGTTATTGAAAACCCTTAGTTCCTTTATCCCCAATCTCCACTCCTTGAAAGTGAGTCATATGACTATCGAAGGGTAAATTGGTCACTCCAGTATATTTTCTTTTTGTTGGACAGATTAGTACACTTTTGTTACGGCAATCATAGTACCTTATAGAAGATCTGTTTCAATATGTAAACAGCAGTTTGAAGAATTATTAATAAAATTTCATCCTAGAATTGCAGTGTCTCGCTCATTCTCTCGTGGGATTAGAACTTCATGTTTAAATTTAGTTTAAGACATTATGTTTTACTTTTGTAAATTGATCTTTTCACCTGTGGTTGAGCTAGATGGTATCAAAACTATCCAGAAAAGTCGCTTAAGAATTTTAAGATTTCTCTAGGGTTTTGTTATATGCCACCATAGATGAGAGTTCTCCCTTGTAACCTGAGAGTTCAACTTGATCAAAACATAGCAACTGATAAACAATAGATATTCATGTGGTTGAAGATTTAAGGTAGAAGGAAGCTTTAACCTAATGCATTGATCAAAATGACACCCCTTCTCAAGAAGGAGTTGAATACGAAGAGAAATATCTTGAAGAAAATTTTGTAGATCATTTACATAATAAGAGCTTGATATACATTATTGACCCATTCTCTTATAGCTTAACCTTTTAGAGCAATTAGTTGCTTAACATGGTATCAGAGCCTTAGTTATAAGGGGTATTGGGTTCAAGTCTCTCCATTGGCATACATTCCCCCATTTGGCTTTTTGTTGTTTGGCCAGTTGTGCAATGTTGCATTTTCTTCTTGCCAACATTTGTTTGTGATTTGTTTGCCTCTACATGTGCGAGTCTTGGGTTGAACATGAGGGAGAGTGTTGATAGTTTGATATACATTGTTAGCCCATTCTCAGATAGCATAAGATTGTTAGGACTGAGAGTCTAATTTACGTATGGTGGCATATTCTATGTAACAAAACTAGTGCTGTAATCATGTCTAAGCCCTTGAGTGTCAGTAGATACTCAAGCCTTGCAATTGCAGTGCCTAAAATCATAAATGAAGATCAAGTGAAGGTTGATTGTGTAGGTTTCATATGGTAAGTGGGACTTCGAGTCCTTTGAACTAGTTTGGATGCACACACACTTTAAAAAGTCTTTTAAATTTCATATGGTGTGTTGTTCAAACAAACCCCGATTGGTTCCTAGTATGAGCAAAGACACTCGATTAGGTTTTCCAAAAATTGTTTTCTAACTATATAAAGGAAACATTAATCTTATTTTTTGAGAGACGCATCGTAAGGCTTTAGCACGAAAATTCTTAAAAATTTCTAAGGTTCTCAAAGTGAGAGACATCATTCCCATATTGATATTTACATTTAAAAAAAAAAAACATGGCCTCCAAGCAACAAACCCATGCACAGTTTTCTTCTAATTCAAATTGGGTGAGTACTAGTCGAAGGCATTCGGCTTGTGCAATCGATGGAGACCGAGACTTGAAGATTCAAGTTGTCAACAAGTTAGACGATTCTAAGGTGGAGCTTAAAAGAAGCGCTTGAGAAGTCGAGTATGTACTCTTATTCTTCTTCATAGTGGATTTGTGTGTATCTAGCCTATGTCTCGTGGTTTTTCCCATAAGGGTTTTCCATGAAAAAAAATTGCGTTCTTCTCTCTATGTGATTGCCTATTTATTGTTGCTATCATTCACATTACACATATTACTATTGCACGCACAAGAACATTAAGCTTTTACACTATAAATTAGTTGGTTTGCAAGCAAATGAACAAAAAAGACCTATTCACCCCCTTAGGTCTAATTCAAAGCATACTAGTTACTTTGTATTCGAAGATGCAATGTGGAGATATATATATATATATGTGTGTGTGTGTGTGTGTGTGTGTGTGTTTTTTTGGGGGGGGGGGGGGGGGTAAGACTAAACGTATTTATAGGGGCCTTAAGAACAAAGAAGAATTATAGATTCTGAACTTAGGATCAGCTAAATTCCAACAGGTAACACCTATTCAAAGCCGTCAAAAATATATATTAGCACTTATGAAGTATGACTTCTACCCTTAAAATTTATAAATTCTAATCAATATGTATCTGCCATTATTCAACAAAATATAGGGACCATATTGGAGCTTTAAGAATAAAAAGGAATTATGGCATCTGCACTTAGGATCAACAAAATTCTAATGAATAACACCAGTGCAGAGCTGTCAATATAGTTAACAAGTGAACAATGCTATAGGTGAGAAAAGAATCAGAGAGATACCTCTATAGCTTCAGATGGTTGGTCTATGAGCTCCTGGCATGATATATCTTTATAGGAATGATGCAGTTCAGATAGGGAATGCTTTGAACAGATTACAGAAGATGAAATCTGGACAATGCAAAGCAAAGCTAGTTCACTATAACAGAAAGAAAACTTTTTGCAACCAGAAGATGCCACTTCATTGTCATCAATGTTGTTATGTTAATGACAATAGACAAAAAGAGGCCTGTTGCCTAGACAGTACCTTTGGGAACCCAACCACCCCCCCCCCCCCCCCAAAAAAAAACCCAAAATAAAATAGCTACAATGGACATTCATGTTCATTTTGTTAGGATTATTCATTCAGAAATTATAGATGCACCAATATGTTGAGAGCACTAATAATAAATTATCTCAATCTCTCCAAATAAAAACCTTTGAGTGATCCAATGAACTTGAGAAAAAGTAACAGACAATTTTGGTTTCAATTTGAAACAAGTGTGTGTTTATGGTATCAGCAAAATTTAGAAATTTTTTATCAAGGCTTAAAGTAAGACAGAAGAAGAAGTAGTAGTAGTAGTAGAAGAAGAAGAAGAAGAAGAATCACTACATATGGAAAACAAAGTCATTGGTCATGAATGACATACACAAAGTATTAGTAATAATAACAATAATAATTACAGTAATACATACTTTACTATAGTCTCTTTGGAAACACTGGGTAAAATTGCAAAAGTCAGATTATATTACCCATTGAAGAAAGTTTCAAGAAATTACTGGTGTTTCTTATGTAAGTTTTCTCAACAGGAAAAATGATGTTTGTTGTAGTCATGACTCATGGAGGCCAGTGCAAATGAAGAAAGAATTTATACCGGTTCTCTCATAACATCAGAGCACATAAATAGTGACTGGGAAGATGAATGTCTCCAATGATATTCTGCAAGTCTCCGTTCATTTCTTTCCTGACTAAGTTGGAAATGCAAAGAAATGAACTCTTGTTCAAGTTTTGAAACTGCAGACTCCAATATTGCAATATTGGACAGGAGATCCTGAGCCTGTAGAATGGTAAGAACCAATTTAAAATATTTTTTCAACTGAATTAATTACCAAAAAGCAGTACTATCAGAAAGTCCTAGAGGGTAAAAAAGAACAGAAAGTAAAAGTCTAATGGTTTTTCTATAAATCCCCTAAAACGTGGTGAATGATTAAAAAGAGAACGTAAAGCACAAGAATGCTAAAAAAAAAAAAAGAAGAGAGAATTTTGATCCAAGATTAAAAAAACTTGACTACTCCAACTCCTATAAAGAAGGTACATAGGGTAAAAGGTTTTACAAAAAGTTTAACATAGTTGAATTCCAACTCTAAATTCTTTTCCTGTTATTTTTTTCTTTTTACCAACAATTCTCCACTCATACAAAATAATAATAGCTTTCAGAAATCCTGGAACTACACAGCAGTGGAGTATGTTCGCAAGTGCATGTTCACCTTAGAACAATAAAGCAGACATTGGGGGAGGTTCAGAGGCGGGAGCTAAGGAGCTCTTTGAAGGTTCAAGGCCCTGGATCCTATATGATTGCAAAGTCTAAATTCTTAAGGCCATGAACCGATCTTGGTCTTCAAATTTTGTGTGTTGCTCTTTCGCCCAAGGTTTTCAAGGAGGTGGAACATATGTTAAGAAACGAACATAGACATTGATCACATAATACCTCAAAAAGCAGAGATGTGCATGATTTAAACCATGGAATCCTATAAATTTGGGCACTTAATGAATTTTGTTCAACTTTAAACATGAGAAGACGTGTACTTGAGTTTATATTGGTCTTATAAGACGACGTCTAGAGGAAAACTTTTACGAATTTTTGACCCGACCCAAGCACTTTTGAACTTATTTCCCAGACCCATGCAGTTTTTAAAAGAGAAATGCTATGCTTCCCAAATTTCTATCCCAAATGATGTAGCACTGATGTGATAAAATCACATTAATTACATGATTTAAAGTATTGCCAATAATCATGTGCCACATCAATGACACATCATTTGGGATAGAAATTCAGGATACAATTTTGGGAAATGTAGCATTGCTCTTTTTAAAATCGCATTTTGAAGCACATTTTTCAACAAAATAACATCTTCAAGATGCAATTTTAAAGTTGCATTTTCAAAATGTGCTCACAAATTAAGGTTTTAAACAAAAAATTAGAGTGGCTAAGCTTAACTAAAGTCACATCTTGGAAATGCAATTTTAAAGTCGGATCTTGAAGATGTGACTTTATAAGTTAATATCAATTCAATCACATCTTTCTTTTTTTCCTTCTCCCTCTCCCCCTCTCTCCATCCCTACTCTCTCTCTCTCTCTCTCTCTCTCCCTTCCTGCACAACAAAGGATCAGGGCCTCTGTCACTTTTTTTCTTCTCTCTCTCTGTTCATACTCTCTCTCCTCCTGCGCAGCAAAGGGTCAAGGCCCCCTTTTGACCCTCTTTCACTTTTTATTTCTTTTTTTCTTTTTTTCTCTTTTCTCTCTCTCCCTGACTCTTCCCCCTATCTCTCTCTTCCTACTCTCTCTCTCCTCCTATATGGCAAAGGGGTCAAGCAAGGGCGCCCTCTTTGACTTTTTTCTTTCTTTTTTTCTTCTCTCTCCTCCCTCTCTCTCTCTCTCTTCCTACAAGATATGGGGTGTAATCTAGTTGGCCGAAACATGGGAAATGAACCGGTTGTGCATGTGTAGAGTGTAGAGCAAAGTTGGCATGTGTGGCCAAGCTAGTGTGTAGAGAAACCATATACCATAATAAGATATTCCCTCTTCGTAATTCTTTTGTATAGATGACATGGTGTATAGAATACACATTTGTATATACTCTAGTAAGGGTAGCAATTCGTGTTCAGGTTGTGTCAGGGCACATATATTCTGAAAATAGTGTTGACCTGTGCACGACTCGATTAACTAATCATGTCAACTTCTAAAAAAAAATTATATTATATGCATTAAAAGTATCAGTTGTACCTTTGAAAGGAAAAAACAAGAAGTCTTGAATTAAGTGACTCAAGATCCAAGCATCACTCATCGAGATATGAGGTTACTACGTACAAATCTAAGCTCATGAGATTGCTGTGGAGCCTTACAATATTAAAAACAAAAAGGTGGGGCAGAGAGAGAAATGGCGAGATCTGGCCTCTTAAACATTCACCACCCAGGAAAGTTGTGAGGGAGCCAAAACTGACCTTAACACCCATTATGGCTTTTTAGGGGCAATTATAGCTATGAATAGATTAGTGTTGAAATCACGAATAGGAATGATTGCATGAGCTACCAATACCAGAACTGAACATAACAGTTGCAGCCATTTTTTACCATGGTTTCCAAAGTTATTGGCTCTAGGAAGGAGTACTAAGTCGTGCTAGGTGGGTGATTCAATCAACCAAGGGTATCACAGAGGAGGTGGTAAAATGAGCAAAAAAAGACTAAAGGGTGTCAGCTGAGTAGTGGTGTCTTTGCAGCCTTAACTCTCTTTTGTTTTTTCAGCTACATTTCAAAATAGAGGGTATGAGAATTCTGGGGAGACTAGGGAAGGGCACTTTGTTGGTAGATGCTCTTATAAGGTTGGATGTTCAGGAGTGGAAGAGGAAAGGGGAACTTTGGTATTTTGGGGGGGTTCTTCCAACACCTGTGGTTCACAGCCTTTTTTAATGCAATTGGAGGTCTTTGTGGGGGACTTCTGTCAGGGGAAGCGGGCGTCACCATGAGGCAGAAAGAGTGGCAAGTATTCAACGAGGGAGGATAATGTTTGGAGCCCAGAAAGATAGCTGACAATAATTCAACATTTCATGCTTGAGATTTGCCACTGACAACAGCATCATTGGTGTAGAATCCAAGGAGGTCAATGGCTTCGGCTATGTTCTAAGGGTAGGACCATAGCACAAAGAGGAGGCTGGGGGTCTATCATTGAACTCGGAATAAACGGACCTCTATTTGGAAAAGGAAGAAGATAGAGAAGTATGGGTATTATACATCTGACAAGCATGGCTGGAGGGGTATACAGGTAGTGGTTGACAACAATTCACCATAAATGTACTAGCAACTAGCAAGGAGTAAAAACTTTCAAAAAAAATTCGGATATTACTTGGAATCAAAAAAGATGACTCAGGGGATGACCTTAAATAGAGCAGAATGGCAACATGAGATTCATGTAGTAAACCCCAAATAGTTGGGATAAAGCTGTGTTCAGTCAAGTATACATATATAATTTCACTATTTCTTGATAATTTGAAGTTGACCCTCGAACTACTGAGAAACGTAATACATGTTTTCACAAAGATAAGCTTTAGGAGCAGTACGCTTTTATTCAATCTCCTATAAGCATATTTAATAATTAATTCCAAAAGTAGATAAATATGTATAGACTTATATGAAGTGGTAGGCACGATGGACTGGTTAATTTTACAGGATTTTCCTCAATAGCATTTTCCAGAATGGCAAGAAGTACGATTTTGGATAATTACAGGCTTTTTCTCAATACCATTTTCCAAAATGCCATGCAGTTTGATTTTTTAAATATTAATTTTTGCAATCGGATTAGTATGAACCCAAAGGGTCACACACAAACGGTGACGTATAATTTGACGAATTAAGAGGGACTTAATTGGTATTAAACGTTAAAGTGACAGTTTTGTAGTTTAGGCAAAACCTAGTATGACTAGGTTAGAATTGGCTTTAATTAAAATAGGACATGTACAGAAGTTTTGCTCTCGCACCAACAGTCAACCATCCACCTCTCTCTCTCTCTCTCTTCAAGAGTTTAAGATTTTAATTGAAACTTTTGAGAGGTTCTTCAAGTTTAGGATTCACTCGTGTGGATACACTTAGAGACCGGACGTTTTTAGGCAAATAATATATCAATTTCATGTATCTTTTCCACATCTATCCAAAACAAATGCCAATCGAACAGCCAAAAGTTCATGCTCAGTTGTCAAATTTAGGCGACTTTTTTTTTGGATAGTTAAGTGGACCCTAGGGTGGGAGTTGAATCCGAAACCTTGAGGATATTTCTCAAGCTTCTTCCCAACTCATCCAACCCCAAGGGTTCAATATATCAATT
The DNA here is from genome assembly GCA_008638375.1 of Nyssa sinensis. NCBI lineage: Eukaryota > Viridiplantae > Streptophyta > Magnoliopsida > Cornales > Nyssaceae > Nyssa > Nyssa sinensis. The sequence goes on from CM018035.1 coordinate 105,922, forward strand.
CCATTTATTTATTCGAGATCTATCCAGAACGAAATGCAAATACTTTCAAACAGCTACAACTTTACGTTCAGTTGTCCATTTTAAGCGAATAATATATCAATTTCACGTATTTTTTTATATCTAACCGAAACAAACGCAAGAACATTCAAACAGCCATAACTTTGTGCTCGGTTCTCCATATTGTACGATAACCAATTCCACCAAAAGCTTCAGCTGTTAGAGAATGGGTCACCCATGTATATCAAGCTCTCAACACTCTTCCTCATGTGCACCTCCGGACTCGCACGTGAAAAGGTAAAGAAACCACAAACAAATGTGAAGCACAAGAGAGTGTAAATGCAAATGGAAAATATGAAAATTAAGAGACTTAAACCCAAGACATCTCGTAACGACTGCTCTAATACCAATGTGAAATCACCAACTGCTCCAAAAGATGAAGTAGTTAGAGAATGGGCCAACAATGCATATTAAACTCTAAACTCGTTTTAGGTGAATAATATATCAATTTTATGTATTTTTTTCAAGATCTAACCAAAACAAACGTAAGAACTTTCAAACAATTATAACTTTTAGCTCGGCTGTCCATTGTAGGCGAATAATATATCATTTTCATGTAATTTATCCAAAACAATGAAAGAACTTCAAACAACCATAACTTTATGCTCTGTTGTCCTTTTTAGGCAAATAATATATCAATTACATTTATTTTTTCGAGATATATCCAAAATGATCCAAAGCTTTAAAATGCAAGATTAACATTCCTAAAATGATTAAAACATGCCTAAATTAAGCAAAAAAAAAATCTAAAAAGATCATACTAAATATGCTAAATGTGTCAAATATGCTAATTAAACCTAAACTAAAAATGGAAATTGCCAAAAACAAAGTTGAGCATAAAAGGCAAGTTCTGGCAGATTCAGTGACTCAACTTGGAAAAATCAGAATTAAAAAAAAAACATATTCAAATCATGCAAAACATAATATATGTTAAAACAAACATCCTAAGATAGATTCCTACCAAAGGAGATTATGAAACAATGAAAAATGTGTTCTGAAATATTCGTGCATCAAAAATGAAGGAAAAAAGACTGGCAGATTGCACTTTCGTGGAGTAAATTATGAAAGCCTAACCTGCCATACATGAAAATTCACCAAATTAATTTATGTTATTCCTAACATGTTCCTGAGTATTCTGTAGAATCAGTTTGGCTAAATTCAAAAAGTCCCAAATAACTAGGATAAGGCTTTGTTGAGTTGAGTATACATAGATAATTTCCACCGTTTGTTGATAATCCGAAATTGATCGTTGAACTTCTTGGAAAGATAATATATGCCTTCGTAAGGATAAACTTTAGGAGCAGTGATCATTATCCAATCACCTATAAGCATATTTAATAATTAATTCCAAAAGTAAATTAAGATATATAGACTTACATGACGAGGTAGGCACGATGGACTGGATAATTTTACAGGAGTTTTCTCAATAGCATTTTCCAGAATGGCATGCAGTTCAATTTCTTCTTGCAGCTTTCGCTGTAATTTTTCTACCTATAACAAAGAACTTCCACCTTTTTAGATAAGTATAACAAAGAACTTCCATTAGGGAGAAATCAATAACATGTAATTCTAAAAGTCAACTAAGAAGGATAAATTATATAGCAAACTGAAAAGCTGTCCAAATCTACCAACTCAAACATAAATATTTCCATAACAAATACAGACTACAAGTCCATCCTTACAAAGAATACTCCTACATTTTCCTGACTAACAAAATAAAAAGGTCACAGCTAACCAATTACATCTTCTCTAAATTACCATTTCCAGAGCAAGGAAGAATATAAATTAGACAATTTGTAACCAAACCACTTCGAAGTTATAATCCAACAATCATCTCAGAGTATTTGAAAGTTAAAACCACGTCATCTGTATTATGAAAAAAAAGAGTACGTCAATGTCCCTACTCCTAACTCCGCAGGTCCCAATACAGAAGATTCTTTTAAAATACTACATCATACTATTGAGCATGTCCATAGAGGAGAGAGAAGTCAAAGGCATAGACCAGAACCTAAAACATGAAGGTAATATGGAATAATTTTCAAAATGATTCATGGAACCATGAAGTCCACCAACTTCAAGAAAATGAGTGCTATTTAACTCCCAAATAGAAGCATCGTCCCAGTCTTTGCTAGTCACTCTTCAACAAATTCAGAAGTAAAAATAATTCCAATGGAAGTTGTCCAAATCTTCATAAGAGCCTCTACAGTCGCAGAACCAGTATGATGGCATAACAAACTGAATCTTTTGAGATTGAACTAGGGCCCAATTGGGGGACGCATTTCGCGCACGCAAACGCAAATGCATATTTTGGTGTGGAAACACGGCCAGCAAAAAATTTGATTTTTTATTTTCTCAATTATTTCTAGTTATTACGAAAATGTCCCCTATACAAATTTACCAATTTAGCCCTAATAAGTCATTATAATTTCAAATATATCATCTTCTTCATCGAATTCATTTGGATAGAGGGAAGTAAGATTCTCTTTGTTAGCAGGCGGATTCTCAGGGTAAATTTTTCCTTAAGTCCTTTTATATGCAATTGGTAGAAGAGATGCGAAGGATTTCCCATGGAAAGCTATCTGGCACACCAAAGCCCCCACAAAGGTGGCATTCTTCTCTTGGACTAGGTTGGGGGGTTGGCATTTTGATTTTGGACAATTTGCAAAGAAGCGGTTTCCTTTTGGTAATAGATATTCCATGTGTTTAGGGGGGAGAGAATCCATTTATTACTTTTTTATCCATTGTCCAGTTGCAAGAGATGTTTGAAACCTCCTCCTTTCTCTTTTTAGGTATCCTTGGGTGATGCCATGGTCGGTGACAGACTTAGTGAAGATGTGGCAAGGAGCTCGGGTTCAATGTAATGTTAGGAAAGTGTGGCGATTAGTCCCTCTTTGTATTTTTTGGTGTATTTTGAGAGAAAGGAATCATATGTTTTTGAAGGAGAGATCTCCCCTTAATAGGTTAAAGATAGGTTGTTAAAATTCTCATTTTTGGCTGATCAAAAAAACAAATCTCATTTTTGGGTCATTTGGTAGTACCCTCTTGTATAGATTCCCATGTAAAGTTTTTGGGGGGTTTAAGCTTTTATGTGTAAGTTGCCCCCTTTTTGTAAGTATTTTGCCTTTCTCGAACATTTTCATGAAATTATATCTCACTTAACAAAAAAAGTGTGTGTGTGTGTATATATATATATATATATATATATATATATGAATATACATGAAAAAAATATATTATTTATTGTACAATTTAAATTATATAATGTTATGTGATGTATAAACATATATGATTTTATATTAGCTTAAACTCGTATCATTATACTTTATATGCTTTATAAAATTACTTTGTTAAATATTAATTATTTATAATATATATTGATTTATATGTTAAATGGTGGGATTAAGGAAAGAAAGGAGCCACAAATCGATATATCAAAATAATAAAGGACAAAAGTGATAAGACTATGATTGTGGTAAAAACATCTATTGGAGAAACAAGTAAATTTTCGATCACCATAGACTTACATCAAGGTAAGTGTCAAGTAAAAAAAATTTGCCTTAATATTGGATGAAATGGCAAAACATATATAGATGAAGTCCCATGATATAGCTTTTTGCAAATGACATTGTTTTAATTGATGAAATCAAATCAAAGATTAACGTTAAATTGGAGGCTTAAAAGAGGCTTTAGAATCAAGTAGATTTAAGATAAATAGGACGAAAGTTGTATATATTGAGTGTGACTTTAGTAAAACTAAGAACACAAATAGGGATGTACCTAGAAGAAGAAGAAACAATTCACCGCCTTTTTCTCCAATGGTTAGAGGCAAGGGAGGTCTAGTCTCTTCTTTTGTTAAGTCAAAAGTGTCAATTTATTGGTGTTGGCAAATTCCGAGTGACAAAATCAATAGTTGTAAGTTTGAGTTCAAGTTCATGTGAGTCAAGAGTTCACAAGCCTCGAGTGTTGGAGGTCGTTGTGCAACATTGAAGACCAAGTGAATGTTGATCACACTTTGGTTAAGAATGGTAAGTGGACTTAGAGACCATAGACATAGGTTGGATCAGACACACACTTCAAAGATTTTTCAATCATGTATAAAACAAGTATTCTTACCTTGCCTTAGCATTAGCCTTGGTGTTGACAAGTTAAAATGGATTATTGTGCATAAAGATGATTAATTATGGACATTTTCCCTAATGATTATGGGCAATTTGCTAGAAGAAATTAGTTGCCTAGTTATAATAATTTATTATGGTAATTAAGCCCCAAGGGTTAGGGCTAATTGGTTAAATTAACACATGATTGAAATTTGGCTCAATAGAGGAATTAGTGCACAAATGCACCTAATTGAGGCTTAAGGTCCCTAAGTGTGATATAATTCAGCTTAGTGTGACGTAACATGATGATGTATGACCCATGGATAAGAGCACACATGACTCGATAATGAGCATGATGTCTTGAATTTGTTTAATATATATTATATTTTTTTTATCAATAAATATTATATATATATATATATATATATATATTGCAATGGAGAATACCATATAGCTGGAATCCTCCACTAGACAAGGCTGATTACAGCCATCTCATAGCCATACGTTATCTCTCACAAGAGAGGCCAAGAAGGATTGCATTGGACAAGTGTCCTTGGACCCTTATCATGAAAATTCAATAAATTGCTCCCCATTCCAGCACTTAACCCTTCTAGATTCTTACAACTGATACAAGGGAGAGTTTAAGAGAGAAAAGTTGTGCTCCAGGCTTTAAGAGAGAAAAGTTGTGCACAAGAAGCCTGGACAGAAACCATTATCGCGAGAGAAAGGAAGAGAAATTTTGGAATTCAAGCTTCAAGATGTTAGTAACCATATTTTCCATTCCTTTAAGCTTCTGCATGTCTAGGCATGTATTTTAAGCCATGGAATGGGTCTGCGTGACCCTAGCTTGGCCTATCCAAACTTGGACTAATGAACCTTCAAACCTTACTCGGAATTGAACTTGATCAAAGCTTAATTTCAAGCCCTGAACCTTAATCTACACATGAAATGAATCATGAAAACACTGGACCACGACCAAAAAGCTCAAGAATGAGCTATGAAACCTGGAGTTGCAGGTCTGTGCGATAATGGTCACTAAGTAAAAAAGAGCACCAAGCTCATTTTCAAGATCATGGACTGGAAGCCAATCAAGAAACATGAACAACCGAAGTTGAATCACTTGATTTGGTTCAGAAATGACCCCGAACCAATCCATTTACAGTAACGACCCAAGAGCTCAAACTGAGCATTTTAACTCGATTCAAACCTCCAAACCAACACCAAGATGATCCTAGACACTCCAGAAGATGATTAAGATCAAAAATGGCTTGAAATGATCATCAAAAGCTCAAGAAAACACAATTGAAATTCTAGGGTTTTGAATTGCTACAATAACCCTATTAGCAAAGACAATGATGAGTTGGGCGAGTCAGCTCGCCAAATTGTCCGAGTTAACTCGAACACATGTCACCATGCAATTAAACCAATCATTTAATGGAAATTTGTCGCTTTGATCTAAACAACGCCCAACTGCCTGTTTGGTTGCATGTTTAATAAATTGGAAATCAGGGATGGGCTACCCCTATTCCAAGTAAGACCATTAAATCATGGATAAGGCATGTTTGGCCATGCAATTAATAAATTAATTTGGGAATTAGACATCCCTGATCTGAATAGTGTTGAATTGTGGAATAGGAGTTGTTTGGGTGTCGATTAGAATTGGAATAGGGATATCCCTGTCTCGGATAACCTCAGAAAATTGGAATACGACTGTTTGGTTACAACAAGGGCCTCATTGAAGTCCTGAAAATTATTTCATTTAAGCCCCTAAAAAATAGTGAAGTTTATATTTCAGCCCCTTAAGTTTTGGACTGAAATTTCTCTTAATTTTGGACGAATTGATCTAATTAAATTAGACGATTAGATGGGTCTCGGAAAAACAATTGCGCATATAATTTGCATGATTTGGTTAAGAATTGATGGATAAATTGAAGGTTGAAAATTATGGGGGAAAAAACTCACGGCTGGTGGTGTGCATGAGTTGCAGGAAATTGATGGGAGAAGAAGATGACTTTTATCCCTTTGCCCACACAAGCCCACTCTCGGGTTCACATGTGTTCAGATAGTGTGGTCCACCCCAACACCGAATTGGATAAAATAAAAGACTAAATTATAGATCTCAACGAGATTGATTTAATGGAGTAAGTTCCGAACCCAATAATTACTGAAATTAATTATTGTTAATTTTTAATTAATAAAACTGAAGAAATTAAGAAAAAATAGTAAATGAATCCCCGAAAATTATGAAATTTGGTAGGAAAATTGTATTTGATAGGCCCAAAGTAATACGAATAATTAAAATCTCATTAAAGTTCGACTTAATTTATTAGTTTCTTAATTGTTTAAATGTGTAATTAGGTGGCTTAAATTATGATGGTTATTTATAAGTAAATTTGAGTTATTAGATTTTCGCACTAAAATCAGCCAATCAACAGTCAAAAACGACTCCAAACAAGATTAAAATCAAGAACTAAAAGGAGAACCAAACGAAGAAAATCAGAGAGTAAAAAATAGGAGAGAATTGAAAAATCGAGAGATAGAACACTGCTATCCACAAACAGAAGTTGAATCGTCGACATAGGAGAGAAACTGATCTTGGAGTGGTCATCCGTATAACAAGCTTTTCAGTTTCATCCAAATACGCAGGCCACTCCATCTGAGTTTCTTCTTCTTTACGAGCAAAATACAACACCAAACAGATCGCCCTTTAATATACCTCTCTCAGTGAAAGACGAGTACCACAAAGAACCAGCAAAGCAGAAACGGGTCCCATATTTAAAACTATTGTCATTTAATCTGCAAAGTTCCACTTTATCGACAGAATCGCCATTAACAACCCTCACCAAACACCTGCGCAGTCTTCACACACCCCTCTCTCTCTCTAAAACTCTCACAACTGATACGTTTCAGTTGTGTGAGATACATTTCAGAAAAGTTGAAAACTCATATATTCGTTTCAGTTGTGTATCCAAACAGTATTTCAATTTTTTGGATTAAAAAAATTTGTTTTGGATATGTATCCAAACACAGCCTAGAAGTGTACTTGGATTGAAGATAAGACCATTGATTAATTGGAGAACCATCTTAGTTCCATGTTTGACCATATGCCTTGAGTTAATCTTAATCGGGTAATTTTGATAGAATTCATGAAAAATAGAAAATGATATCTAAAACTTACAAAAAAATTATAGAACGCACTAAGATCATCATTTAGGTATTTTAAAAATACTAAGGCCTAATAAGTACACGTGAAACTATGTTAATTAGGGTGTGTATAGTTAAGTCAAATTGGACGAATTGAGGTAATTGATTAAATGTGTTATTTGTGAATTATTTTAGAATTGGAATGCTTTTGCAAATAGCACTTCTGGAGTGCATTATGTGATTTCAAGACTTTCCTTTCGAGGTAAGGGAACATTCATAATATATTCAATTTTTTAATAAATTCTATATAAATATTTTCTTCCTTTTATTTTATGAAAATTGTATATACAAACAAATGATTTCAAATTATTTTGAGTTCAAAAAATATGTTTTACAATATTTCGTTTGCTCCAATACCATTAACATGGGTTAAGCAAAAATTGATTGATTCTGATATGTGCTCTTCGTTTACAAATGAAATTGCTTATGAAAATCATTATGTTTATTGAAAAGACTTGGCTTATTCGTATAATCATTGTCAAATTTATTTAAATTGTTTTAGTGTAGGTGTGAACTCTGGTTGGAGTTTGTTTCATGTCAGCAGTAGTTTACTATTGTTGGCAGTCTGTTTGTGCTGACAGGATACTGTCAAAGTCTAGCCTGCATTAACAGGAGTATCATATTGCTAACTTCCAGTACTGATGACGTTTGCAAGTCCCACTATGATTGGGCATCTTATGTGTTAATGTGCCAGCCAGGGTAAATACTTATGCGAATTTGAAAATACTATTTGCTACCACACTATTTGTTAATGAATTCTGAATTGAGAAATGATATCAGTCTTCTTATTGTGAACATTGAAATGCTTTCAAGTGATATGATACTTTGTGAAATGCTTTAATTTATGATTTCTAAATTATTTGTGCTATTCACTTGACTTATTCTGGTGTATATTGTGCTATGTTACCTTACTGGGCTCTTTGAGCTTACCCCAATATCTTTCCCCACAGATGGATAGAGATCAACTGTGAAATCTTCTAGTCCAAGGTGCAGCTCTATGGACAACAATTAGAGACCAATTTAGTTTCAGTTATTCGTGGTTAGCGCTTCTTTTAGGTTGGATAGCTTTAAAACATGTAGTAATTTTATTTGATGAGTTTTATTATTTGGACTTTTAGAGACCAATTATTTATTATTTATTTGTAGACAGTGAATATTTAATTTATGTTTCTATGGAGTTTTAGAAATAATCTAATTTACTTATTACTATGCAAAAGGATTGGAGATAATTTTTGTTACAGATTTATTGATTTGAATGGTATAACCTCTGAATTTGGGGTGTGACATCTATGATATGAAATACGTTTCCACTATTGGACATTATTGACTTTGGATTTGATTTTGATGCATTTTGATTTGCTTGGACTTCTATGATTAGTCGTTATCGAACAGTGACTTTATCAAACCTCAACGGACCTTATCGAACCCAATCATGGGGTATAATTAGTGGTCAGCCCGGCATTGTGAATTAGTTCCATTGAATATCAATCTCAGCCAGCGAGGTTCTAATTTGCTAGCTATAGAAGTAGTTTTATGTAAACATATGACTTTGAACATACATGAATACCCTATTCAACAATGGAATATTGATCCATGATAAAGAAAATGACCTTATTGAACATTGGATTATTGATTTGGAATATTGAACTATGATATATAATTTAGTTGTGGCATATATTTGAACTGCATTGAACTAATGATTATCGAAAAACAATATTGACTTTAAGATTATCAATTTAAGTTATATTTTTCGAGTATTTGACAGGCCTTGGAAATACATCGACATTATAATGGAATTCTTGAGTATTAACTTGGATATCTAGGGATTTGACTATCTTTGTTTTTAAAGAATATAGATATTTCATTGAAAAACTATGTAAGTAGTTTTCAAACCTTTGGCATGTGGTGGAATTCTCACGGAGCTTAGTTAAGCTCACTCTAGTTATTTACACATTTTTCAAGTATGATCCAATGGACGAAGAATAAGAAGCTAGACAAGTGGGATTGTCAGAAGCTCTTGTTGAATTAATGGACAATTATAGAAGTGTACAAACTATGAGATGACTTTTATACTAGACAACATGTTGTCAAAGCCTTACCTGGCTTCTCATCTAAAAGTACTTGACAAACGTTGATGTACGAACTATGTTGCTAATATTAGTTTTGCTCTGTTAGATGTGGTTGCATCATAAAATTTTATTTCAAACATGAAACTTAATGGACAATTCCACTGTCAACTTAAATTAATCACTTAAGAAATGCAACCTACTAAGGACCTCGTACGACTTGTCCAAGGGATGAGTTGGTTGCGATCCTAAATCCGCACAGGGTGAGTTTTTGGTTGTGACATCTACACTATGAGTGTCAATTTTTGACACAACACAAAACGAAGTTAACAAGTTTTAGTTGAGCATAAATAGGTTTGTATCATAAATAGATCGACATGTTTAACACAAGTAATAATTGGGTCGTGTTCAGGTTTTAGTCATGCCAACACGTTTAACACATTTAATTATTTTAAAAAATAAAAACCATGAGTCAAAGTAATTCACCCTACATTGCAAGCCTACCAAAGTTCGGTGAACTTTTTCACGTATAAAAAAGGTTTCCACTTTATTTTTTCCCACATCAGAAGTTTGCCAAACATGAAGATTATTTTACACTTACAAAAAGACAAGTAACTTTTCATCTAATAGATTAAAATTAAAATAAACATGTTACTTGTGTCAAAACGTGTAACCTATTAGTATACAAGTTATTTTTAGGTTTTAAAATTTGACAAGATTAATTAATTATGTCGAGTTAGGGTTGATACATACTTTCAAATATGTATGTCTTAACACAACCCGAAGATATCATGTTAAAATGAATTGATACCCCTAGTCCAGGCGAGGGTTACGACCATTCGAATGGAGCTTCCATAAAATTGTATTTTGCAAAATAGTGAGCTCCGTTAGAACATGTCTGATGGGGGTGTTCGAACATACGCACGTGTTGGATAAAAATTTGTTTTCTATTTCAACGTCATAATGCCCCGTTCAATCAAGTTGGATATGGTGTTCAAACAATACCAGTGCCCCATTTGATAAGACCTTGGCTCATTCAAGCACAGGCAGAGTCCTAGTTGTCTTTAAATTACATTGGCTTTTCATTATAACTTCAATTAGGCATCTTTATTATTCAAAAGGCTTACGCACGAATACTTTCAATTTGACTAGGCAAAACACATCTTTTATATATTTTAATCACTTAGAAAAACCATTTCGCCTCATGAATTAAACCCTCCAACTTCAACGGTATTGGTGTTCAAGCAATGAGGATTCTGATGACAGTCAAGCCTCTTATAATTAATATTCAACAAGTTAATAATCTCTGATAATTAATAAATTTTTAAAAAACCTACTTGGTTATATGATAGATAATTAACAATTCTAATACCTAATAATTAATAATTAATACTTCTTTGAGAAAAATTCTTTATGATATTTATTATTAAAGAGATATAATAATTATATGCGTACTTATATATATCTCATTTATGATATGTCTTGGAAATTATATTTCTTAATTATATAAAATTGAAGTCAAAAGTATTATTAGCGGGAATTGTTATGACATCATGAAACACAACTTCTTTACTTGAAAATGACAATAGGAATTTTTTTAATGCCTTAAGCTGAACATTATATGTATTTTTTTATGAAAAATCAAAATGTCGTTAAAAGTTGCATATAAGGTCTCATTTTTATAGCAAAAAGTATTACATGTAAGAAATATTTATAGGTTAACGAAAGTATGAGAAAATTTAATAATTAATAATACTCATAAATAATAAATTTTCAATTTCCCACGTCTATTAATTATAAGAGCATTGATTGTATTATGATTGATGGATATCAGGATTCAAGGATTTGGATTGTGAAGACATTTGAGGATTTGACGTTGCAGCTATAAAGAAAAAGCTTGAGGATTCGAGTGGAGGGCTATACCAACTTCGGTTGTGGACCTTTTGAAAGGTTGCTCAGGAGGTTGTCAATAGGAATAGGAGGAAAGTGTGGAAATTAGCCCCTCTATGTCTTTTGGTGTTTTTGGCAAGAAAAGAATAGAAGAATTTTTTAAATAGAGGTTATGTCCCTATGTAGATTTAAGGATAGCTTTTAGAAAGTTATATGATAACCCATGAAGCATACCCATGATATATAGATTCTTTTGTAGAGTTTTTGAGAGATCTATAACTCTAATTTTTGTGAGTGCTATCCTTTTTTGTATACAAGTTCACCCCTAGAACTCTAAATAAATACAATTTAATTATAAAATAAAAATAAAAATGTAGTGGAGATTGGAAATCAGAAAATAATGAAAAATAAACAATTTCGTTATTTAGGCTCGCTTATCCATAAAGAATGAGAAATTGAAGATGATGCTGCATATAAATTAAAGCAAGATGGATTAAGTGGAGAAGTACTTCTGGCTTATTACGTGATCAACATGTACCTCTAGAATTTAAAGGTAAATTCTAAAAAATAGTTATTAAAACCAGTGATGTTGTATGGAACAAAAAGGTAGGAACTTAAGAGAAACAAGAAGTTCATAAAATAAGTGTGACTGAAATGAGATGTTGAGATGGATATGTAGTGTAATAAGATAAGAAAAGAAAAAAATAAATACATTTGTTAGATGATTGAAGTAGCACCTATAGGAGATAGAAAGAGAGGGAGAGAACTAATTAAGGTGGTTTGGACATGTAAAAGAAGACTAATAACTGCACCAATAAGGAAAAGAAACATGGTTCACATGAAGGGTCATGTTAGGAGAATGGAAAACCAAAATTAACTTGAGAGGTAAAGAATATATATATATATATGATAGTGTGCAGTTTAGTTGAGGGAATAGCCTTACATAGAGCAAAATAGTGACACGTGATTTATGTAATCGATCCCAAATAATTAGGATAAGACTTTGTTGAATTGAGTTGAATGATATATATATATATATATATATATCATGTATAGAACTATTTGTTATATAAGTTTATCATACATAATTTATATTTTTTATTATGTATCTTCTCGGCAAAATTCAATTCTTTTATATAATGTAAGGTCAACCACATCACATAAAGCATCTACTAAATGAAGGACAAAATGAAAATCCATATTCCTTAATCACTTTTGAACAATGTTTACCAACACCCAACAATCAGTTCTAAGACTAAAATCACTTTTGATCCAAACACCAAACTGATTGTGACATAATTACTTTTACCAAACAAATTATCCACAATCACTTTTCCATAATCTATAAGCAACCCCAGACACCCTTTTAACAGTTAGAATATAAACATTATATATTACACTAGTGGACCAGATACCCCTGGAGTAAGGATCGAGTGAGGTAAAAGTTCCGTACATATTTTTAACAGTTGCAATTTCATTAGACCCACTAACGCATCCTGTAATATTAACGTACACTATAAGAAAATAAATTAGACTATAGAGGCTTCACCCTTTAGTCAAAAGATTTTAACTTGGGCCTTTGTTCCATCTACTACCAATAAATCAAAATGCTTGTGGAGATGAAAGCTGAAATGTAACCCACAATTATATATCCCAAATCTAGCAGGAACACTGTACCTAAATATCAAATTTTGACTCACAGTGCCAACTAAAGAAGAAAAGGCAGCAGACACATGGGTATTTATGGTAGGACTTCCAAGGAGAAAAGATGCTTACATCGTGTTGAAGTTGGAATCTGTAGATATAAGCACCACTGCTTTTATTTGTGCATCCGAGATTTACGTTTCCATTATAATTGCTTGCCTGAAGATTAAGTAAATCACAACATCCACTGTTAATAAAATAACATGATCTAATGAGGACCAGGAAAAGAGAAAGTCAGGCACATACAACTAATAATATGGAAAAATGAACAATTTGAAATGATCATCCAGAACTGACTCATTGAAAACTAAAATGAGACTAATAATATGCCAAAGAAGTAAAGAACAAATTCAAAGTTTTGGATTAAGGACCAAAAAAACTCAAAAGTAAAACGATAAGGAAGACAAAACTTCATCCATGCAATAAAGATTCATCCATGCAATAAAGATTTCCATAATTATCATCTAAAATTGGTCAACATATTAACTACCTAACATTGGCAAACTAATAATACAACTATGGGAGAAAGCAACTAAATTAGTGCCATAAAATTAAAGAAAATGCTATAAAGATCAAACCAAAAACAGAACAGTGAGAATTCAGAACAAAGTGCTCAAATTCAGATATTAGGCACATGTCTAAGGTGGAAAAGAAAAAAAAAACATTTTTTGAACAAATGTGGTCAGATAAATTCATGAAATTGCACTAATCAAAAAAAAAAATCATGAAATTGTACAGATCACAACAACTAATTTCAGTCATCTCTCAGTTTCTATAAAGAAATCTGTTAATCAAAAGGGTGAGAACAAAGAACGCATGCCCACGGCCACTAACATCTAAGGAGGAGTCATCTTGAATTTCATCTGCATTATCTAACTGAGTCTCTGAGTTACAAGAACTTGCACAAGAGTGCGAGCATTTGGAAAGAGAATCGCTCCTGCACAAAATGGAAGATTAAGGTTAAAAGGTTAGAAAGGAATTGCGCTGAATCTTGGTTGCAAAATAAAAGTCTCAATTTATTAAATAAAATTATAAAACAAAAGAAGAAAAGCAAAAAAAACTGTAAAGACGAGAATGGACACACTCACAAGCTCAAAGCAGAGCGCACAACCGCTGAGTCACACATCATGTGAAGTCATGGGGTTTTGATGCGTAAATAAAGCACATGCAGAAATTTCCCAAACACCTCGGCTTCCACTTCCAGAAATTATACCTGTGCAAGCTTGAGCCTTAGTCATCTAAATGCTTGTACAAGCAAGCGTCACAGCATGATTCTCAAAGTGCAGTTAAGACAGTTTTTGTTGGGCGAAAATTTATAAAACTATCAAGAAACATAAATCCAATAAAAAAACCATCGATCTGCAGATTCACTTAAAAAATCTAAGACAAAAAATAAAAGAGCAAATACAATGAGATGTGGAATTAGAAGAGGCACTGTTACACCTGTGAACAGATAAGGACAAACAATCTCATGAATGCACAGCTACCAGTCATTTTCAACATATACATAAGAATGTGCTTGCCAACTAATATACCATAAAGTAACAAACATATTCAGAGCATGACACGTGTCTGTACAGAGCTCTTCAAGATATAGATCAAGAAAGTGTTTTATCCAGATCAAACAGGCACGGGAGTCAAAAGTGTATGGTTCAGAACATAGCACCGCCTTCCATATCCTACCTACCTCAGAGTAAGAAAACAGAGTTCGATATGGTAACTACTATCTTCGGACATCTTCAAATCCCTACTTTTATGGCTCCTAATCCTACTCAACTTATGAGATCTACAACCTATAAATAAGACCATAAGGTACGCTCTCAAGGGATGTTCAATTCTTCTTTCCAATTACAACTTTATTTTCTTTACCGACTTTATCATCAGAGCGGCTACCACCAGAGCCTTTCCAGTGACCCTCTGATCCCGATTCTTGACAGGTAACAAAGGACGGGAGACCCTTTTAATCAAAGAGGAACAACATCAGTTTGGCGCCGTTTGTAGGAACGACAATCGTTCTTGCTATCTTTTCTTCAAAACAACAAATCTTTGGAATTTTTCTTCCAAAAGACAATGGCTCTCAGCCGTCGTCCTAGAAAGAATTCTCAAAACCCTCAGAATTAGCCTCCTGCTGGAAGAGGAAGGGGACAAATACCCAATCGTTTACAACAGCAGCTTGATCGGATTCAACGACAGTCTGATCAGATGCAGGAACAACTCACTGCCATGTCACAAGCTCTGACTTCACTGGCCTGCAGCCAACGGAGCAACCCTTCTCCTCCTCCTACTAACATTGTTCACAGAGGGCCTTAGCCTCCCACCACCACCACGGGCGGAGGATCTCCCAACGAGGAATTGCCTAACTTGCAACCGCTGCATCCCCATGGTAACACTCATATGGGGGTTGATCCCTAGACGTCAACAGCTGTGGGGAGAGGGATGTCCACATTTCATCCAGTTGTCCACTATCAGAGCAGAACGAGAATTCCTACTCCAATGGCCTCTGGAGCCAATCCAACGCCACAGGAATTCCGACCTCCCGAGACTCCAATCCCCCCAGTCTTGGGAAGGCATAGAATGGCAACGAGGCGGGTTTGGGGCGGGTTTGCCGTTCCCCAACCGCGACCCCGTTTATATTCCCCTACTTCACCTCGCCCCGCCCCGAACGGAACCCTGATATGTATATATATTTTTTAAGTAAATTAAAACTTTTATTTTGATAAGTAAATTATTATTTTTTTGCCAAAATAACTAATACAAGAAAAAAAATATGAGTATAATATGAAAAACCTTCAAACTAATTTTATATAGTGTTGTTTATTGGTAAATATAGTGTATATAAAAACAAATAAAAAAACTTAATATATAAACGGGACATATAAACGGGACAGGGTGACCATCCCCCTGAACCCCCCCCCGAATCTGACAGGGTTTTAAAAGCCACACCCCGACCCCGTTTGTGAGCACCCATACCCGCCCCATTAGGGGCGGGGTGGGTCCCCAACGGGGTGGGGCAAATGGACATTCCTAGGAGGGCAGCATCCTCCTGCTAACACCGGACAAATTCCTCCCCTAAGTCAAGGATTTGGAGGTATAGGACAAGATTAATAACGGGTACCAATCCCACAACAAGTCTTACTTCGAGCCCCTCAGAGGGTAGAGGAAATAGCAAACTCTCAGGAGCAGACAATCTCAACTAGAGGGTTCCATACCCCTCCAGAGCAAGACGAACTAAGTAAATTGCTCGGGAGGTTCTCCACACCATTTACCTCTGCTATAATGACAGAAGAACGGCCGAAGAAGTTCGTTGTCCCAAAATTCACCCTCTACAACGGATCTAAGGACCCTAGGAACCACCTATCTCACTACCAACACACAATGGCTCTCCATGGAGATACTGATGCCTTCATGTGCCGAACTTTCGTGACGAGCCTTAAGGGCGCCGCCCTTAAGTGGTTCCACAACCTCTCCCAAAAATCGATCAGCAATTTTTATAAGCTCAATAGGTTATTTCTTAACCGATTCTTAGCTAGCAAGAAGTTAAAAAAAAAAACCAGAATTCTAGCTAACTGCAAAGCAAACATAGGGAGAATCACTTCGGGAGTACATAGCTCGTTTTAACACTGAGCTCACAGAAATAACTGACTGCAGTCCAATCTTCCTAGTGCCCGCCCTCATTTCGAGCCTTGGGCCTAGACGCTTTCAGGATTCCTTGACCAAGAATCCTCCCATCTATATGACAGCACTCATGGAACGAGCGCAGAAGTATATTAATATTGAAAATACAAAAACTTCTTTCCAAAAAGCAAAAGAACAAGCTCAGAAGGATGAGCAAGTCCAGAAGAGAGATAACAATGATAACAAGAAGAGGATTAAGAGCCCCAACAAGAGAACAACACTTAGAGCTCAGAATAATTCTAACTCTGGGAGGTATGGAACTTACACCCCTCTGAATGCTTCTCTTGCTCACATATTCCAATAGATTCAAACTCGTGAAAACTTGAGGTGGCCAGAGCCACTAAAAAGCCACCCCGACTCAAGAAATCAGAACAAATATTGTGATTTTCATAAAAAGCACGAACACACAACGGAGGAATGCAGAGCTCTCAAGCAAGAAATAGAGCATCTCATCAAAAGAGGACGACTGTGAGAATTTGTTCGCCAGGACAGGAGGCAGAACTCCCGTGACAAGAGACCACCTCAAAAAAGGCAAAAGCAAAGGCCTGAACAGAGAGAAATTCGAAACGATCAACAACGGCAAAATAATCAGGTCATCTTTGTGCTTCACGCTGACAATGCAATGACAGGGATGTCTAATCGAGACAGGAAAAGATATGCTCGAGAAGCAAGGGCAGAATCCTGTGTCATCCAGATCTCGACCATTGAGAAAAAGATAAAGTCAGAACCTCAGATCCAGTTTTCTGAATTAGACCTCATTAGGATACATTGTCCCCACAGCGATGCTCTTGTCATCTCACTCAAAATCGCTAATTTTGAGATCAAAAGGGTTCACGTAGGTACTGGAAATTCCACCAACGTATTATTCTACGAACCCTTCAAACACATGAAGCTCAACTCTAATGACATCAGAGCTACTGTCGCTGTCATGGTAGGATTCGACCGGAATCTCAGCATCCCAATAGGCAAAATTGATCTACTTACCACGATAGGAGAAAGGGACGAACAGAAGACACTGATCTCGGAATACATGGTCCTAGACACTAAATCTTCTTATAATATCATTATTGGGAGACCTTGGATCCATCAAATGGGAGCGGTTACTTCAACCCTCCATCAATGTTTGAAATATGTCCATAACAATAAAGTTCTCACCATCAAAGATTGTCAGCCCACTGCCCGGAAATGTCATGCCCTCGCACTGAAAGAAAAGCCCTCCAAATAGCAATTACTAGTACCCTCACAAGAGGAAAAATTCATCATCTTCCAACCTTCCTGAGGTAGAAGAATGTCCTTCTGAAGTTGACGAGCCGCTAAATCCCAGAGGAAGAGATAGCGTAATCAAACCAATAGAGGAGCCCATCAAAGTACTCATTAGCACTCAAGGAGAGGGAAAGTACGTACAAATTGGCTCAGTCCCATCTCCTTCCGAGCAAAAGGATTTTGTTAAATTCCTAAAAGACAACCTTTCAGTATTTGCTTGGGAAACAAGAGATGGAGGGAATAGATCCTGATTTTATCTCTCACAAGCTGATGACAGATCTAGACCATCCTCCGGTAAGACAAAAAATGAGAACATTTGCCCTTGAACGCTGTAAAATCATCAATAAAGAGATTCAGAGGTTGCTAAATGCTGGAATGATAAGAGAGGTATTTTATCCAAAATGACTTGCCAATACAGTTCTTAAAAAAAAAAAAAAGAACGGCAAGTCGAGGGTCTGCGTTAACTATACCGAACTATATAAAGCTTGTCCCAAGGACAGCTTTTCTCTTCCCATAATTGATTAGCTTGTTGATGCCACGACAGGTCACGAACTTATGAGTTTCATGGATGCTTATTCTGGATACAATCAAATTCAAATGTATCCTCCAGACCAGGAGAAAACAGCCTTCATATCAGAACAAGGTCTCCATTGTTATAAAGTGATGTCGTTCAGTTTAAAGAACGCTAGAGCTACGTACCAGAGGCCTGTAAACAGAATGTTTGGCCCCCAAATTGAGAATACAATGGAAGTCTACATCGATGATATGCTTGTAAAAAGTGTTCGGAAGGGTGACCACATCCAGCACTTGAGTCAGACATTCAATATCCTAAGGAAACATAGAATGAAGTTAAACCCTTTAAAATGTACCTTCAGGATCATAGAAGGGAAATTCTTGAGTTTTCTAGTCTCTCAAATGGGAATTGAGGCAGATCCCTCACAGATCAAAGCTCTTATTGAATTAGAATCACCTAAAACTAAGAAAAACATCAAAGACCTGAATGGAAAGATAGCAACACTGAATAAGTTTATCTCTAAATCTACGGATCGGTGTCTTCCGTTCTTTAAAGCCTTGAGGGGAGTAAGGCTCTAGAATGGACCCCTGAAAGCGAAGAGGCCTTCCAACAACTCAAGCAATACTTAGCATCACCTGAACTCTTTTCAAAATCATTACCAAGGGAAAAACTACTCTTATACTTAGTTGTATCAGAAAGTACCATCAACTCCACTTTAGTTAGGGAAAACAAGGGAATTCAAAGGCCTATCTTTTACGTCAACAAGGCACTTCTCGACACCAAGACGAGGTACTCCGAAATTGAAAAACTGGCCTTAGCCTTGGTGATATCCTGCTCAGAAGCTCAGACCATACTTTTAAGACCATCCTATCTTTTAAAATTAGTCCTACACAAACCTGAAGTTTCGGGACAACTGGTCAAGTGTTCAATAGAACTAGAAGAATTTAACATATCCTATATACCACGGACTGCTATCAAAGGCCAAGTATTAGCGGACTTTGTAGCAGAGTTTACTAGAACACTGCATTCAAAAGCTCAAACTACTACACACTTCGGTTTGGCTACTTTACACTGATGGTTCGTCTACCAACAAAGGCTCTGGAATAGGTATAACACTTCAGTCTCCTGATGGGATCGTAACCGAAAAAGCCATCAGCTTGGTATTCAGAGCCTTTAACAATGAAGCCAAGTATAAGCACTTATCCTTAGGATGAAACTAGCTCTAAAATGTGAAGCTCTGAATCTTGAAGCATTCTCGGACTCTCAGCTTGTGGTGAGTCAAGTTTTGGGAGAATTTTCCACTAAGGATAATAGGATGACCAAAAACTCAGAGTTAGTGGAATCACTAAAGCAATCTTTCCAAAAATTCACTGTTCAAAGATTGAAAGAAACCAAAACTCCAAGGCTAACACTTTAGCAAAAATGGCCTCCCATCTCAAGCCAAAAAATGACTCAATGGTGAAAATCTCCTACCAGTCAAAACCTAATACTGAGGTAATACAATCCCTTCAAATTTCAGAACAGCCTCAGAATTGGATGACTCCCATCATCCAGTATCTGAAGGAAGGGTTGCTTCCAGAGGACAAGAATCAAGGCAGACGAATTCGAATTAGGGCAGCTCGGTATTTAATTCTTAAAGAAAAGCTTTACCGAAGGTCCTACACACAGCCCCTCCTACGGTGCCTAACTCCATAAGAGGACCACTACGTCCTAACTGAGATGAGATACATGAGGGGATCTGTAGCAACCATAATGGCGGTAGAATCATAGCCCACCGAGTACTAACTCAAGGCTACTACTAGGCCGGTATGCTAAAACAGGCTAAGGAATATGTCCAGAAATGTGACAAATGTCATCGATTCGCCTCATGCCAACATCAACCTCATCATGAACTCGTCCCTATCGCAAGTCCTTGGCCTTTTGCCCAATAAGGAATAGATTATTGTAGGGTCATTACCAAAAGCTCCCTAAAACAGAAAATTCCTACTAGTCGCCATTGACTATTTTTCTAAATGGACGGAGGCTGAACCACTAACCAACATAACAGAGGTAGAAGTAAAGAATTTTACTTGAAAAAATATAGTATGCAGGTTCGGTATACCCCGCGTCATTATTTCAAACAATGGGACGCAGTTTACTGGAAAGGTATTCGGGAAGTTCTGTAAAGAACTACACATCAGTCATCACTTCTCCTCTCCAAGGTACCCGCAAGCTAATGGGCAAGCCGAAGTTACCAACTGCACTATTCTCGAGGCAATTAAGAAAAGGTTGGAGGAGGCAAAGGGAAGATGGGTCGAAAAACTCCCAGAGTACTCTAGGCTTACCGAACTACTAAAAGGACCCCAACTGCAAAAACACCATTCTCACTCTCCTATGGCACCGAGGCAATCATTTCTATAGAAATTGGCTTGCCAACCCTTAAGACAAACTGCTTTGACCAAGGGACCCATAATCATCAGCTTGCGGAGAATCTGGACTTACTGGAAGAAAGACGTGAGCAAGCTCGAATTAGAACCGAAGCCTACCAACAAAGAATGGCTAAATGTTTCAACCAAGAGTTAAAACCCATCAATTTCTAGCTTGGAGATCTCGTCCTAAGAAGGGTGTTTCCGAACACTAAAGATCCCACATGGGAAAACTTTTTCCTAATTGGGAAGGACCTTACACAATAACCAAAATCGTCAGACCTACGACTTATTGGTTGGAAGATTTAACTAGGAAGCTTGAACCCAGACCTTGGAACATTGAACATTTATCAGTGCACAAACCCTAAAAGCCTTGTACCCATTACAAGTGTTACAGGTTTGGTCCATTTCACTCAATGCACAGACCCTTAAAAGCGTTGTACCCATTACAAGTGCTACAAGTCTAATCCATTGAATCAGTATACAGACCCCTCGAGACCTTGTGTTCATTACGAGTGTTATGGGTCTAGTCCATTTTTCTCATTCTACAGACCTATAGAAAACCCATGTTTTATTTACAAGTATTATAGATTTGTCTGTCATGAATTACCAGTATGCAGACACTTGAGAAACCTTCTTTTAATTATAAGTGTTACGGTTCTGTATGTCCTGTTTTTAGACCTCCGAATTAGCTTGCGAGTGCTTTGGAGTCTCTAAAGAGCTTATGTTTTTTACTGACCTAGATATTGAAGAAATTATCTTGAAGTCAGACATACTACAAAAATATCAAACAAGATACAAGTTCTGGACTGAACAAAGTTTCATATATTAGCCCAAAAGGGAAAAAATTACAAGATTAAATATATATATATATACAAAGACATCCCTAGTCTACTCTACTACTGGTTCGGTAGTTTCTAAAGCAGCAACTTGAGAAAGTTCTGGATCCACCTCCTCTTCTTTGTCGTCAGCATCCGGCGCATCAATCTCAACTTGGTAGACTTCAATGTCATCTACCCCAATCAGATCCAACTCAGGATACTTCTTACGGAGCTTCGTCCTGAAGGTTCGGTATCCATACTCGATCAGCTCGCCACCCAAATCCTGGACTTCAGCCTTCAGATCCACCTCAGTTTGGGCTCTGACGGCCTCAGTTTGGACAGAGGCAGCCTGGAAGTCTTCGAACCTCTTTTTGAGGTCTTCCAATTCAGTAGCAAGGGCGTCCCTCTCGGACTCCAGAATTGAGTGGGAATTGGCAGCTTCCTTCAGTTTTTCCTCGGCTGCCGCTACCGAAGACTGCACAATTCCCAACTGAAATCTGGCCTTATCGAGCTCAGATTGGAGGGCGTTAATCTGCTCGGAATTCTCAAGGGAGTCCATGATGGCTGCCAAGCCATGCATAGCCTGGAAAAAGCAAGCAACACAATCAGATCAGAATAGGTTATGTATAAACTACAAAACTAGGAAATTAAAAATAAGGAAAAGTGATACAGAACTCACCCTCATGTGAAAGGCCATAAGATCTTTGGCAATCTTCTAAGACCTCAGACACTTTGAACTTGCTTGGGCCTGTTGCCCAAGAGTCCTCATAAGCCTTCTTCACGGCCGACGTGCCACAATCATTAGACCCTGAGGAAACAACAACAAACTTGCCCTTCCCCCTTTTTATTCTTCAGAGCAGTGGGCACCGGGGGTAGAAGGGCCTCCTGAATAGGAGAAATCCCCAAATCCTCTGAGACAGTTCTCTCGGGGGAGTTAGAAATTAACCTCATTCTTTTCACTTGAAAGGAAGGCTCGGCAAGGGAAGAGTTTTTCCCAACCTTCTTCTTCTTCTTTCCTGGCAGCCATCCGGTCACTAGGAATTTCTTCAAACTTTCGGTTCGGTCCGGTCCCGCACCAAACCAACCTCCATCAAATTTTTGGGGCAAAGAATGGCGTCGTGAGAACAATTGTTGGTCTGAAAGAACCTTTTATACTTCTTTTGAAGATCAACTGTGAAAATTGATATCTTCCAAACTCTCTTATCTGCACAGACGCACAGGATTAGGCTCAAAAAGAAAAACAAATAAACAAAATGAGAAAGCCTAAAGAATGCAGAACTAAAAAAGGTACCTCACCCTTAATCCCAGTCTTCCGTGGGAAGGTAGAAGCCTAGCTCTCGAAGTCCTCGAACTCCCATCCTCCTTTTACGAAGACGTACCATTTCTTCCAGGTCTTGTTGGAAGTGGGTACAGAGGAGAGAGGTCTGAACCCTTTGTCGAAAGACATATAAAACATGCCCTCCAGCTTCAGGTATTTCATATCCATATTGCTCTTAATTAATGGGAGGTCTAACTCGACATTGATTAAGTGTCCAAAAACTATAAATCCCAGTAAATGCCTCTAGCTGTTTATATTCAGACCAGCAAGGCAGATATTAAACCAATTAAAAAATTTCCTAATGAAAAGGTGGAAGGGAAACCTAACCCCTATCACAAACCACTCAAGGTAAGCACAGATCTCGCCTTGCTCAGTACTGGACGGGCGATTCATGGGTCTTGGTACCCTACAAGACACGTTTGTGGGGAAGTCAAAAGCAACCCTCAGAGCATCTATCATGCCCTGAGTCGTGGCGCTTTCTCTCTCCTCCCTTTTGTAGGGTCTACCCAAGGTTTCCCCCACAATATTTCTAGGCTCTATGAATGCCTCTACTATCTTAACTTCAGAACCAAGATTTGGGTTACTGAAAATCCTATTTTCTACGTTCTCCGATGGGCTACTGGCTACAAGGTTAGCTTTTGTTTGGTCATATATCTCCAGGGACTCTTCTGTTTCATAGCCGATGCTTGACTGAGCATCGGAGGTCGACATGGTCGAAGTAAAAAAGTGAAGAAGAACGGAAAAAGATACGAAGAACTTAGAAAAAGATTTGAAACCAAACATGACCGCAGAGTTGATCGGAGTTGATCTTTTTAGACGTCGGAGTTCGTCTTACTCGAAGTTTTCTCTGGCGATGTGATAAAGAAGCAAAAAATGATGAAAGGAGGGGCATCAATGTGCTCCCCTCGCCTCTTTATAACGAAAGATCTAACAGGTGTCATGTGGGAGACCCTCGATTCCAAACCATCGCGGCATTTAGAACAATAATGGCCTCATAGTTCCAACCGACAGCTGACGCAATGAATGTCGCATCAAACACATTTATACCTATTACGCGTGTAATGACTCAGAATCCCTAATCTCAGCTTTGCACGGGTATCACAGAACTGAGGCTCGGGGGGGGGGGGGGGAAGTAGCTGATATACCATAAAGTAACAAGCATAGCATGACACGTATATGTACAAAGCTCTTCAAGGTACAGATGAAGAAAGATTATTTTATCAAGATCAAACAGGCACGAGGTCAAAAGTGTATGGTTCAGAACATAGCACCGCCTTCCATATCCTACTGACTTCAAAATAAGAAAACAAAATTCGATATGACAACTATTATCTTTGGATATCTTCAAATTTCTATTTTTATGGCTCCTAATCCTACTCAACTTAGAAAATCTACAACTTATAAATAAGATCATAAGATACGCTCTCAAGGGATGTTCAATTCTTCTTTCCAATTACAGTTTATTTCTTTACTTTATCATCGGAGCGGCTACCACTAGAGCCTTTCAGGTGACCCTCTGATCCCGAATTCGTGACAAATAGTGAAGGACGGGAGACCCTTTTAATCAAAGAGGAGCAACATCACCAGCCAATTTGTAAAACTTAACAGATTTTACTTTTACATTGATCGTCAGCATGATTTAAGAAGAGGGAAAAGAAAACATTATTGCAGATGCATAATCAAATTAGAAGTACCAACCACATAAAATTCAGGATCCAGCAAAAAGAAATAAATTCGTAAGCTTATGAGCAAATGATAGGGAAAATGGGGTAATCTCTTCACTTTTTCCCTGTTCCAAAACAAAGGACTAAAGCTGTTTCCAAAGCCAGTAAATGAGTAGGCATTCTTCAATCGGGGAACGAGGGAGAGAAAAAAGAGGGGGGCAGTAGTAGATGATTTACCAAGAAAATTGGTATTAGCATTTAATAGGAAATAAAGTCTTTTTTCTACTCACCCCACTAAAAAAATGGGTCTTTTTTTCTAGGTAAGTCATGAAACCTTGTTTAGCAGTAGTAAATAGATTAAAACCCACTATAGGAACACATGTACAAACTGAGATTTGCGAAAGAATACAAAAGGACCACTCGCGGAAAAGGACGGATCTGAAAGTCCCAAATCTATCCCGTTAAATTTGGTCTTTTCACCAAATCTTCATCAACCCAAAAACGGAACAACGGTTCATGTGGGTGTGTTGGTGATTGAGAATTTTTCAACTCCCCTCTGATGTAATGTGAGTACAGTCTACTGGACAGGTAAAGCAAAAAACAATCATAGGAAAGGCGACACTTCCCCCGACAGGTTTAAAAAGGGAAGGGAAGTGAGTCTAGACTCTGGAGAGGGAAAAATAAAGAACATAATACTAAAACTCTGAGAGTGTGAGTGTGAGCGCGCGCGCTATTAGTAGAGAGAGAGAGAGAGAGAGAGAGAGAGAGACCTTCCTTTGGTTCGGAACAATCATCAGAAGAAATAGCGAAGCTCCTCAACCTTCTGGAAGTATAAAATTTAATTCTTCTTCGTATTCTAGTCGCCGGCGAAAGCAGTAGATGCTGTGGTTGTTTAGTAAATCCAGGAGTAGAAGTAGAAGATGCTGTTTTTGTTTAGTATTGCGGATTCGCGGAAACGTCAACGCAACGGGGGAGGACTGTCAGACCGTCACAGGCTTCGAACAGAGATTTCAATTTCCAGATGCTGGAAAAGAAACCCAGTTTTAGGCCAAGTAAAACATGTCTTGATATACAACAATAAATACCTACATAAAATAATTAGGGCAATTCGGAGAAAGATCAAAAAATAATAATACAATTATTTATTAGACCAAGTTTAAATAAAATTAATCAAATATTCTCAATTTTTATTTTTTGACTCGATTACTATTTACATAAAATTTAGGCTATGTTAAACAAAATTATTTAAAGTTTAAAATTTTAATAAATTATAAATTCGATTTTAATAAAATTTATATATGTACACTCTAAAAAACGAAATCTATTTAATAATATTCATATTGAATATGAAAATTTGAAAAAAAAAATTTATTTTTCAAACTATAAAATTTTATTTTCCCTGAATGACGCATTTTAAAAAAAATTTACATTTTCAAGAAGATAGTGAGATTTTATTTTTATTATGAATTTATTGGTTCTTATAAGTTTTATTCAGTTTTTTGAGTTGCATTTTGGATGTAAATTTCAATTTTGTTATGAATTTATTGGTTGTTATTAGTTTTATTCAATGTTTTAAGTTGCATTTTTTTTATGTCAAACGCCTTTCAAGTAGTGAAATTTGCAACAAAAACAAATTATTCGAAAAAAAATGACTAGTAAAATTTTACTTTTGTGTAATTATGTAAACAAAATACCCATATTTTTTTAAACTGTAGCATATTCTCATTTTCTAATCATAATACTACTTTAGAAAATAAATTTCCATCAATAGGTTGAAACATAGGATTGATGGGCAATATGATTCATAACAGCAGTAATCAAACTACTATTTAATATGCTAATTTGCTATTCAAATAAAGTTTGTGGGAAGTACAAGCCTTAGCTTGTACTTATGCTAGTGGAATTCATTCCTAAAATTCTATTATGAACAGCAATAAATTTATTCACATCTTTAAATCTTTCTTCATTGCAATTAGCGTGGAGCCACGTAAGGAAGAGATTGTAAGATCAATTAGATATGGACCTTGAGATGTAATGATGATTTGATTTTTTTCGATTAAAATACGTTCAACAGATCAGGTATTAGAAGAGTGATGAGGTTGAGGATAAGCGATTGGAAGTCCAGTAGGCTCGGCAGAGGGTGGCAGTGGTCTTCTAATCAGCAGTGATGGTGCTTTTGATTGGCGGTGATGACAACAGTGGCAGCATGCGACGAGAGTGGAGTTGGTGGTCAGTGGTGTGGTCATGGGTTTGTGCAGGATGTGAAGGGAAGAGGAAGGATGGTGGGGTTAGGGTTCATACGGGAGTGATAAATAACATAATAGGGTATTGTTACCATTGGACTATTAGTGTTATTACATACAAAAATTACAAATGTCATGTCATCATACTAGACTGAACTCAAAAATAGAAATAACCAATTCTTTAATCTTGAATTGGAAATATTCATGGACCTTATAATAATATAACAATATGCTTAAGGACTTAAGGATGATTAACCTACATAATTAACAATGCAAGGTGAGTAAGAGTAACACGAGAGGCTTACGAGATAGAATTCATATAAGCCTAAATCCATGTTGGGACAGCGAGAAAAAAGGGTTGGATAAGATAAATGTTATTCTATCTCTTGTTTAGCGTCTTCAATTGGATTGAATATTTATATCTCATGAACAATTTATATCACACATCCTACTCAAGTGTGATATAACTTAATACCAAGTGAATGTTGGTATTTGAGTTATCCCTTCCTACTGGGATATAAGATATAACACCACATCATAAAAAAATATCACAACACAATAATATAGAAAGACAAATACGTCTAAGAGTCAAGTTAAAAAAAAAAAAACCAAAAATATTTTTTTTTTATTGTTCAAAATTATTTTTTTAATATGCTTCATATTTTTTTTGTTTTTTTTATACCAACGATAGACTATAATATATATTCAGACACTACTAATATGTATGTATGTAATTATTCATTTGAATGATTCTTAGTAATACGGATTATAGTTTTTTTTTAGTCATGCAGAAAGTGAGAGTATGTTATATTGTGATTATAGTTATTAGATTTTGTAATTAATTTGTGAATAAAATTTTAATTTTAATTACCTCATATGCATAAATTAGAAAAAAAAATTAAATGACTTTCAGAAAATAAATTTTGAAGACCTTGAGAAAAATAGTACATAAGAAAATAAAAATTAAAAAATAGTAATATCTGAACTTTATATCCGATGGGCACCCAAACACAATATTAGAATATAACAACATATTTAGTCTTTTATCTGGGTCAGATCCAAACACTAGATTGGAATATTCAATATTTCACATGATATTATATCCTATCCAATCCCACATTCTTATTTTGTTGTCCAAACAGGAGCTGAATAAATAGATATGATTAACATTGACTTAAAAATTACTAGAGTAACAAACCAAAGCCCCCATCCACTCTCTTTAAACAATACCACTAGATAGTATTAGGAATATGCATGTTAAATACAAACAAAAACAAAAAACGCTATTTTTTGTGTCCATTTATGGACAGAGCTTAGTGAATGTTCAAACATGCATTTTCTAAACGACGCCACATAATCCCATTCTTTTCGTATTTGTGTCTACCATAATGCCTCTTTGTCTCTCTTCCAATTAAGAGTTAATTAGCCTTGAATCCCTCAAGAAGTTACTATATTATTATAAGATTCACGCATGTTTCAAATATGAGGTATATGACTTAGTCGTTTTAAATTTGGATCCATTATGATGACATGGTACTTGTACTTTTTTTTTTTATAAATGACAATAATACCCAATGATACATATACCTCCAAAACAAAACAAAAAAAAACCCAAATCATCGACTTTGGGAAATCTCCAAATATCAAACCATCTACTTTGTACAACCACTAAGAAATTTTACATGCATCACCTCTCTTATATTTCTTCTCAGGTTCTGATTGGAACTGCATATTGGCCTTGTAGAATTATAGATGAGAAACAACATTTAGTGACCCACTAAATAACAAATTAGAGATTCTGATCAAACACAATATTGTGCCGACGAGAGGGGAAACAACGATTAATGTCAATTCATGGGTTCCGAGCAAATGAATGGCACAATGAAACTTGTTTGGCTGAAAGCAATCTAGTAACTTCATCCATAATTGTGTTCAAATGGCGATGAAGGCGACGTGTGAATGATATAGGAACAACCACAAGATCATGTAAATTTTTTTATAAATGAATAATACCCAATGACACGTATACCTCAAAAAAAAAAAAAAAAATCCAAATCATCTACTATGAGAACTCTCTAAATATCAAACAGTCGACTTTGTACAACCACCAAGAAATTTTACACGTATCACATCTCTTCGTCTTTCTTTGCAAGTTCTTACTAAAAGTACATCTTGGCTTTGTAGAGTTAGAAATGAGAAACAGCATATGTTGACCCACTAAATAACAAATCAGAGATGTTGATCAAACACACTATTGTGTCCGACGAGAGGGAAAAAATATTTAATGTCAATTCATAGGTTCCAAGCAAAGGCCTGTCACAGTGGAACTTACTTGGTCAGAAACAATCTGGTAACTTCATCCATAATTATGATGAGATGGCAATGAAGGTGACAAACGAATGATATAGGAACAACCATAGGATCATTTGTAGCAATACAGAGTCTAAGCAATGATAAAGAGAAAGACCATTTTTCATCTCATTTGGCAGTATTATGACCCCAAGGCATCATATCATTATTGGATAATACCCCATGTTGTTCCAAATATCATGGAAGTAAAATTAGTGGCATCAACGCAAGCCATTAATTTAATTGGAAAGTAAAACTTTTTTAAGTTAGTTTGATCAATTACTCTGCATGCATGTTTCATTAATCAAGGGTGGCATGTTCAATACACAATGATGCAAGGTAGTGTGTTTGTCACAACCCACACCCCACGTAGGATGGAGTTATGGTCCACAACCGGCCACTAAGGCCTCATACAAAATCAAATGAGCTGTATAATGGATAATTTATTAATATAGCAGAAATGTAACATTTTTAACACGTTAGGTTCATATCAAACTCGTACCAACCACATTTGATCAGAGTAAATCTAAGTTTAATATCAAACTCACACTTGCAAAATTTATTACCAGTTATTTACATACACAACTGGCTAACACACAAAATGGCCATTGTATATATACAGAAGCCTACATAGGCCCAAAGGAGATATTTACAAGTCTCACTATACAATTTTACAAACTCTTCTTCCTTAAGTTCCCTCCCCATCTTAAGCTTCATTACTTGAAAAATTGGTTAGGAAATAGGGTGAGCTAATAAAGCTCAATGAATAATACTAATGCTCAGTCATGCGTTTTTATAGCAAAAGAACTTTAAATAAAATCATGGATATCAAGCATTACTGAAATATTTCAAATGAATTTTCAGAAACAGAATTGTTATTTAAACATTTGAATAGCAACAAGTAACCCAATAAAGCTCATAACAGATATCAAATATCATTTAACATGCCCATTACAACGGTCGGAACAGAAGAATCTGCGTCAACTCGGATTCTGAACAGAATGTCATATATAATGACAATCACTTATAGTGACATTGAAGAGATTTATGGGCTACTTATGAGCCTACCGGCTCTTGGTCCCCTGGTAAGGACATAATAAAAGGGTTCGTGTAATGACATCTATAGAAATACATTCTAAATCATGTGATTATCCATGGATTTTCAATCTATTTATCAAATATACTTATAAAATGTAATTCAATTTCATCAATAGAGAATATAGCATAATACTTTGCTTGTTAAAATATTGAATAACATATTTAACAATATCACATTCAATTCACCATTTCAGGGAACCGAATTACTCACCTTGTACTCTTAAAGCACTTATTGATTCTCTTTCTCTCCTAAGGAACCCTGCATACATATATTTCATATTATAACCATATTTGAGTGCAATGTAACATTATTTAGTTATGCTTGTCCCATTATAGTTCAAACAACACAATTTGGGATTATAGTAAAATTTCCCATATTATAATTCCATTGAAGCTTCCTTTGACTATTCTTAGAATTTATTTACATCAAATACAAGGTTTTTAAACAATTGGGACAACATTTGCACTATCCCCATTTATTCTGCATAAAAACTTCATTTTTAAGTTCCAAGTGTTGGTTGGTTCAATACTTATATCTAGCATCTTGAATCATCATTTAGACTAATCATTTAACTTTAATTAATGTAATTTTTTTTAATTTCCAGCAGCATTTTTCCTTACCATTTCTCACATTTAGAGTTCATTTGATAATCTAATCATACTAATTATAACCTAGATAGTGCTAGGATTGTTTTAACACCATTAATCATTAACCAATTAGTTTAATTAACACTCATTAATCATGATGCATCGTTTTACATTATATATGTTGCTCCTGTATCCATGTAATTACTATTCCATTCAAAACTTGTTAGAACTTCAAGACTAGTTTAGAATTTCATTAAATTCTTAATTGAATTTGAGTTCTTAGTCATTTTAAATATTTATTTTTTGATTAAATTAAAGAATAATGATATTAGGACTAGAATTCATAGTTTGATTGTTTAAGAATTCAGCCTCTGGGTTAATCTTCCTTAAGCTTCTTTCTTTTTCCTTCTTGTTCTCTTATTTTCTCTACTTTCTTTATTGCTCTTATTATTCTGTCCAGTACATTCTAGAGAGCTTCTTGATTATCTCTATAATTTATTTTGTAAGGCATAATAAATACAAACATGTATCTATATGTGGGATAGGTGTCACCTAGTGAACTCCCACATATTTGAAGTGTTTTATTTTGATTAGCTCTATATTTACCTTCTCTTACTAATCTGATTTTTTTGTCCCCTTTATGTATATATATAGACAAATCTCTACACACGCTTCTCAAGAATAGTCAACAATGGTGGACTAGATATTCCAAATTGTGTGTCCCTTGCCCATGTGAACAATCGTCTTTCTTACCTTTGTCTAATTAAAATTAACTTAGGATGATTATAAGGTTTATGTTATAACCTAGGATTAGTACAAGTCCACCTCATTTAAACACCCTAATTAACCAGTTAGAATTAACTTAATTCAGTAATCATGTATTAAGGTTTACTAATTAAACATAATTAGTTTAGATATAACAATTTTAAGAACCTTCCAATAACCTATCACAAACTATTTTAAGTTAGTTAAGTATGCTCTAATTATGCTTAACCTTAGAATAATGATTAACCTAATTAATCATGTTTTAACTTAAGAATCATTTTAAAAGCTTACTAGAAATATCGTTTTGTTTTTAATTTCTTCTACTAGGATTTTAATTATTGCCTCACTATTCATACTAGTAAACTCATCACTTTGAATCACATAATCATGCTTTAGACATACTCTAATCCACATTTTATCATTACTTAAAGTGAATTTACATATAGCAATAAAGTATAATAAAAGTAATAAGATCTAGGATATTACATCCTCCCTTGCTTTTTAAAAGTTTGGTCCTCCAAACTTGGCATACCTTATGTCTCGAGGAAATGAGGATATTTTGCTCGAATCTATTCCTCTCGTTCCCAAGTGGCTTCCTCCACCGAATGATTCTGCCACAAAACTTTTATTAATGGGATAATCTTGTTCCTCAAAACTCGTTCTCGATGATCTAATATGCAAATTGGTTTTTTAGTATAACTTAAGTCTTCTTGCACCTCTAATGTTTGACAGTCTATCACATGACTAAGGTCTGGGAGGTACTTTCTCAGCATAAAAATATGAAAAATATTATGTATGCTAGCCAATTTTGATGGAAGAGCAAGGCAATGTGTCGCTAGGCTAACTTTTTCCAAGATTTTCAAAAGGTCCTATTAATCGAGGGCTCAACTTCCCTTTCTTTCCAAATAGTAGTACTTCTTTAGAGGGAGACACCTTTAGGAACACACGATCTCCAACAACAAATTCCAAATCTCTTATTCTAACATCAACATAGTTTTTTGGGCGACTTTAGCAATCTGTAGTCTCTATTGTATCAATTTAACCTTATCAATGGTTAATTTTTATATTTTCTATGGACTTGTGGCCAAACAGCTCTGATACATCACTGTTTTAATATGCCCTTCCAATAATATATTGACATGTGTATTATGACTTACTTTTTTATGGACAATCGCACACATGGTAGAATATTATTAGATTAGCACGCCGCCATGTGGTGCTCCAACCTGCTAAAAGCTTTCTTTAAAAATTCTCAAAATTTAGTCGGTGCATGTGGTCTGACTTGGAGCTGGAAGCCCCCTGGCTTTGTATCTGAGATTATTGCGCCTAGCCATAAGAGTTGTTAAATGCAAAGTCAAGCGAGTGGTAGACTTTAATCCATTTCCAACCACACCTTCTAATTTTAATTTCGACATAATGAATTGACACGACATCTGATGAAATAGATACATAAAAAAGGGTTAATTACACTTACCTCCCCTATAGTTTATGCACAATTACAGATACCTCTTCTATGGTTTGTAAACTTATATTGACCCCCTTTTGCTTTGGGTTTCAATTGCAGAATCCCCTTTCCATGAGTTAATGTTACTAACAAAGGTGAAAATTGATGACGTAAGTAACAAAAATTACTAAATGGTCAAAATACCTTTAGAAATAGTGGAATGACTATATTGGCCCTAAATCATAATGCAAATTTACGAAATTGACATAACAAGCAAGCTCCTTCACCCACAAAGACAAAGCAAGACTCTTTATTTCCTTTTGTTTAGCCGTTAGAGTCCCCAATCTGCACAAAAGCTCTCATTTCTTCTTCTAAGCAACTTATGCACAACCCAAAACAAATGTTAATTTTCTGCTTCATTCTAAAATTTGAATTTCACTATCATACTATGTTGCTTTAACAAGCAACTCCTTCAGGCAAAAAAGAAAATAAAATAAATGAAAGCAATAGGATCCCCACCAAATAGCAATACATATATACACATGTGCAATCATGTATATATATATAGATATAAATGGATAGAGAGTACATGTATTAAAAGTATTTAAAATTATCAATTTAAATATACAAAATCATAGTAACAAATAAGAGCATTACAAACACCAACAAGGAAACAAAAATTAAACCAAGGCCAAGCCACCTGCAAGAAATAAACACCCAATTCTAGTCATGCTTATAGTTCGATTGCTACAAAGCATTCCAATTCCACCCAAATTCCCCTCTATAAAATAGGGCATTCGAATTCCAACCAAAAATTCCAATGTTGAACTCGAACCCGAACTAGAGTTGAATCACAGCCCCAATGTTGGAGGAGCTGTGACATGAAGTGGATAGAAAGGGAGATGCGTGAGATAATTGTTACATAGAGAGAGATAAAAGAGTATGAGTTGAGAGAGAGATGAAATTATGCGCTTGTTAGAGTTAGAGAGAGAAATGAATACATTTATATGTATAGATACATACCTCTCTACCAGCACCACCCTTGCCCTTGCCCCAAACATTACCTCCGCTGCCTAGCCTGCCTTTATAACCACGGGCCGTTTGTAAGGGAGGGGGGGGAAATATTAATTTTTTACTTAACCCACGTGGGTTTTTTTTTTTATTTAACCCGACACATGTATTTTTTCACTTATTTCCTAAATTCTATTTGAAATTGCATCTTTAAGTTGTAATTTCTAAACTAATTTTTCAACGAAATCGCATTTTCAAGATGTGAGTTTAAACTCGAATCTTGAGAGTGTGATGACTTGTCCAAACCAACAAGGTTTTGGGAGTCATCCAAAATCCTTATTGGTTTGAAATCGTATATTCAATATGCGATTTCAAACTCGCATCTTGAAGATGCGATTTCGTTGAAAAATTATCATTGAAATTGTATCTTGAAAATGCGATTTCAAAAATTACATGAATTTGGTAAAAAAGTGAACCATGCAGGTTAAACCAAACCGAAACAACATGAGTTTGGTAAAAAATTCAGGAAAATAGTGATATATAGTATATGTATATATATGTGTGTGTGTATGTGTGGAAGAGCTATTTACACTCCATCAATAGTCAAATGCACTCCAAAAAGTACAAAATTAATCATTCAAAAATATTTTTTGGAGTGCATTTGAACATAGGGAGTGTGAATATTGTCTCTATATAATAAAGAGTGAGTTTTGAATAAAAAATTATTATTTAATATACATATTGTCTTAATATTACAAAAGAGTGAATTTTGACTTACAATATTCATATTAAATTTATGGGCAATTTGGTTATTTTAGAAAATTATTTAACGCCGTTTGTTTGACAAACCTGACAGAGGAGACATTGTTATTTCAGAAATTATAAGAGAAGTATCTGCAATTATCAGAAATCATAGGATCAAAAAATCAAGAAGTTACTTAATGGGTCCGATATATCACTATTTTAATATGACATTCCTGTAATATCATGACATGTGTATTATGACCCATTTTTTTAGTGGATCATAGCATAGATAGTAAAATATTATTAGAAGAGCATATCATCACGTGTGCTCTGACCTATTGAAAACTTTTTCCAAAAATTATATCCTTATCAGAAGAACACACCACCATGAGTGTTTTGACTTACTGAAGAGTTTCTCCCAAAATTCTCAAAAATTAGCCAGAGCATGTGGTCTGACTTGGAGTTGGAAGCCCCTTGGCTTTGTATGATGGCAATTTGCCCCGCCCCTAATGGGGTAGGTATGGAGTGTTCATAAACAAAGTTGAGACGGACCTTTAAAATCCCGTCGGGTTCGAGAGATGGTTACCCTATCCCATTTATATATTAAAATTTTCATATTATATTCATTTTTTTATTGTATTAATTATTTTGACAATAAAATTTTATTTTATCTACTAAAATTAAAGTTTTAACTTATTTAAGAAAAAAAATTAGAGTTTGGAGTAGAATCAGAAAGTATAAATAGAGTTAGAATTGAGATTTGAATCGGGATAAAAAAATCTCTAAACAAGACGGAACGGATTCAGATGAAAAATATAAACAGAATCAAAATTTGAGAAGGGACACCGCACCCACCCGTTGCCATTCCTTGCCATAGCAATTGTTAAATGCAATGTCAAGCAGGTAGACTGTAATCCATTTCCAATAATTTTTGACCCGACCCGGGTTGTTAGAAAATTTATTGATTGACCTAAGTAGGTTTCAACTTATTTCCCGGACCCAGGTCCTTTTTAAAAGTGTATGATTCTTAGACGCTTTTATAAATTTTTTTGGTTAAAAAGCGTATAAGTCTTATACACTTTTTAAAGGCGTATCAATCTTATACGCCTTTGAAAGGCATAGGGTAAAATAATCCCTTAAGAGAAGAGGGTGGCGTGCTTTAACGGCATGAAAGTTTGAAGCCACTCTGTACAGTCCCCTGCTCCTTGTACACTCTCGCAAACACTCGTTATTTCTCTCTCTACTTTCTCTTACTACTTTTGCTGTAAAATTCAGGATAGAGGGACAACTACAGCAGCAGGGGCAGGGATATCATTTATCACTATATACATACATACTATATAAGAAAAGAGAAATATATACAGGGAGAGAAATATATATAGAGAGAGAAAGAGATCTCGAGATTTTCCACCCAAATAGATCTCAGCGGGATCAGGGGATTAAAAGCAAAGGCAACGAGAATTAAGATTGATTTTTAGAGAGAGAAAGTTTGGAAACGTTTCTGTGATTGTGTGTGGGTGTCTTGCTATTTCTATAAAATTGGGTTGGTTTGTAGCTGTGTAAGATTCCGGTGAAACTACCGGTGCAATTATTGGATTGTATAGCTGCCCATATTGTTGATTCTCTTTCTTTTAGCTTTGAAATGGTGTTCTGATTCTTCTTCTCTATGATCCTTGTGTGTAGTCTTTGAATTCTGGTCAGGTCTCTCGCTTTGGACTCAAAAACCGATTGTTTGGCCTCGGTTTCTCGACCTGCAAATCGGTGCTTTAGGTGGAGTTTGACCGCGTGTATTTGTGGTCTGATCGATACTTCGACATCTCCGTCATCTTCATCTTCTTCATCAAGATCATCTTCTTCTATTGGGATTGTTTGGACGGTTGCTTTCTTTGATTTTCTGAGGCTACAACCAGAATTGGACGAAGTAGAGACGACCCTGAAACTAGAATGGTCAGGCAATTCGATATCGGAGAGAAGAGAGGCAATTCGTCAAGTGTTTGTGGATTTTCTCAGTAACCAAACAAACAAACAAAAAATTTCATCAACTATGGCGTTCAAGTTCTTCCTCATTCTGGTATTCGTTGCCTTTTTTTATTCTAAGTCTTATGCGCCTTTCAAAGGCGTATAAGATTTTTACGCCTTTGAAAGACGTATAAGACTTTACGCTTTTCAGTTGAAATATTTTTTTAAAAGCATTTAAGAATCATACGTTTTTACACTATGTTTAGATGGAATGAATTGGAACCTTTGAAAGACGTATAAGACTTTACGCATTTCAATTGAAATGTTTTTTTAAAAGCATTTAAGAATCATACGTTTTTACACTATGTTTAGATGGAATGAATTGGAAAGAAAGGGAAGGGAAGGATAAGGAAGGGGAGCTTATATCATGTTTGTTTTAAAAATTAGGAAGGAAAGGGAGGGAAAGAGAGGAAAAATGAGGGAAAGCTTAACCTCCATTTTAACAATTTTGTTATCCCTCAAAAAGTGGACGG
Organism: Nyssa sinensis; assembly: GCA_008638375.1. NCBI lineage: Eukaryota > Viridiplantae > Streptophyta > Magnoliopsida > Cornales > Nyssaceae > Nyssa > Nyssa sinensis. The sequence continues at coordinate 143,334 of CM018035.1, forward strand.
AAACGGAAGGAAAGGAAAGAAGGATTTAATAAATTTTTAATAATACTAATATTATCCTTAAAATTATAAAAGACAAAATAAAAATGACATCTCTATCCTAGAGCATATAAATACACATTGTTTGTGTATAATAGTAAAATAATATAAAATTTTTTCTTTTCCTTTCTCTCCTTTATCATTCCCAAACAAGATGAAAGGATTACCTTTTCTTTCTTTTCATTAGTTATTCAAACATAAATAAGGGATTACCCTTTCCTTTCCTCTCCATTACTTTTCCTCGTAACTAATACTCTCATTTTTTTTCATTTTCTTCTTATTTATCCAAACGAACTGTTAAAAAAGATCTCACTCTGAAAAATAAGTTAAAACTTGCTTAAGTCGGATCAATAAATTTTTTAACAACCGGGTCAAGTCAAAAATTCCCATTTCCAAACCCCAGCTTTTAATATGAGTTTTGACGGAATCAATTGACACGGCATCTGAGTAAATGGATACATATAAAACAAATACTCAAAATAAAAAATAAACAATACTCATCATCATTCATCCCTGGCCTCGGAAGTTCTTCTTTTGACTTTCTACTTTCCCCCTGATTACAAATAAAAAACCGAGAGAGAAACATCTTTCTCCTCCGCCGTTGATCCATCCCTCTTTTACCCAACCAGGTCGGTGGTTCTCTAATCTCCTCTCGTCAATTCGTTTCTCTTCTTTAGTTTTTGGATAGTAAACAATTTAACCGGGGACCAACTCTAATGTGTTGTTAGTGGATCTGCTGTTATTCATTCATTCATTAATTACCGTTTATTATCATAATATTCATGGTCATTGTAGGTGGAAGAATTAAGATCCATTGTGAGCTTCGTGCTTCCTTTTAGTCAAGATGCAATTCCTTTAATTATCACATCACATCACAACAAACACAAACACATGTACATATATGTGCCTGGAATTTCCACATATATATTTTGCTTGCTCCCACCCTATTCCTTATCCCATTTTCAATCGCAACTTCTTTTTGTCCTTGCTGTCTAGGTTTTCACATCGACACGCACGCTCTGTCTCCTCCCTATGTAACTTCTTATGAGTTATTTTGAAAAAGAAATGAGAGAAAATGATGGGGTGTAGGTTAAGAAATTTGAGGTTTAGAAGCCCGGGCCTTGACTTTATAAGAGAAATGCTTACTTTTTGAGATCATCTTTTTAGCTCTTACTTAAAATTGATTTACGTACTCAAAAAGGGAAATATATGATAGAGTTCCTAGAGGTTGGATTTCACTCGTTGCATTTTGGAAGAACATTAAATCCCTGGCTTATACCTTAGAGTCATCAACCCACTTGAGGGATTAATAAATGGTGTCAGAACATTTGATTGTTGGGGAAAGAGCTTCTAGTTGAGCTTGGTGTCCTATTCTACTGCATTAGTTACAAATTGATATGTTTATTCAAGACAAACATTTTATATCATATATTAATTGTAAAGGACATCTATTTTTAAAGAAATGTTGGTGGATGAGATCCTGGAAGAAAATTTAGCTACTAACGTGGATGGATACACTGTCATCCAAGGGATTTTAATTCAGGCTGTGGTTTGGTCCCTTGGTGCTAACCAGCAAAACACTCAACATGAATCATCCATGTTCAAGCTGGATATCCAAGCCCCTAAAATGAATTATCTGGCCCTTTAAAAACAATAAATTCTGAATTATCCTTAATACAAAGTGCAGCCGATGAATCAAAAGAGGATATTAAAAATCTGCAAGTGAGAGTATGCATTATTAAAAAATGGCAATCTGCCATCAGTGTTTGTTCTGTAGTGGATTGAACACCAGGATTCACCCTAGAAAAAAATCTTAACCATTGAAAACTCAGGCTGCTTATTTTGGAGCTCAAAGCCATTGGACAACAACTGACCTTAGTCAAGTTATTCCCACATTCTGTTTTGGGCTCTGCAGTACTCAGAAAGAGACTTATCACCTTATTTAAAATCTGAGACTCAACCTTTCTCATTGATTACATTTTTCTTCAACTTGTTTTGCCACGTCTAATAACATAATTTAGCACTACCAGAAGGCTCTGTTCTGTTCCATGGCGAGGCAATACCCGTGTAATTGCTTTGTCTCTTATCCTCATGTAGAATTTGGTTGAAAGGTCATAATGAATGTTAATTGCCCTTTAGCCCATTAGAAAGCCTTGATATGTTGTGCCAGTGGGAGATATTAATTCCCTTTAGCTTTATTAATATAATTGTAATTCTGATCATTCTCCTTGCTAACTAGGTAGGGAGTTGAACAAAGATTGTTTGGGGTCATTAATCACAGATGGACTGTTCTTTCCTCTTTATATACTATTAACCCCAAGTTTGTTTAATATCTTTAATCGTGTTTGGATGATAACAAACAACTTGAATTATGGCTGTTTGTTATACTCAAAGTGCCATTTCAAAGCTTAGCTTGTCTATGTCTATTGCTATGCTTCAACTCTCATTGTGCAAGAAGTCAAAGAACAAGATTGGGAGATGAATAATAGGAATTGAAGTCTCAAGAGATTGGTGATGGACTTGGAGCATCAAGAATGAAATTGCATCAGGCTCAAGTCAAGATTGTTAGTGATTGGACTTTAATTTTTGTAAGTCACTCACAAGTTAAAATGTCAACGTCTTGAGGCACAATAATGAAAATTTTGACCTGACCTTAGATTCTTAGAATTGAGTTCCATGAACTTAGAATGACATTTTAATATCATTTAAATATTTGGACTCTATATCTTGCCTTAGGACTTATTGAAATAGAACCAAATAAAATAAAAACATTGCAATTCAACAAGTTGAGGACCAAGACTGGGTACAGATGTGGAGCCAGATCATTCGACAGAACCTTTGTTGACGTCCGGTCGACTGGCCTCTCCAAGTGGATGGCTGGCCAGGCAGTTTTCCTGAGTAACTTTATTGACTGTTAAGCATAACAACTAGTTGGTGGTCGATCGGCACCTTTAGGTGGTCGACCAGACGAGCATTAAATGCAATTCTACCAACCTAAAAAACGGCTGGAATTGGGCATCAAACTATAAATTGAGAATTTATGAATGTCTGGACAAGATTTTTGGGCTATTACTGAATACACATCAACCACTTGTGCCCTTAGATAATTAATTCCCTCAATTGCGCTTCAACTTGCATTTAATTGTTGAGAGTGATACATGTGAGCTTCATTTAACAATTTTTTTTTTTTTGAAAAAGGTAAATTAACTCCAATGACACTTTTTGGGGCTGCCATAGGAGGGAAACCATAGGGAAAACCAGTAAAATTTTCTGTGTGACAAAAATCTGGGTGAACATCTCTGTGAGTCTCCAAGCATATGTCAAATAGTTCAACTTTTATTAGAAATTGATTAACAAAAGAAGGACTCCATCGCTTTCTTCTATAGTTAGAGTTTAGAACCAATCCATGAAGAATGATGACATTCGATGGTGAAATGGCCCGTCATACACTAGTTGACAAAACTTCAAAATGGGTACTGTCATCTCAACTAGGAAGAGGGTATCTAAAAGCACACCAATCAAAAATTGACATTTACAAAACCGATAAAATCCCTAGGAAGATGAAGCAAAGCAGAAGCCATGCTCCTCATGTGGTTATTGTCCAGGCCATTGCTGACATTAGCAGAAGCTCTGATTTTCCCCCCTCAAAGCTTATTGTACATTTTCCATAGGGCCAACTCCAACCTATGACTTATCCCCCCTCATCCCCTTTCTGTGATGAAAATGATGTGTGAGCTTCTTAGGAGCTCTAATCTAATTCTAGGTATCAACACCACTTGACTTTCCCACTGGAGCCTGATAGCATCTTCCTGACCACGGTCTTATACCGTATTACCATTTGTGGTATTATAATTATCTGCAAAAGAGGAGGGTGAGGAAAAGGAGGAGAAGTAATGGGTGTCAACACATATGACCACTTCAAACTCGATAATGTCGTGTTTTTGTCATCCACAGTAAATTGTGAGGGAAGAAGATAGGAGACAGCGAGGGGAGATGGGAGCCAAATGTTCACTCTGGATGAGCCTTATTACATGGAATGTGAGGGGTCTCAATGACCATCGTAAAAGAGTGGTGCTCAAGGGTTTGTTGAGGGAATCGAAAGCATCAGTAGTGTGTCTAGGAGACTAAAATGGAAGAGCTGACCAGGTAGTTTGTTAGAAGTGTCCGGGGCGGCAGGTGGGTAGATTGGAGGAGCTTGGCAGCTAGAGGTAATGCTGGAGGTGTACTGGTGATTAGTGATCCAAGGCTAATCTCTTGCACTAACCACTGGCTGGGGAATTACTTAGTATCTGCAGTTTTGAATTGTTTGGGGTGAACTTCAGGTGGGTATTTACTGGGATTTATGGCCCAGGTACTGTTGCTGAAGATAAGGAGTTGTGGACTGAACTAAGGCAGGTGGGTTCTCGGCAGAGCTACCGGTGGTGCTTAGGGGGTGACTTCAACACTGTGAGGTCACCATGGGAAAATCAGGGGAAGAGAGGATGACCAGAGCAATGGCTGATTTCTCATATTTTATAAATTTTGAGCAACTTTTAGACCTCGCTATGGAGGGGGGAATATATACCTGGACAAGTGGGAAGGAGAGACCTGCAATGTCCAGACTTGACAGGTTCCTTCTGTCCTTTACATGGGATGAGAAGTTCCCCTGGTGTAACTCAGTCCCATCTTCCTTGGCTTGCATTGAATCACTTCCCTGTGTTGCTGGATTGTGGAGGGATAAGGAGAGGCAGGTCTCCTTTACACTTTGAGAACATGTGGTTGAAGGAGTCGGGAATTAGAGATTTGGTGATTTGGTTGCTGGGTGGTGGAGTGGCTACCAGGTCGGTGGGGATCCGACTTGTGTGATGGCTGCAAAATTCAAGATGCTGAAAGTTGACTTGAAAAAAATGGAATAAAGAGGTCTTCGGAAACTTGAAGGTCAGGAAGGCAAGATTATTACAGGAAATCTAGAATTATGACACAAAGGAGCAGGAGACAGCACTGTCAGAGGAAGAGAGAGAGAGAGAAAGAGGTAGAGATGGCTTAAAGAGGGATTTGGAATGTAACTATGTCATTAACAAAGAGAAGATGAATAATTTCAATACTTTTCCTCGATGCTCCCTCCACCCTGAAGCCCCTCAGCGTGCCACCTTCCACTGCTCTTGACAACAGTCTGCTTAAGGCTCCCATAACCACCACAAAAAGGTAAGGGGACAATGGATCCCATTGTGTTAATCCCCATGTGGTTCTAAAGAAACCCGTCAACGATCCATTCACCAACATTGAAAAAGAGATCACATAAATGCACCACTGGCTCCACTTCCTCCACCTAGACCCGACTCCCATCTTTTGAAAGAGGAACAAGAGAAAATTTTAATTGATATGATCGTATGCTTTCTCTATGTCCAGCTTACAAACTAGGCTCGTCTCCCTTCGCTTCCTCTTGGAGTCGATACATTCATTAGCCACCAACATGGCGTTCAAGATTTGTCTCCCATCAACAAAAGCATTTTGGCTCTCCAAGATTACATCCCCTAACACACCTTTCAGTCTATTAGCAAGAATCTTAGCTACCAACTTATAAACACCCCCCACCAGGCCTAATAGGTCTATAATCTCTAACATTTTCTGCCCGTGCTTTCTTCGGAACCAATGCAATGAATGAAGCATTCAAGCTCTTCTCAAACCTTCCATACTCATAGAAATTTCTAAAACTACCATTATATCCTCCCTGATAACTACCAAACACTGTTTGAAAAGTGCCATGTAAAATCCATCTGGGCTGATGCTTTGTCCCCATCACAAGAACTCAAAGCCGATCCAACCCCCAACTCATCAAATGGAAGATTGTCCAGCAAAGGCCTCCAGCTCCTAGTCTCTTTGTACAAATTCTCATAAAATGTGAAATGCCTTCCCGAATGTCCTCTTGTCCAAGGACTTGATCATCAATCTTGACTAAACTTATGTTGTTCATCCTCAGTGAGCATTAGCAACTCTATGGAAAAAAACTCAAAAGGAAATTATCCCGGTAAGGGATGTCCAGAGGGTGGAGCAGTTTTCTTGGATTTTGGGGTGTATGGTGGGATCCTTTCCTAAGGTTTATTTGGGTTGACCCTTGGGTATCTTCAAAGGCTAAATCGGTTTGGGACCTAGTTGTGGATAGATTTTATAAGAGATTGGCAGCATCGAAGCTCCAATATCTCTCAAAAGGAGGAAGAATTACATTGATCAAGAACACTCTAGATAGTCTCCCAACATATTACATGTCTTTGTTTCCGATGCCGGCTTCGGTTGAGAAGAAGCTTGACAAGCTTCAAAGGGATTGCTTGTGGGGACCAACAAGCCCTAGCTTAGTTGGTACTTCCTCCACCTCCCCACATGGGAGGTGGAGAATCAAGTCTCTTTAGGGACAAAGTGTGTGGGTGTGTGTGATTTACCTATAAAAAAGAAGGTTTGCTTGTGGGGAGATTTGGAGGATTTAAGGAGAATTCATTTAGTGGGTTGGGGTAAAGTTAGATCACCCAAACAAGTGGGTGCTTTGGGCTTCAAGGAGTTGAAGGTCTTTAACAAGGCCTTGCTTGGTACTGATATAAAAAAAGGTCTTGCATGGCAAATGGTCTTGGAGATTCACAATGGAAAATGGCGCTTATTGGAGGAGGGTGATTGCTTGCAAATATGGTGGGGAGGATGGGGATTGGCTCTCTAGGGAGGTTGTGGATCCTTATGGCTGTACTCTGTGGAAGTCTATAAGAAAGGGGCTGGTGGATTTGTTCCTAGTCCTTACATTTGGTTCGGGGTAGGGGAGGGTTGGAGGGTGAGGTTTTGGCTGGATGTTTGGTGTGGGGATGAGCTCTTGTAGCTTCAATTCCCTCGGATATTCAAGATTGCCTCCGATAAAGAGGCCAGTATGGCATATAAAGAGGCCAGTCTCTTACAGTGGTGAGGAGATGGTGTGGGCTCCATCCTTTAGGAGAAATATGCAGGATTGGGACTTGGAGGACATCTTGGATTTATTGGGGATCTTTCTAATACAGAACGGAAAATGTGAAAGAAATTGAAAATGTTGAAATTGAAGTAGCACAGGGATTACTCACCCAAACAAGAGAATAAATTTCTAAAACTCGAAATTAAATATTATTGATAAAAAATTGAATAATAATGACCTATTACAGCATATTTTTAGAGCTAGAATACTACTATTTTGACTAGGAAACCATAACTCTTATCCTTATCTTAATCCTAATAGAATAAGGAATCCTATTTTGAATACGAAACAATAAGAATAATAGATATTTTGGCTAAAATACCAATTTGAGATGGCTCAAATTTGGAAAACTAAAAATCCTACAATATTTTTGAGGGTACAATATTTTTCCTACATCACTCTCCCGCTTGAAAACAACTCATCCTTGACTTGACTGGATGTACGCAACCACGTACTCATCCATAACTCGAACATAACAATTGAATCTTATGAAGAACAATTAAATATTCAAGGATTTCTTCTACCGCATCTTCTATGTAGTCGGTAACTTTAGGCCCTTGTACTGATGATAATAATGCTCCCATAATAAAATAAAAATTATCTTCTTCATCTACTACAAGTTCAAGTTCATTCCCATCTGTAGCATTGATGACTACTAGGGGAATTTCTTGCTTCTCTTCCATAAAAGAGCTTGTATCATCAGTTGGTTCCACTATATCCTCGCTTTCATCTGGTAATTCTGAAATTTTTTTTCTCTTGTCTCCACAATAGGAGTTGTTATTAGACACTAAAGGTCTTTAATTTTTGTCTCGATATGAAGATGATCATTGGAAGATGGTAGATCAATCTCCATACAATAACTTTGAAAAGTTTGACTTCTTTAATATTGATCACGACTTTTATGATGTACTACAACAAAATCTTTAAATTCTTTATTACTCGAATAATCCACAAAGGCTGGTTGCCATTGAGGACGCCTTTTTTAGCTCATATATCAACAAGTTGGCCTCAGACAAATCCTTTGGTGCGATTCCTGTTGATTGGAGTCTCTGTTGGCTTTGAGAATGAATTCGAGAACCATAGCATGAATCTCACTTACTCGATCAACGATTTGTGTAATTTGTCGCCCTCGCTCTTTCATCACAGTCGACACAGCCTTCATCTCACTACAAAACATCAATGGAATTTTTTATTCCGTTTCCACCAATTGTTTTCTAGCCAGGCGAATCCTCCCTTTGATACCAACTAATGTAGAATGGAAAATGTGAAAGGGATCAAACACGTCGAATTCCTTGAAATCCAAGTAACACGGGGATTAATCCAAGTAACATGGGGATTTGATTGGAGAGTCTCTGTTGGCTTTGAGAATGAATTCGAGAATCATAGCATGAATCTCACTTACTTGATCAACGATTTGTGTAATTTTTCGCCCTCGCTCTTTCATCACAGCCGACATAGCCTTCGTCTCACGACTAACATCAATGGAATTTTTATTCCGTCTCCACCAATTGTTTTCTAGCCAGGCGAATTCTCCCTCTGATACCAACTAATGTAGAACGGAAAACGTGAAAGGGATCAAACACATCGCATTCCTTGAAATCCAAGCAACACGAAGATTAATCTAAGTAACATTGCGATTACTCACCCAAACAAGAGAATAAATCTGTAAAATGCGAAATTAAATATTATTGGTAAAAAATTGCATAATAATGACTTATTACATCATATTTATAGAGCTAGAATATTACTATTTTGACTAGGAAACTAGTGAAAGGGATCGAACACGTCAAATTCTTGGAAATCCAAATAACACGGGGATTAATCCAAGTAACATGGGAATTACTTACTCACACAAGAGAATAAATCTCTAAAATTTGAAATTGAATATTATTGATAAAAAATTGCATAATAATGACCTATCACATCATATTTATAGAGCTATTTTGACTAGGAAACTAATAGAAGAGATCGAACACGTCGAATTCCTTGACATCCAAGTAACATGGGGATTACTTACCCAAACAAGAGAATAAATCTCTAAAATTTGAAATTAAATATTATTGATAAAAAAACTGCATAATAATGACCTATTACATCATATTTATAGAGCTAGAATATTACTATTTTGACTAGGAAACCATAACTCCTATCCTTATCGTAATCTTAATAGAATAAAGAATCCTATTTTGAATACAAAACAACAAAAATAATAGATATTTTAACTAAAATCACCAATTTGAGATGGGCTTAAATTTGGAATACTAAAAATCCTACAATAACTCTAAAACAAGTATCCTTATTTTTAGGGTAGCATATTTGTTCTACATCACTTTCATAGGGTGGCAGTGGTTGGGGGTGGGGAAGATGGGGTGAGATGGGCTTTGAATAGCTATAGGAAGTTTACTGTGTAGTCCTATTATAGGGAGTTGACGAAGAATAGTGCACATATTTCCTTAGAGGATTATATGGCTATCGCAGGTTCCAACTTCCGACTAAGGTGGCTTTTTTTGTGTGGTCCATGGATAACTTGAAGAACACGGGCTTCAGATTGGCTTGTAGATGCTTTGTGTGTAAGAAAGAGGAAGAATTAGTCAGGCATCTCTTCTTCATTTGCAAGGTTGTTTGGAATGTTTGGTGCCTTTTTCTTTTGTTATTTGGTTGTACTTGGATTATGTTGTCAAGCATCAAGGATCTCCTTGGATGCTGGAAAGGTAGCCGTGTTAGAAAGCTAGTCAGGAAGGTGTGGAGGATGTCTCCTTTTGTCTTTTTTGTTGTGTATGGAGGGAGAGGAACAATAGGATTTTTAAAGGGGAAGAATTAATTTCTTGTAGATTGAAAGATGGGTTGTTGAAAACATTATATTTGTATAGTCTTACCCTATGTCTGTGAATTCTTTTGTAGAGTTTTTGGGAGGTCTTAGGCTTTAATTTTGTATCTCCTCCTTTATATTGTGTACGGGTTCGCCTCCCTTAGGCACCTTATAATGAATATACTTTACTTATCAAAACAAAATATATTTCACTTGTATTCTATGATTTATATTCTGAATTGATGTCAATCTGAGGCTTTCCCCAGTGAATGAAGTCCTGCATTGGATTAGGTGTATATTTCATAATAAAAATCAATTGAAGAATCACCAGAAAACATTGGTAAACATGCACTAGAAATTTTTTTTGGAAATATACAACAGAAAGGACTTGTATTGGTTATAATCCTTCACAAGATTGCGAGCAATCACTAATTTTTTGGAGTTTAAAAATAGGTGTCATTCTGAATCAGGATATCAAACCTTTACTTATTTTCCTTTTTCTTGTAATGATAACCCAAATTCTGTGATGTCGCTGTTTTGTCCTAGAAGAAATATGACTCTTGAGCAGTAAATATATTGGCAGGTTTCTGTGTGTCCTTCGCTGTGTGATCATGCTATTAAGAAATCTCATTTTGTATTTCTAATCCATGAATGAAATAATTATGTTTTTCTGGTTTTGTAGATGGGAGATGAGATCCAAATGTTCACTGTGGATGAAGCACTTGTGACCTTGGGGTTTGGAAAATTTCAAATTCTTGTCCTCATTTATGCTGGGATGGGTTGGGTTTCGGAAGCTATGGAAATGATGCTTCTCTCTTTTGTTGGACCTGCAGTTCAGTCTGCATGGAATCTTTCTTCTCATGAAGAGAGCCTTATAACCAGTGTGGTCTTTGCTGGCATGCTGGTTGGAGCATATTCATGGGGCATCATTTCAGATAAGCACGGGCGGAGGTGGGATGATTTCTTTTTCTTATTTGTTTTAGCAGTATATGCTCTTTTAATACAGACTTCCTTTTCTAGTGAAATATTGAAAAAAGGCCTTCTAATATATTATCTGCAACAATATATGTGAATTATTTGACAATTTTGACCAGTTATCTGATTCTTAAATTAAATTTAGAAATATAACTATGCTTAAGCGATGCTACAGTAGTACAATGCGTTCATCTACGTGTTGCACTTTCTCCTTTGTGAGGTACCTTCTTATAGATTGGGAAAAACCATCAAATTTCTTGTATGAAGGTTATTTGGCACCTGAAAATGCCTCTGTAGGCATTTTTTAGCTCACTGTCTAAAGCGGTGCTACAGTAGTACAATGTCTTTTTGAGTTTTGATTGAAGGAACAATTATACCTTGCATGGCTTATCTGTGACATCCAGAGATTGGTTCCAGAAACTTGCAAACCACAAGTACTTGTAGTTTGTATTGAGATAGTAGTCTTATATTATCAAGGGCGTTATTGTACTTCTCCGTAAGATTTCCTTATACGCAAGGGTTATGTAGTTGTAGTTTGAGGCAATCTATTATTCAGAACGAAACAGAAACGACTGGATTTTTTCTCCCTTATTCTCTTCTTCTTTCTTCCATTTTTCTCTTTTTCTCTCAATCTTAAGGTTGATTTAACTTCATTTTGGTATCAGAGCATCAAAAGAGTTGACAAAACAACAGCAGGCAGCTAATGTCAAGCTGATGTCATCGTCAGCTGATTGTCGGACGACAAGGATTATATGATCTGATTCGTCTCCTCCTCCCGAGTATTATGGTGATTTTTGTGGAAATTTTTTGGAGCCATTTTATAGGACTTTTGATTTTTGAAACTTTTCGGATCTAGGAGCCATTATTTTTTTATACGAGTTTTTGGGCAAATTTGGTCTGTTTGGTTGGTTGAATAAAGACCGTCTATGGTGTTCATGTGGATGCTTTATCCATCAAACCACACATACTACTCAGGATGATCTCTCAGTCTCAAATTATTTCGGATGTCTTCAAATTTGTTGGGAGGAGTTGAGCCATTACGAGCCATTATCTGATCTTCCATTGGATATTGCCAAACTTATGGTGGAGTGTATTGAGCGTCAGCAGACCTATGCATTTCTTATGGGCCTCTGTCATGAGTTTTGAGTCTATTTGTGCACAGATTCTAGCTTCTCATCCTCTACCTCCACTGGTTAGTCTATGCACCTATTCACTCTGATGAGCAACAACGCTCTTTGATTTCTCCAACTTCAGCTCTTGTTATTGATCACTTTGCTTTAGCTACTCTGTTTATTTCCACTACCACACGTTCTAGAGGTGGTTTAGATCATGGATGTGGCTGTAGTCGGGGCCGCAACACTTTTGAGTGTATTTATTGTGGCAGTACTAATCATGAGGTCTCCACATGCTACCAATTACACGGGTTCTCTTGTCGCAGTACTATAGGCTCTTCTACTGCTGATTCAGTTGTTACAGGAGTGCTAGATACTAGTCAGCCTATAGTCTTCATTAGCCGCTTTACCTACCTTTGCATCCACATCCACTGTTCATTCACATGCTTCCACTTCCATTGCTCATTTAGATACCGCATTAGCTTTCCATATTACGTCCCTTGGCTCGATAGCTACATGGGTTATTGATTCAGGTGCTACTAACCATATGACTGGTGAGTCCCATTGACTTTCCTCCTCTCATCCTCCTATTAATACTCGATTTGTACGACTAGCAGATGGTTCTTCTACTCTTGTTACTTGCATTGGCAATATATCCTTATCATCTCATATCTCTCTTTCTTTTGTTCTTCATGTACCCAAATTGTCTATGAATTTGTTATCTGTGAGTAGTCTCACCAAGTATCTTAATTGCTCAGTAACCTTTTTTCCTTATCATTGTGTCTTTTAGGATATGAGTTCGAGGAAGATTTTTGGCACATGATTTGAAAAGGATGGCTTGTACTACCTAGTGCAAAGAATGAAAGTCCACCAATAGTCTCGTCTAGTCTTTCAATTTTCGTTTTGTCTCCTTCCAATAAACATGTGTTTAATTATGAGACTTTAGTTTTGTGGTATGCCGGATTAGGCCACGTCAATTTCCAATATTTATGTTTGTTATTTCCCGAGTTTAAAACTGCATGCATAAACCACCATTTTCAATATGCCATTTGTGAGCTTTCTAAACATACTCATTCTTCTTATATCTCTCGTATGCATCACTCTGTTAATTTATTTGATTTAGTACATACAAATGTTTGGGTCCTTGCCCTATTTCATCTTTTGAGGGATATCGGTGCTATATCACATTTATTGATGATCACTCACGATGCACTTGGATCTTTTTGTTGAAATCTCACAATGAATTTCTTTCCATGTTTACTAATTTTGTTAAAATGGTTCAAACTTAGTTTAATATAATTGTTAAAGTTATTGGCTCGAATAAGGGGACTTTTCAATAAGAAATACAACACCATGGTCTTTTACAACAACTCACTTGTTCTTATACTCCGGAACAATATGTTGTGGTGAGCATAGAAATAGACAACTCATGAATATTACTCGTTGTTTACTTAGAGGTATAAATGTTCCTAAGCATTTTTGGAGTATAACTGTTCTTATTGCTAACTATTTGATTAATCGGATGCCAACTCGTTCTTTTCAAAGAATATTTATAGTCACAACTTATAAGTAAATAAGGAAACTATCCTAAATTAATTCCTACAATCAATACAATCAATTAATAAATCAATCAATACAATGCTTAAATTAAGATACATATTAAGTTAATATTCACAATCAATATTTACAACACCCCCCCTCTCAAGGTGGAGAGTAGATATCTATAACTCCTAACTTGCTACAAATAGAGTCGATGCCAGTCTTTGGTGAAGATGTCGGCAAGTTGACTACAAGAAGGAACAAACGGAGTGGTGATTTCCTTGGACTCTACTTTAGATCGAATGAAGTGACAATCAACTTCAATATGCTTGGTCCGTTCGTGAAAGACTGGATTGTTGGCAAAATGAATCCTCGTTTGATTGTCACAATGGAAAGGTGTTGGACCACGTACTGGAACATCAAATTATTGCATAAGTGTTCTTAACCAAGTCAACTCACAAGTAGTATGTGCTTTTGCTCGATACTCCGCCTCAGCACTAGAACGTGTCACAATCGACTGCTTCTTGCTTTTCCAAGTCACGAGATTACCTCCTAAGAAAGTATAATAACTAGTGGTAGATTTGCGATCTGAAGGTGATCTTGCCCAATCAGAATCAGTATATCCCTCAATTCGAAGATGTCTAGATGATCGATAAAGAAGACCACGTCCTAGGGCATTGTTAAGATATTTCAAGATACGAGTAATTGCATTCGTATGAGGAACTCGAGGACTAGTCATAAACTGACTCACAACACTAACTACATAAGAGATGTTAGGTCGAATAATACTTAGGTAAATGAGCTTACCCATGAGTCTTCGATACATCTCTGAATCCTCAACCAAATCACCCTCATCAACTTTAGATTGGTCTCTACGGGTGTAGCTACAGGTTTGGAGCCAAGATAACTTGTATCTTTCAAAATATCAATAGTGTACTTCCTTTGAAACAAACTAATCCTTGCTTTTGATCTTGCGACCTTAGTACCAAAGAAATAACACAGCTTTCCAAGATCTTTGGTAAGAAAGATGGAACCAAGATGGCAAATCAATGTTTGGATACCTTGCCTTATCACTGCCGGTGATCATAATATCATCTACGTAGACAACCAGAACCACGATACCTGTTTGTGTCTTCTTAAAGAATATCGAGTGATTAGCTTGGCTTCGAGTCATACCATGAGTAACTACTACCTTACTAAATTCATCAAACCAAGCTCAGGGAGACTGTGTGAGTCCATAAATAGACTTCTGAATATGACAAACATACTCCCCTTTGGACTCAAAACCAGGAGGTTGAGCCATATACACAGTTTCAGCAAGATCACCATGTAGGAAGGCATTTTTGACATCGAGCTAATGAAGAGGGCAATCGAGATTCGCAGCAAGATATATGATAACCCGAACCGAACTCAATTTGGAAACAAGAGAGAAAGTCTCTGTGTAATCAGTGCCATAAGTTTGGGTAAAACCTTTGGCCACAAGGCGAGCCTTCAACCGATCAACAGTACCATCAGGATTTTGCTTGATTGTGAAGACCCAACGACAACCAACAATTTTAGCACCAACAGGTTGTTTAGGAACAAGAGCCCAAGTACGATTTAATTCCAAAGCATGCATTTCCTCTTCCATTGTGGTCCGCCAACCAGGATGGGAAAGAGCTTCCTTGTAGGATTTAGGAACAACGAGAGATGACAGGGACAAAGAAAAAACTTGAAAGGAAGAGGATAAATGATCATAAGAGACAAAGTTAGCGATAGGATGAGCAGTGCAAGTACGTGTACTTTTACGGACTGCAATGAGCAAATCAAGATCAGAGTAAGAAGAATGAGATAGACCGGCAGACGGCGAGGTAGGTGGAAGATGTGAGAAAGAAGGTCCAACAGGAAGAGTGATTGGAGCTGCAGCCTGGTGACGACGAACATACACCTGAGAGATAGGAGGGCAAGTAAAACACTAGTAGGTAAAACTAGGTCTGGAAATAATGGTGCCTGTAACTGACTTCTTTCTGGAGAATAATAGGGAACAGCCTAAAAAAAAAAGTGACATCAACACTAACAAAGTGCTTACGTAAGATAGGACTGTAGCACCTGTAATCTTTTTGTGTGCACGAGTAACCAAGAAATATGTATTTATGAGCACGAGGGTCAAGTTTGTCACAACCGGGTTGCAAGTTATGCACAAACGAAAAACATCCAAAAACTTTGGGGGAAAGAGAGAAGGGTGTTTTATTAGGAAACATGATGTTAAAAGGTGATTTTCCCTGTAGAATGCGAGAAGGCATCCTATTTAAAAAATACGTAGCTGTAAGGACAACATCATGCATTTGGATCATAAGGGCATGAGCTATAGTAAGGATAGGACCGTTCTTTCTTTCGGCAATCCCATTTTGTTAGGGGGTGGTGACACAGAATGTTTGGTGTATAATGCCTTTGGACTCGAGGAACAGTTTAAAACGACCGTCTTTATACTCTTGAGCATTATCAATTCGAAAAGCTAACAATTTGGCATTGAATTAATTAGAAATTTTAGCATAAAAGGATTGAAAAACATTAAACAATTGAGAACGATTTTTAAGCACATACACCCATGTCAAACGAGAAGGATCATTAATAAAAGTAACAAAATATCGAGAATTACAAGATGGTCCCCAAATATTATAATGAACTAGTGCAAAAGATTGGAAACAAGGGGGGGTCAACACGTAGAGGAAACGAAACTCTATGATGCTTACTAAGTTCACAAGTCTCACAACTAAAACTAGAAAAATCAGATAAAGTAGGAACTAAGTGACGAAGATTTGCGGAAGATAGGTGTCCAAGGCGACAATGCCACTGATAAGGAGAAACAACGGAATGTAAAACGTTTGATAGACATTTAACTCATCCCACATATCATTCAGGATGGAAAAATATTCTTCCATTGAACGATCTCCTTGTTGGAAGGAGAAAATGTCCTGATAGATTTGATAGATACGAGAGAGATTCTGATTAGAAGAATACAACTCTTGCCAAGTGTCCCAAATGGCTTTGGAAGATTCCAAACAAGCGACATTATTGAAAATATCTGGTTCCAAGCTGTTCCAAAGCCAAATCATAATCTGAGCATCTTCTTGTTCCTAGGCGGGAACCTTGGTGGCATCAGTAGGTTCGATGGTTGTAAGATAAGAAGCCTTACCACGTGCTTTCAGTGAAACCGACACTGCGGAAGACCATTGAAGGTAATTAGAACCCTTCAATTTTGTATTGGTTAGTGATCCAATAAAAAAAGAATCTTTGTTGTCCAATTTATTAGCCATGACAGAACAAAGAAGTTGCTAGAACAAAGATTTGGGAAGCGAGAAAAATTGGCCAAGACTAGCTGGGTTGAGGGAGCTAAAAGACTCTGCCGAGGGTGACGAGAGGCACCGAAAAGGGAAGGATTGAGAAAGAGAAGCTATGGTTTAGAAAACCCACTTTGATACCATGTTGAAGGTATTTTAGAGAATGAAAAAGATATATTCTTCTCTCTAGGAGCTTAATATTTATAGTCACAATTTACAAGTAAATAAAGAAACTATCCTAAATTAATTCCTACAATCAATACAATCAATCAATCACAATTAATCAATTAATCAATCAATCAATGAATATGATCAATACAATCAATCTAATGCTTAAATTAAGCTATATATTAAGTCAATATTTACAATCAATATTTACAACAAGTCTCTTGAAACCTAACACTATGTTTCCTACTGAACCGAAGGTTTTTGGTTGTCATCAAATGTATTTTCTTGGGGTATTCAATTGTGTTTAAGGGTTGTTAAACCACCAACTCATCTAAAAGCTCAAGCTATTAGAGATTGGGCCAATAATGTATATCAGCTCTCAACACTCCTTCTCACTTGCGACACCAAACTCGCACAAGACACAAACCACACACAAACACAAAACAAAAATAAAGTGAGATTTTGCACAAACAAACTAAACGGGGAATAAATGCAAATGAAGAGACTTGAACCTAAGACTTCTCATAACCAAGGCTCTAATGCATGTTAAATCACCAACTCATCTAAAAGCTTAAGCTTTAGCTATTAGAGGATGGGCCAAGAATGAATATCAACCTCCCAACAAGGGTTATCAGTATTATGATCCTATTTCTCACAGATTGTTTACCTCTCTTGACATTACCTTCTTTGAGGATGTTCCATATTTTTCTTCTTCTACTAATGTGGAGGTTCATGAGGCTCCTTGCTTGGCCATACCAATACACATCTTCCTAAGACTACTGCTTCCTCTCCATCTATTTTCTAGTGATTTTGGTCATCCTCCTTTGCGTGATGAGCTCTTGACTTATTCATGCCAGTCCAAGCCTCCTTTTTCAAGCTATGTGTCGCTATCTTCTTAGACTCAAGTAAATCCTTTCCTCCAGTAACTACTCTTACTCCCTTACCTACCATTGACTCTTACCTATTGCCTTGTGCAAAGGCCATCAGAGTTGTGTTGCTGCTCACCTTATTGTTCAGTTTTTGTTATATCAATGTCTCTCTCCATGTCACAGTATTTATTTTCAACATCCTCTGTCATCATCCCACATTCAGTGAGTTAAGTCCTTCGTCATCCTTCTTGGTTTGCAACTATGATCACTGAGAGGGAGGCTTTTCAAAAAAATAATACCTAGGTTCTAGTTGATGTCCCTCCTAGTAAATGTCTTGTGGGATGCAATGGGCATGCACTGTTAAATATCATGAGGATCGCTCCATAGAATGCTATATGGCCCTGGTAGGTTGCCAAATGTTTCACTCATACTCATGGACTTGATTTTATTGCTACCTTTACTCCCATTGCAAAACTTAACTCTGTTTGAGTCCTTATCCCTCTTGTTGCTTGCCATCACAAGCCTTCCTATCAGATGGTTGTTAAAGTTTTTTTTTTCTTCCTAATGAGCTTGATGAGGAGATTTTTATGTAGCCACCTCATGGTTTTCGGCCCTAGGGGAGTAACTTGGGAAAGTTTGTAGACTTTTTAAGTCTATTTATGGGCTTAAACAATCTCCTAGAACACGGTTTCAACGATTTGGTGTTGTTGTTCTAGCTATGAGATTTACTTCTTGTTGTTCAGACGACACATGCTTTATCCATAAGAGCCATTATGGTCTTTGCACGATTGTTTTGGTTTATATGTCCTAGAACATGGTTTCAACGATTTGGTGTTGTTGTTCGAGCTATGAGGTTTACTTCTTGTCGTTCAGACCACACATGCTTTATCCATAAGAGCCATTATGGTCTTTGCACAATTATTCTGGTTTATGTCGATGATATTATTATTACAGGAGATGATCCCGTCTTCATTGCTAAGGTAAAAGAGGAGTTAGGTCGTGTTTTTGATGTAAAAGACTTCGGTCATCTTCACCATTTTCTTGGGATTGAGGTAGCTCACTCCAAACAGGGTATTTCCTTATCTCAACGCAAGTATGCTTTTGAATTATTAAAGGAAGTGGGCGTGCTTGGTTGTAGACCAACATAGTCTCATATGGATCCTCATCACAAGGTACATGCTGGTACTGGTGAGCCTCTCAAGGCTCTTTCGGCTTATCAACTTTGTGTAGGTCATTTTATTTATTTGACGAATACTAGGCCTAATCTTACTTTCGCAACGAGTGGTGTTAGCCAATTTATGCATTACCTCAGGACTCCACACCGAGGCTGGTTATCATAGTCTTCGATATATAAAATTCCGACTAGAATTGGGGTTATTTTATACTGATAGTGGTCATCCATGTATCTCAAGTTTCAGTGATGCTGATTATGTTGGGCCTTTGACTGATAGACGTTCCTCTTCTGGTTTTTGCACCTTCTATGGGAATAATATAGTCTCTTGGAAGAGTAAGAAACAAATAGTTACTTCTCGTTCTTCTGTTGAGGCTGAATATCATGCAATGGCTCATGGTGCTTGTGAAATTTTATGGTTGAGGTCTCTACCCATAGAGCTTGGATTTCCTTCTTCTGAGTCTATACCTCTCTATTGTGACAACCAAGCTGCTATTAAGATTGCTTCAGATTTCGTTATTCATGAATGCACAAAACATATTGAAGTTGATGTTCACTTTATTTGTGAGAAGGTTTGGGCTGGAATTATTTCTACTGTTGGGATTCGCTCCAGTGATCAACTTGCAAATGTTTCCACTAAACCAGTTGGTTCTTCTCTTCAACATTCATGCTTGGAAAAGCTGGGCTTAGTGGATAGCTTTGCTCCTGCTTGAGGGGGAGTATTGAGATAGTAGTCTTATATTATTAAGGGCGATATTTTACTTTTCTTTAAGATTTGCATATATGTCAGGGTTATGTAGCTGTAGTTTGAGGCATTATTCAGAATGGTACAGAAATGACTGGGCTTTTTTCTCCCTTCTTCTCTCTTTTCTCTCAATCTTAAGGTTGATTTAAATTCATTTGTTTTACATGTTTAAAATTGACATATCAAATGAGGCAGCTAATACGTCACGGGAGCATATTTGCGTCAGGATAGTAAGGTTTATCCCCTTTTGTTGTCAAATACTTGGACGTTTGTGTGTGTTTCGGACTTTAGGTCATAAAAAAATGTAGTTGGGTGATCTGGTGGCATCTTAGTGACCCACCTTTCTCACACAGCCACTTCTTGCATAACAATCATCTGGATATAGTTGACTGTCATAATACTGGGGCTCTGTACAATTATGTCAACTTGTGAACAAGTGCAAATACAACATATTTCCAATATTATTGCCAGATAAACAATCAAATATCAGGCTTGCTGAGCATTTGTTAGAACTCTTGAAATATTTGCTGATCCCAAGCTTGGAGAATTGCCTGAACAACCTGGTAAGCGTTTTACTGAAATGGAAGTGAATAATTTGCAATGAGAATATTAATACAGTAAGAGTCTGGAAACACCTTGCTTCACGGTGGCGCATTATATGTCACAAGATGTGTAGTTGAATATAGCACTCTTAGTCTCAGAGAAAGTGTCACAACTCACAAGAGTCACTTCAGGTCAGGCCATTTTGGTTTTCCAGAACTTCTCATAGCCATAGATGATCATGTGGATGGATTCTAGCAATGGTAATTTGATGTAGGAAAGAAAGTTTAGTTAAGAACGATAGAACCGTACAAGAAAGTTTAGTTAACTTTTTTGAGTGAAAAGGGTTGAAATTGGTTTAGTTTGAAAGTGATATTTTACTGGAATTAGAAATTAGTTGATGGAAGTTCTAGACAGCAACTAATTATGAGTTTGTGGTGCTAAATAAAGGGCAAAAGGGTAGGTGAAACGGTTAGCGGTATGGAATTAAGATTTTGAATGAAAAACTAAAAAGATTTGGGGTTGGTTTTAGTTGAAATAACAAAATCTAGAAGAAGAATAATTTGTAGGGTCCCTTGGGTTTGCATTACGAAGCAACCCAAAATTAAAAAGCTTCAAAACTATGCCAAAGCTGCCCCATAACCTCCTATTCCTGAACCAACTAATCAGCATACTGGGAAGCTGACTTAGCAAGGAGGATTATCTGTCACATTTTAATTTTCATTTCCACGTAAGTAACACCTTAACCGCATATGCTCAGGTAAATAATTCAGCCACTTTCTAGAGGTGATACATCTAGGCATATCATCATCCCTCAACAATAAAGGTTTTTCCTCAGCCATGGCAACAAATGAATGACAAATATCCAAAAAGAACACAAATAAAGTACTAAACCAAAGGTTGCTGTATAATTCAGAATCAAAATAGTTTCAGGAAACAAACACAACTCCAAAAACGAACCAAAGAGATCCAAACACAGAAACCAAGTAAAACACGAACCAAACACAGTACAGCCAACCAGCTTTAGAAATGAACAACCCAGCAGCAGAGGCGAGGCCGAATGACTGGAATAGGCCAATAATTGTAAAAAAAACGAATCAAATGGTCAGGGGTGTCTTGAAATAAGACTTGTCTGACCAAATCGCATCCCTCAGATGTGGATCGAACCATATTCAAATGATTTTTCCCCTTCTAAACAATGCGTTCCATTTAGAAATTGATTTTATTTATTTTCTTTTATGCTCCTTTTCTTTTTTTCCCTCTCTTGAAACAAAAGCAGGGTTCCCTAACAAATCGGTCCTGGCTAGCTTTTGAAATTTCCTGGAAACTTCTCTCTCTCTCTCTCTCTCCCCCCCCCCCTCCCCCACCTCGCAATTCTTCCCAGAGTTCGTGCTTCCGAAAAATGTATGTACTTTCAGTATTTCCAAACTGTACTTCTATGATTTGGCGGATCTCACCTTCTCTATATGTGACAATCATGTTAATTGAGTTAACTATTGTAGGGTTATCAATGGCGTTTCTTTCCTTTAGCATATATTTAAGAGAAACCATTTTCATGCTTCTTCTAGTAAATTTTTGTGGTTTTTAATGTATCTTTCTATGAGTTAAATAAAATTTCTTGTCTTTCCTTTTGATTTTTATTCTTTGCTTCTATCGCTTAGGAAAGGATTCCTCATTACAGCAATGGTTACTGCTGGAGCTGGATTTTTAAGTGCTTTTGCTCCAAATTTCATTTTTCTGATTATTCTCCGTTGTTTGGTTGGTATTGGTTTGGGAGGGGGGCCTGTACTCTCATCCTGGTTTTTAGAGTTCATTCCTGCTCCAAATCGAGGCACTTGGATGGTTGTTTTTTCAGCTTTCTGGACTCTTGGAACGATTCTTGAGGCTTCACTTGCATGGGTATGGTCTTAATTACATCATGTCTACTGTTGCACAAATACAATTTCTATATTGATATAAATATTTTCTTAATTACATCATGTCTACTGTTGCACAAATACAATTTCTATATTGATATAAATATTTTCATCAGTTTTTATTATTCTCAGTGTATGATCTTTAAAACTAGAAGGTAAGGGGATATCCGGATATGTAGTGCTGCTTAGTGCTATTTACTTGTTTTATGAGAATATGAAAACAAAATGTATTCCCATTGAGGTTTGGAAGTATTTAGAGGAGAAAGACATGGTTTTGCTAACAAAAATAGTTAATGAGACCAAAATAACTAAGAAATTGGTTGATGAGTGGTGAAAGAGTATTTTAGTACCTACATATAAAAAATAAGGAGGATATCCAAAAGTGTACAAATTATAATGATATTAAATTAATGAGTCAAGTTATGAAACTTTAGGAGAGAATGATCGAACACCAATTAAAACTTGAGACTAGTGTCAGAGAATCAATTAGGGTTCATTTTAGCAAGGTCAATAATGAAAAGTTATTTACTCGTTAAGAAGAACTATGGCAAGGTGTAGAGAAAAGAAGAAAGATATTCACATGATTTTTATAGATTTGGAGAAAGGCTTATGATAGAGTCACTTAAGATCTAATATAGTGAGTTTTAGAGAAGGAAGGATTCACAAAAAGATATATCAAAATGATAAATGACATAAATGATGGGACTGTTAGTATAGTAGGAACAATCGTTGGAGAAACGAGTGAATTCCTTATTACCGTAGACTCACATTAGGGATTAACATAAAGTTTTTACTTTGTTGCCTTAGTTGGATGAACTGGCTAAATGTGTACAAGATAAAGTCCCATGGTATATGCTTTTGTTTGATGAGATTGTTTTAATTGATGAAGCTAAAATAAGGATAAATTCTTAAATTAGAGTTTTGGAGAAAGGCTGTAGAATCGAGAGTTTAAGATTAGTATGGAAACTTGATATATGAACTATGACTTAAGTAAAACTAGAAACACAAATGGGGATGTAGCAAATATTGAAAATCAATAGATAATGAAAACTCAATAATTTTGTTATCTAGGTTCGTTTATCCACAAGGAGAGAGTAATTGGAGATGACATTGTGTGTAGAATTAAAGCGGGATGGGTTAAGTGGAGGAGTGCTTTCAGCATATTGTGTAATTGATGTATATCTCTAAAATTGAAAGGTAAATTCTATACAACAATTATTAAACCAGCTATATTATATGGAATATATATTTTTTGATAGGTAAAAATAATTTGTATTATAAACAAAGTGCCAAAGGGGGCACAATTCGTGTACAAAAAATATGAGTGTTACATATTTCCTTCCATTGTATGGAATATAATATTGAGCAGTTATGAAGTAACATGTTCACAAGTCAAAATGAGAATGTTGAGATGAATGTGTGATAAAACAAGAAAATATAAAATTAAAAATGGAAACATGCATGAGGTGGGGGGAGTAGCACCTGTTGGATACAAAATGAGAGAACATTGATTAAGATGCTTTGGCCATGTACAACAAAGACCAACAACTGCACTACTAAGGAAGTGTGTCATGGTTTAAATTGAGGGTTATGTTAAGAGAAAGGAGAAATATAAATTATCTTGGGTTGAAATAATAAAGAAAGATATGATTGCGTGTGATTTAATTGAGGAATGGCCCTAACTAGAGCATAATGGCAAAACAATATTTTTTAAATTGACCACAAATAGTTGGGATAAGACTTTGTTAAGTTTATTATCACTATAGTTAGACATTTTAGCTTTTAGGAAATTTTGGGTGGTTATACTAATTTTTAATTAAAGGATCCTTTGCACCATGGTAGGGTACAAGTTTAAAGCATAATTATCAAAGCCAAACGAGACAATTAACCGGTGAAGGGACCGGTTCGGTGGTTCAACCGGTTTTATAATTAATATATTTAAAAATATATTACGTTAAGTAGTTACTATTTTATTTAAATATATATTAAAGTTGGTAAAATATTATCAAAACAAAGTATTGGCCTAGTGGATAAGAAAACTATTTTCCACCCAAAGTGCTTGTGTTCGAATCTCCAGAACAACATTTTTTAATAATATATAACACATTTTTATAATATATAACACATAATATATGGCTTAAGTATTTTCTTAAGGCATTAGGAATTCCAATGCATTAATTACCTAATATAACACACAATGCATTAGTTACCTTTTTGGCATTAGGAGTTCGAATGCATTAATTACCTAATATAACACACGATGCATTAATTATCTTACGGCTTTAGGAGTTCCAATACATTACGCACGGTTTAGGAATTCCAAACGGCTTTAGGAGTTCCAATGCAGTACGCACGGTTTATGAATAGTTTAGGAATTCCAATGCATTATGCACGGTTCAGGATGGCATTGCCCACGGTTTTGGTGCTGGTTCATTGGCCGGTTTAGTCGAAAATTGACCGGTATAGCCGGTTCACACCGGTTTAATTGCAAAGACAATCCAAATGAAATACTCAACTGGCCGGGGGCCTGGTTCCCGATTGAACCGGCTGGGCCGGTTTTGATAATTATAGTTTCAAGGCATGCGGATTAAGGGGCACTTGTTAGGCAGCAGGATTTAGTGATTGGAATTGAATTCAAGGGTTCATTGGTTTATTTCATGTAAGCGGCAAAATAAGGTAGCAATTGGCTATTGCTCCCTTATGGAATGCTTTGAATGACTGGAAAATATTTAACAATTGTGTGGGAAAGAAGAAGAGAAGACAACTGTTTTCTTACTCAAGTTTAGAATTGTTGTTCTAATATTCATGAATGGAAACATTTTTGTTGCTAAATCTTCGTTATCTTGCTTTGTTCTTTGCAGTTCGTCATGCCAAGACTGGGTTGGAGGTGGCTCCTTGCACTCTCTGCTCTTCCTTCTTCGCTGCTGCTCCTATTTTATGGCATGACGCCTGAATCACCAAGGTATTTATGCATGAAAGGAAGAAAAAGCGACGCACTTAGTGTTTTGGAGAAAGTAGCAAGAATGAACCAGACAAAACTTCCTCCTGGCATCCTGGTTTCTGATCTTGAAATTGAGCTATACCAAAAGTGTACTGAATCAGAAGATACACAGTTGCTCTCACCAAAGAAAAACGAAAATATGACTCCTAAATTCCTGGATTCTAACAGTGGAGGCACCTCATCACTCCTTATTCTTCTTTCACCAGAGTTAGTTAGGTCAACCTTGCTCTTATGGGTGGTATTCTTTGGGAATGCATTCTCATATTATGGCCTCGTCCTGCTGACCACAGAGTTGAACAATGGACATAATAAATGTATGCCGACCGAGTTGCTATCCGAAGAATCCCAGGATGTTAGCTACAGAGATGTTTTCATCACTAGCTTTGCAGGTAAGGCTGACTATATGTTTCAATATATTTTACTTAATACGAAATATTGTTTATGTTCTCATGTGATTGGTGTTCTTTCACCCCTGGGAGAAGGATGAGTGACATTTAACTTTGATTTACTTCAAGAGTTTCCCGGGCTTCTTATATCAGCTGCCACTGTTGATAAACTCGGTCGTAAGCTCTCGATGTCAGCTATGTTCTTCCTGTGTTGCTTTTTCCTACTCCCATTGATATTCCATCAGCCTGAGGGTTTAACAACAGCTCTTCTGTTTGGAGCTCGCATATGCATTACAGCAACCTTCACAATTGTTTATATCTATGCTCCAGAGGTAAGTCATACAAATTATTTTATCATCTCAAAAGGCTTGTATATCTTCATTGTCTGCACCATCATTTCCCCTTCACATGGTCGTCGATTAAAACATTTTCAATTACAGGAAAGAAAGCTAATTGATGTATGTATGTTTGTTTTATTTCCAATTTGCAGATATACCCAACATCAGTGAGAACAACTGGTGTCGGAGTTGCAAGCTCAGTGGGAAGAATTGGTGGAATGATATGTCCTCTGGTGGCAGTGGGTTTGGTACATGGATGTCATCAAACTGCAGCCATTGTTCTATTTGAGATTGTTATCTTTCTTTCTGGTATCTGTGTTGTGCTGTTTCCCTTTGAAACAAAGGGTCGTGAACTGAGCGATAGTGTATCTAGTTCAAAACAAGTTAATGCAGCAGTATGAGTTGATCAATTGTTTACAGTGTCTGTGGCTTCTAGAAAGAGAGATTTATTCACAAAGCCCACCCCCACCCTTTACAACTAAGTGAAGTCAAGGCCAAATACTTATTCATTGTAACACGTGTTGTGATTCATATGAAGGATGTATTCAATTCAAAATGTCCACATCTCGATTCTTGCCCGCCCTGTGAATGTTAGAATCATAGAATTGAAAGTGGATAGAAGATATCTTGTTATTAGTAATAACATTGATATTTGATGGTGGCAGCCTGCTTGTGCTGGGTTTGTTACATGCTTTTTTGTACTTGCTTATTTCTGATATACAATGTTTTTTTTTTCAGTGCTTATTTCTGATATATGAAGGTTTCATTTTAGGATTATCCCCAACAAAATAAAAGAAAAGAAAAGAAAAGAAGAAAGAGTGGCTCAATATTTCTTTAAAATTTCTAAAATTTGTAGATGATGTGATTCGCTTTATAATGGGGAGAATTCATTTTCCCCTCATTTCCATCACATCGACTAAGCAATAAAAAGGACTCTGGGATACTGAATTTCCTCCCTCTCGTGGGGTCTTGTAAAGGTTACAACCAAATGTTGGGTGCTGGTTACAACAAAATGTTAGGGTGCTTGTCTTGATGGAAAGGCAACTTACTAGCAAGTTCATTCCCCCCAATAATAAAGTAAGATGGGCAATTTAATTTCGTTTTTTTTTCCCTCTTAGATTTTCCGCTATAGCATCTGAGTAATTATGGGGACTAGTTTTTTTTCTTTTACCAATAGATCAAATAAAGTGAAAATATTATTCAGGTTAGAAAAACATGTGAGAAAGGCATTTACATATGGTAAAAACTAATGCAACAAACAATTATTCAGGTTGAAAAAATATGTGAGAAAGGCAATTACACAAGGGCAAAATTAATAAAAGACAATTTTGTTATGCTTAGGCAAGAAAAAAAAATCTAAAAAAAGTCATTCATCTCGTATTATTTTTATAATTTAAAAAGTGTTATTCTACTTACAATTCGTTTGGATAAAAAAAGAAAAAGAAAGGTAAAGGTGAAAAGATGGATAAATCAATTATTTGAAAATTTTTAATGAAAATAAAAAAAAAATTAAAAGAGTAGTTTTTAAGAGACTTGTATTATTTAAAAATTTTTGTTAAAAAGAATTATGGTAGCATCAGTTTGAAAAATAAGGCTGTCAACCCGGGTCAAACAACCCCCTCACTTGTCTGAGTGAGATCGGATCGTATTATACCTTCCGATCCCAATCACATATATTTATTCGTAACCAAAACATGCATAGGATATGGATCGAGTACCTACATAATCTGGCCAACGAACGCGGCCATAAATGGATCCATTGGAGTCCTAAACGGTAATAAACGGATAATTGAAAGGGCATTTTTGCTATTTTCGCACAAGAAAAAATTTCAGACAGACCGTCTCGCCTCTCAAGTACCAAGTGATTCACAATTTGATTTTGGTATTACTGCTTTCAGATCTGTCAGACCTCTTTGGGAGATTGTATTTGCCAAACCTCAATCTGATTTCGGTATTATTGCTTTCCGATCTGTAAAGTTTATCAGTATATCTACTTCATTTATGTTTCTAATTTATTTGATTAAATTAAATCTTGTTTATTTGTTGATTGTTTTGATTTCAAGATCTTAATATATCTGATCAAATATATATATGTGTGTGTGTGTGTGTGTGTTACTGTAACAAAAAAAGGGCCTGATTTCAATTCTCTCTCAAATTGTGAATCTGTTTTTCAGTTTCATTCCAAAATTCAATTCCGTATTTGTTTGTTGTTGATATTTTCTGTTTTTTTTTTCCTTGGTTTAATTTATCAGGTTTTGTGTCTGCATATGTAGTGATTGAGCTTTGAGAGTATTTAAGTTTGATATTTATATTTGTGGATATATTTTCTCCTTTACCAATGCATTTTTTTTCCTGTTCTCTTGTTTTAGATTGTGTAATTACGCTTTGATTCACTGCACTTTTTTCTTCTTCCTCGTCATGCCTTCATTCTTTTTGAGCCTTCATTCATGCCTTTTTGGTTGCTGAGAAACTGAATAAAAAAAGGGAAAAGTTGCTGAAAATAGCAAAAATATAAGCTTGATTAGGTATTGACGATTAGTTGGTGGAGTTAAGTGGAAATTTTTTTGACATCATTTTGAGAAAAAATAATTACAAATGCAATTTTGGAGAGATTTTTATGATTATCTCGTATGGGAAATCAATCGGGTTTGATTATATATGTTTGCAATTAATTTGTTCATTCACATGTTCAGAAATTGACACATATATATGTATATAGATTTGCGGTAAACACACACACACACACACATATATATATAGATTTGCAGTATATTGTTTTAGAGATATATTTTAGATAAATTTAGAGAGATGATAATATTATGGAGAGAGAGTACTTTAGAGAGAGATGAATCATATAATTTGGGATTTTTTTTAGAGAGATTAATTTTAGATATTTTCAATATGTTTCGTTCGCTCATGAAACACTTGTCTCTTTCTTGCTCTTCCCAAAATAGTCGAGACTTGAGAGTCGCACAAAAAAAAGAAAAAGTCAATAGTAGAGCGGCGATGGCTTGGCTGCCTTTTCAATCAATCTATGGCCACGTAGTACTACTATTGACTGTGAGTTGTAAGGAGTCTTGGTCTTGGGTCATTTCATTCTTGTAATGGGAATGAGTGCACAAATGCATTAAATTTCGATGGGTGTTGTAAAAAGTTTGAGGGGTAGTAGGTGGGTGGATTTGAGGTTCTTGCCAGCTAGGGGTACGACTGGGGGAATTCTAATGATGTGGGACACAATGAAGATGGTCGGTATGAAACGGTGAGTGGGTAATTATTTTTTGTCTTGTAAATTAAAAATGGTGGACGAGAATTTTGAGTGGGTCTATACAAGGGTGTATGGGCCAAATCTGGAGACGGATAGGGGGTATGTTTTGGGGGAACTTCAGTTAGTTGCTAGTAGAGGAGCAGAGTATTGGGGGATCAAGGGTGATTATTATTATTATTTTTGATTGGTAAAAGTATACTTTTATTAGAGGGGCACTCGAGAAGGGCAAAACTCATAATTACAAAAAAGGCCCGGCTTACAAAAAAGCGTAAGATCCGACTAGGGGTGATTTAATGTGGTTAGATATCCTATGGGGAGGAGGGGTGGTGGACGTCTAACAAAAAGCATGTGAGTTTTTTCTTCTTTCATTGATGGCTAGCACTTGGTGGATCTTCTATTTTTTTTGGGGGGGTATATACCTGGATTAGTGAACGGGATAACCCAACCATGTCTATAGTCTAGACTGGACACGTTTTCTAATCTCTTCTAGACGGGAAACCAATTTTAAAATTCTACACAATCATGTTATCCTAAGCCTGTTTCGGACATTTTAGATCATGTGCCAATTATGCTAGATGGGTGTGGGGAGTGGTGGGGAAGAAGAACTTTCAGATTTGAAAACATGTGGTTACATGCTCTTGGGTTCAGGGAGAAGGTTGATCATTTGTGGTGGGGTACAACACAGGGGGAATTCGAGATTTGTTATGGCCAGAAAATCTAAGTTGCTGAAGGTAGGTTTAAAGCATTGGTATGAGGAGTTTGGAAATGTGAAGGCAAGGAAAGAAAGACTGTGACAGGAGATTCAACATGTGGATAGGAAGGAGCAGGCAAACTTGTTATCTAAGGAGGAAAGAATTCAAAGGGATGGTTTGCAAGAAGAGTTGGGGGTTGTGCTGAAGATGGAAGAGATTTCATGGAGACAGAAGTCAAGAGTTCTTTGGCTAAGAGAGGTGGATAAAAACACTAGATTCTTTGGTAGGTTTGCCAATGCCCACAAAAAAAGGAACAATATCACTATAATAAAGATTGGAGAGAGTGTTTTTCGAGAAGTGGAAGAAGTTAGGGAGTGCATTATTGAATTTTACCAAGATTTGTATACAGAGACTTGTGCTTGGAAACCATATTTGGAGGACTTGTAGGGGTGTCAATACGTGTTAGCATGTCGTGCCAAGATAGACATATTCGAAAATGTGTCAACTTTACCTTATCCCGACACGATTAACTATGCTTGGAGGCTAGATTTAGGGGACTTCTGGTTGTGGAATTTAATTCCATTTTGGAGGAGGCCCAAAGACTATGGAAGCCTTTTGTGGAGGAGGAGATCGTTACAACCTTGAAGACTTGTGATAGTGATAAGGCGTCAGGGCCTGGACGGTTTTACTTTGGCTTTTTTGAAGCATTGCTAGAAGGTGGTTAGGGATAATGTAATGGCAGTGTTTGCGAGTTTCTATGAGATTTGTGGGGTTGAAAATAGCTTGAATGCTTTGTTTATTGCTTTAATTTCCAAGGAAGGGGCTAGAGAATATTCGAGACTTTACACCCATTAGTTTGGTAGGGAATATGTACAAACTAATGGCTAAGGTTCTCTTTTTGAGACTCAAGGGAGTGATGGGCAAGGTTCTCACTCCTATAGAGAATGCTTTTGTAAGGGGAAGACAAATTTTGGATGTAGTTTTAATTGCGAATGAATGTATTGCCTCAAAGAAGTAAAGAAAAGAAAGAGGTTGATGTGCAAGCTAGACATAGAAGAAGGCTAGAAGCCTATGATCATGTTAATGGAGATTTCTTTTGTTCATATTATCCAAGATAGGATTTAGAGAGAGGTGGAGGAAGTGAATTCAATTGTTTACTTCTTCAATGATGTTTTCAATTTTGGTGAATGGGTTGCCTGTAGGCTTTTTTCAGTCTTCGTAGGGATTGCAGTAAGGGAATCCCCAATTCCCCTTAACATTTTTGATTGTGATGGAGGCTTTCAGCAGGTTGCTTGATAGAGCAATATCAAGGGGCTTTCTTCGGGCCTTCATTGTCGATGATGGTAGAGACAAGAAGGTGGAGATATTTCATTTGTTATTTTCCGATGATCCTATCATCTTTTGTGAAGCAGACAAGATGCAACTTAGGTTTTCGTGATGTATCTTAGGGTGCATTGAGTCTGTGTTAGGATTGAAGGTCAAGTTGAAGAAAAGTGAAATTATCCCTGTAGATGAGGTAAGGGAGGTGGACGAGTTGGCATGGGGTGTGGGTGCGGGGTGTGGGATAGGTACTTTGCCTATGACTTATCTTGGCTTGCCTTTGAATGCTTTAGTGAGTTCCACATCTATTTGGGATGTGGTGGTGGAGAGATCTCGGCATCAGTTGGCAGGATGGAAGAGTCAATATCATTCAAAGGGCGGTAGGATTACTCTCATTAAGAGTACGTTGGCTAACTTTTCTACTTACTGCATGTCTCGTTTCCAGATACCGCCTTTAGTAAAATAGAAGTTAGAGAAGCTTCAAAGATATTTTCTTTGAGGGGGAGTAGGGAGGATGAGAGAATAATTCATCTTGTGAGTTGGGATAAGGTGAAGAGTCTTTCGAAGGAAGGAGGTTTGGATTCAAAGACTTAAAGGTGTTCAATCAAACTTTGTTAGGTAAATGATTGTGGCCGTTTGTGGTGGAGAGTGATGATATGTGGAGAGATGTTATTTGCTCTAGGTATGGGAGTAAGGGTTCGGGGTGGTTCTCGAGGGCGGCTGATGGAGGCCTACGGATGTGGAGTTTGGAAGGCAATTCGAAAGTCGAGGGAAGGTTTCTTCCAACATATTCACTTTGAAGTGGGGGAAGGGGTTGAAAGTTAGATTTTGGAAGGACCATTGGTGCGGTGTAGGCAAGCAAAATGACAGATTACCTAACCTTTATAATATACCCCAAGATAAGTAGGCTTTGATAGTGGATTGTGTTGCGGTGGTGGGAGCCTTGCTTTAGGAGAAATTGTCATGATTGGGAATTGGGAGAGGTTGAGGAGCTCATGTTTCTTTTGAGCAATGTCAAGCTAGGTGGAGTTGGGGAGGATGGATTCAATTGGGGGGGAATGGTTCAAAAAAGTTATCGGTTAGCTCATTCCATAAGCAGTTTATGGGAAGGGGGGAGAAAATTTTTCCTTGGAAGTTGATTTTGAAAGCTTGAATTCCGGTAAAGGCTGCGTTTTTTGTTTGGTTAGCGGCTTGAGTTATTATCCTTACAGCAGAAATTCTTCGAAAAAGAGGTTATCTTTCGAGCCGGTGTTGCATGTGTAAAGAGCAAGAGGAGATAGTAGATCTCTTGCTTGTGCATTGTAAGATGGCAATGGATTCATGGAATTTGATTCTCTCTTTGTTTCAGGTTAATTTGGTTATGCCGAAATCTATTAAGAATGTTCTTTTGGAATGGAGATGTAGTAGGATTAGAAAAGAATTGAGGATTACTCGTAGAATGGCTCCTTTATGTCTGTAGTAGTGCATTTGGAAGGAAAGAAATAGGAGGACTTTTGAAGGAGTGGAGCATCCTTTATGGGGATTCAAAGACAATTATTTGAAAACTTTGTTTTTTTGGGATTAAGGAAGAATACCCTATGTATTTGTGTAGATTTATAGATTTTTTGGAGGATCGTAAGCTTTAATTTTTTTTGTCGGTCCCTTTCTTTTGTATATGGGTCCCCTTCCCACACTGGTGCTTGTTAATATAGTTTGATGTTTTTTACTGATAAAAAAAATATCATTTTAGTCAAATGGCTAGTACAATCAAAGCCTTACTGTTTCATTTTGCAGCCATTTTTTGAGAGTTTGAGGTTTGCACAACATCCTCCTAAAGTTAGAACTTTTTATTATTAAAATAGTAGTACTACTAGTAAATTATTATTAGGTAAAATACATTTTTCACCCTTCAAGTTTGGTGCAAATTTCAATGGACCCTATATTTGTAATTTGAACAAATTGATCATGGAGTTTAATAAATATTGCAATCTCATCCTTCTATCAATTCCCCCATTAATTTGAACAGAAATGCCATTTGTGGATCCCATGTGATGTTTAATGAAGGTGTAACTAATTTTACTTTGGTCCCTATGCTTTATATTAAAGTGCACCTAACTTTTTTTTTTTTTTTTTTTCTGTCCAAATTAATGGTAAAACTTGATGAAGGGAGAATATTGGAATACTAATGATGTTAGAGCATCGATTTGTTCAATCATAATGATGTAGGAGGAGAAGGAAAGAGCGTCAGAAGACGAGAGAAGAATAAGAGAAGAGGGAAAAGAAGAAAGAGAGGAGAATCTGAGAGAAATTTGAGAGAGGAGAAATCACGAAAATTCTATATTATTCAATAACCTTTATATAGGCAACTACAAAACAATTTCAACCTAATCGAATCTCTATGAAACTAAATCTTATCTGAATAAATCCTAAATATGAAAATATAAATTAAATAAAATTAAAATTACATAACAATGAAATTCCTCCGGGATCAAATACCAATGGCCCGCGGGTTCTTTCCTGTTCCCCATCACATTAGTATGGAGACCATGATGAAATTTGCACCAAACTTAAGAGGTGAAAAGTATAGTTTACCATTATTAATTTTTAACAAGTACAATTATTATTTTTATTATATTGGTGCATATTTTGGCTACTAGCGAGTGGTTGGCTTTCTATTTGTATAGTTTTGTATATGGGTGATGCCTAATCATCATAGTTATACTTCATACAAGAAATAAATACTAAGCTTCTTAGTCTATATTTGCTACTATTTGCTTTTACATATATTCATGTTCTTCCATTTATCATGTGTGCATAGGTGTGCACCTGTGGATTTGTGCGCACATATTCATAACTTCAAGTTTACATGTCCCCGAATTTAGCTTTGGTTGGTCAATAATTTGTAGTGCCTGTGTTTCTAAGACTCTACTAAGTCACTGAGCATAATGATCATGGATGCAGAAGAGAAACCTGTGGAACCAGATAAAATGAAGGAACAGGTAGTTGTGAATCCATGGCAATACTATTCATTCTACGAATTGTTTGCTCTTGAAAAAGTTATTTATTTTAATATTGACCTGTCATTTGGTATTCTGTTATCAGCTTCTTTCAGCAAAAGATGAGAAGTCCGTTCCTCCTAACTTATCTCAGGATTCGACGATGGATCATTCGAGGGACACTGCTGGTCAATCCGAATCTTTTGGTTCAGTTGGAGATCACACTGCCTACCCGCCTAATGTCTATGCCCCTCAGGCGCAAGCCATCTACTATAAAGGTTAGTTTTCATGGTATGCTTGAAATTGGATGAACCAAAGCTGAAGCCAATTTGAAAACACGCATTACATTTTTTGTACTGTTCTTTTCTTTTACGGTAGGACAAAGTTATTCAGAAATTTTTTATTCCTTGAAATTGGGCAAACCAAAGCTGAAGCCGATTGGAAAACACGCATTGCTGTTTTTGTATTGCCTTTTCTTTTACGGTAGGACAGAGTTATTCAGAAATTTCTTCAACCAATGGATCTGTAGATTTGCTATACTTACAGTATCAAGTCTTGTTTTAATCTCCATTGTGTACCAGTTGATGTCAAACCTCTAGTTCTTCAACCAATGGATCTATAGATCTCTTATACTTAAGACTTGTTTTAACTTTCTTAGTATCAGTTGATATCAAACCTCCAGAGGCATAAATCATGTTTCCTAATTTTGTTTTGAAAATATGTCTGGAAAGTTTGTTGCAGATTTTCTCAGACTAGTCATGAACTCATGATTGAAAATGTAACTTGTACTTGGAAAAAAATCTGAAGATTCTTGGAATTTTTCAGTAACAGAAATCTCACTTGGATATGAAAGTAATGTATTGAATTGGAGATTCATGTGCACTTCGTGCTCTTCAGGTTGGACATACAACATGATACTTCCCTTATTATGAGGGCATTCTTGTAGACTTAACGCACTCCTCAGATGTTTATATGTGGCATGCTTCCCTTTTGGGGTGGGCTGGCAATGTCTTTATTTTCTACTTACACATTATGCTGCAAAGTTTACTTTTTAGTATCGATAGCCTTGTCATTTTGTTATATTGTGCCAATGCTGTAGTTTGCTATCATATGCGATTTTTGATATGTTCAGTAGAAGTCAAACAACAAGTTGCTTTTCTCCTTCTATAATTATGTGAATGTAGGTGCATTGATTCTTATTGGTTTTCAGACCCTTTTTAAGTACATCTATTGATACTTTGAACTTCGACTTGGATCAAACTTTTGTCTCTTGGATTTGCAATACATTCTGGGAGATTTTTTATTGCTGCCGACATTTGTAAGTCAACTGTCACCTGTAGTCACAACCTTAAATTTGAAGTTTGGGGATACTGTTTGGCTAATCAGTAGAATGAACTCGTGTTCTCGTAGAAGTTCAAGGCCACGGCTATTTCTTTGCAAGCTTTTTTTCTTCTTTCTCTTTTTTTCAAATATCAAATGTGTGTGTGTAGAATAGATTTGATCAGCTGATACAAATTAATGAAAACTTCCATTCTTTGTTGCACGTCTTTAGTTAGCATGATGTATATGTGGACTGGTCTTTATTGTTCTTTTGGCTTTAAATAATTAAATTCGGATGATCTTAACCATAAAAAAATTGTAGTTTTCAAAGGTTTTTGACAGGATGTTATTGATTAGGACAATGCATAGTTACCAGAAAACAGTACTACCCTAGCAATTGCCGTCATGGTATGTGTGTTTAAAAACAGGGAACACTTTTTGTTTAGGAACATTAAATTTGGCATTCCAACAAATGTTTTCTTAGTTATTTCCTTAGTTTCCTTTTAAGAGAAAAATAATAGGAAAGAAACAACACAAATAAGATCAACATAAATAAGTATGCTTAGTTTAATGCTTTTAGCCTTTCACATGTTTCATTCCATAGAATAAATTTTCATAACTATATGGACAACTAAGACACTTCAATGATTTTCAGTCTCACTATTTATTTTTGGATAAAAAGAAGAATACTATTATATTTAGACCTACCCTAGTCGTAATCCACCTATGTCGTCTACCTAAGTTTACCCCCTATTGTACCACATTTGAAGTATGTCGCAAAATTGTGTTTTCATTCCTGTTCCACATACCATAACTTTCCGTGTTCCAGGTAATGTTGGGACCTGATCAATAGATTCACTGTGGAAATTTCTGCGATATTACAGATGCTATAGGCAACAACACATAGATTCGCTCTTGAAATTTCTGTGATATTACAGATGCAAAAGGTTGCTTGCTGAAAAACCAAACTCTGATGGTTTGACCTGAATTGCATTCAACTGCTGTATTTGTGTAGTGGTGTTGTAACATGTCTTTCCCTGTCATAGGTTATAGTTCATATGATGTACTGTGCCCTTTATAACTTATAGAAATTGATCAAAGGGATCATTTTGTCATCTTCTGTATAACTCCAGGTTATCAAAATGCCCATGGTGAATGGGACGAGTACTCTCCTTACATTAACGCCGAAGGGTTGGATGTTGGATCTCCCGTAAGATATAACTCTTTACTCTTCCCATCTCTGCACATTTTTCCACGCAGATATAACTCACTGTGATTTTCTTTTTTTATTCTATCTTTTAGGGCATATACAATGATAATCCTTCTCTTGTGTTTCATACTGGTTATGGCTACAGTCCACAAATGCCATATGGACCATATTCCCCAGTCACAACACCTTTGCCTTCTGTTGGGGGAGAGGCCCAATTATTTTCCCCTCAGCAATATCCTTTCTCAGGATCACCATATTATCAACAGCTAGTTCCTCCTAGCATGCCATATATAACTTCATCAACTCCAGTTTCACAACCAGAGCTGAACTCATTAGTGAATGTTGACCAACAAGTTGATGGAATGGTTTTTGGGCCAAGACCTGGTTATCCCTCTCCAGTGGGGGCTTTTGGTAGAGGCAATTTTTCTGGAAATCCTGGAAGTCTTGGTTTTCATGATTTGCAGCAAGGTTTTGATGCATTTAGATCTGGTGGACTTTGGTCAGACTGGTCAAAACCCTCAGAGAGACAGAGGTGTCTGACTCCATTATCACCTGCAGTATCTCCACAAACAATAGGCACTCTTGGCTCATTTGGGCAAAATGTTGGAATGGTTTGTTCTCTTACCTTTGCATGTCTTGTGACAATTATGGGAACCTAATGCATGCTTTTGGGATCTCATATGTTCTTTTAATTTATTCTTTTTTCTCCTTTTTTTTTCTTGTTACAAACAAATAGTGCTTTTGGATATATCTCGATTTGGGCTTACTATCAAAGCGGGAGAATGTGAAAACTACATTATTCTTGGTGAAGAATTTTTGTCCTTCGATAAGTAATTTTCAGATCTAAATCTATACTTGTATCCAGAATTGTATCTTGTCTACTAAATACCTCGGGCAATATCTTTGATTTCTTGGCTCTATTTCCATTCCACAATACTTGACACACTACTTTGAGAGCTTGTCGAACTCTTTTAGGTTCTATGCTTGTAATCATAAAGAGCAAGTCAGGAAGTTATCGGGAGAAGTCTCCATTAAATCCATACAATATCATTGGTCTAATAGTTATTCTATAGAATTCACCTTTCACTGTTAAAGGTATAAATGCACTTCTCTACTTGACCCATGCTGCTTTAATTCTATGAGTAGCATTATCTCCAATTTCTCCTTCCTAATGGATAAGCGAACCTAGATAACGAAAATTTTCACTTCTTATTATATCTTGATTTTCAATTTTCACTACTTCCCTGATTGTATTCCTAGTTTTGTTAAAGTTACACTCAAAATACTTGGCTTTTGTTCTACTTATTTTGAACCCTCTTGATTCTAAAGCGTCTCTCCAAACTTCTAATTTAACATTTATATACCTTTTTAGTTCCATCAATTAAAACAATATCATTAATAAAAAGCATATACCAAACTTCATATTGTATATGCTATGTTGAGTCATCCATTACTGAAGCAAAAGGGAAGGACTTAATGTTGACCCCTGATATAGGCTTACTGTGATAAGAAATTCACTTATTTCTCCAAGAGTTATCCTTATGATAGTTACAGTCCCATCGAACATATTTTTTATCGTTTCGATATATCGTTTTGTAACTCTTTTTTTTCTTCTAAAACCCAACTATATTAAATCTCGGGATACCATATCATATAATATCTCCAAATTGATAAATATCAATGTCGATCTTTCTTCTTTCTCTATATCTTTTCATAGGTGTTGTTAATAAGTAAATAACTTCCATTGCTAACCTCCCTGACATAAACCCAAATTGATTCACTGATACATTTGTCTCAAGTCTTAATCGGTGTTCACTGTTCAATCACTCTTTCCCTGAGTTTCGTAGTTTGACTCATTAATTTAATATCCCGATAATTTGTACAATTTTAAATATATTCCCTTTATTTTTATATATAGGTACTAAAAGACTTTCGCCACTCATCAAGCATTTTTTTAGTTATTATGATCTTGTTAAATAAGCCAAGACACGCCTTCCTCCCCTAACACTTCCAAACCTTAATAATAATACCATCTAATCCAAAAGCCCTACAGGTTTTCATCTTTCTCAATGCATTTTTTTTAAACCTTGGACACTCTAATCCTTAAAAATATATATATATATATATATACATATATATATATATATTCTTTATGGCTCCTAGAGTTCTCTACACATAAGTTTTTAATATTTATTTTTCGTTCAATAACTTCTTAAAATAGTTTTTCCATCTGCCTTTAATTGCATCATCATGCATCAATACTCTTGAATCTTCACTCTTTATAACTTAATATGATTAAAATCTTTGGTTTTCTTATCCCCTGAACTTAGCAAGTTTGTATGTACTCTTTTCTTCATCTTTTGTACCCATTTTGAAATAATGCCCTATATTTAACATCTCTTATAAGTTTCTTCCTTGCATTTTTGTATACTTCCTAACTTGCTTTAGTTTTGATTTTTTGCCAAGTTATATTACACTCATTTTTCACTTTTACTACTTTTTGGTCTTTTCCAGTCCACCACCAAGTTTCCTTACATAGTGGTCCTATTATTTTTTATTCCCCAAGAACCTCTTTTGCTATATTTTTAATACACACGACCATCCACTGGCGGATCCAAGGGGGGACAAGTTGGGGCCATGGCCCTCCCCAAAAATTTTGCTATTTTATATTTACCACTAATTTTGTTAGAATATATTTAACAAAATATGACCCCCCCCCCCCCCCCCAACAAAACTAAAATTTTTGGATACGCTACTGCGGTCATCCCATTCCACATTACATTAGTTCCATCATTAAGGTTCCATTGTATTTCTTTTAGCATCTTACTTTAAATTTCTTTACTTTCTCTTCTTGTAAATCCCTTGGAGAACTCATACAACATATTCCCTAGTTGTCATTAATGCTGAGGACTGCAATATCTACTCTAGCCGTTACTTCTTAGTTACAAAAATTACCCGTCTGCAACAATATTATCTTTGTTTGAATTGAAATAATTCCACTGGATATCAACTCATGGACTTTCATAAGATTTGACCAAAACAACATATGATTTGAATGAAGAGTGACAAGATTCTTCTGAAAGGAAATCATTAAGATTTTCAAACCTATGAGTTCTCATCCTTATCCAAAAAAAATGACATATTTGTTATCATCAACTTGGGAGTTGAAGTTAACTCATTGGGTTGCATCGTTGTCTGTCTTTGACCATAATGATTACATCGGCTTCTAATTTATGCACATGCACCTTTTGGTATCCTGTCGGTGGCAGTTATAGGATTGCTGGACCATTAGTGGCTTTGTCCTTTGAACCTTTTTTTCCCGATAAGTATTTTATCTTTTGAACATAAGTCATAACCTAGTAGAATCATGGCTTATTATTGTGTCTTGCACTTTATATTTTGTAGGCTTCTCAGCAACCAAGATCATATTATGGGTTTGGATCTGATTCAAACTCTTATAACAGAGGGTACCTGCAAAGTGGTTTTAATCAGGGCTCTAGCCTTGGAAGTGCATCCTTATCTAGTTTGGGAACAAATGGTAGGGGATGGCTTGCTTTTGATAATGGCAAAAGGCGTGGAAGGGCCATTGGTTCTCTATGCAATTGTAGTGGCACACTTGATATTCTCAGTGAGCAAAACCGTGGACCGAGGGCCTTAAAACCAAAGAACCAGATTGCCAATGAAAATAGTCCTTCTGCTGATAGCAACACTGCAAAGACCCGTGATGAGTCTTATAACCACCCGGATTTTGTTACAGAGTACAAGGATGCCAAGTTCTTCATCATCAAATCGTATAGCGAAGATAATGTACACAAGAGTATCAAATATGGTGTGTGGGCTAGCACACCGAATGGAAACAGAAAACTAGATGCTGCTCATCGTGATGCAAAGGAGAAGCAAAGCGCTTGTCCGGTTTTTCTCTTGTTTTCGGTAAATTCATATATCCTTGAGTTTCTTACTTGTTACTTATCAAAAGATATGTATATATTCATGTGCATGTATGAATGCATATGTTTATCCTTAAGTCTCATTTGGGCAAAAAGTAACTCAGAAGATGGTCTCGCATTTAATTACTGCCAGCACAAACCTATTACAGTTTATCCTTGTAGGAAAGCATGGTTAATCTTAGAATTATTTTTGAAAGCAACTAGAATAATTTAAATTATCAGGAGATTATGGTAGTTGTATATAATGTAGCTGATAATTGAAGCAATATGTATGTACTTATATAAAAGTTCACCTACACTTGATGAAATGTCTGGTAAAATTGTGTTGATTTTATTGTAATGGTTCTCATAGTTTTTCCCTAAGGCTCTGCTCTGCTTGAGAATTTTTCTCCTGAGAAGAGTTCAAATTTTAGGTGTGAAGGCATTTTTTTTTACCCAAGTGTAATTGAAGATACAAATAAGTTTTATTACGCTTCATGGTAAAATATTCTATTGAAATAAATGGAGTTTAAAAAATCTTTTATTTTGCAGGAATTTTTTTCCTGGAACTATTTGGCATCAAAACAAATGGAGTCCCACTCTCTGCTTGTGTAATGTTATGTATTTACTTTTCCTCTTGAGCAAAGGTTTATGGTCTGTGGATGGCAATGAGGACTTCGTTCATGGACGTCATTTCCACATTTAGCCATGTTTAATATTGAGCACCACTGCTGTGCAGGTTTTTCAAAAATAAAGGAAAATTAGGTGGAGATTATTTGCACCACTGTGGTTCATCATGAAGGCAGCACCTTTATTATTATTAGTTGTTACTTGTTTAAACGACTAAGTCCTCCTGCGTTGTGCTTAAGAGTCTTATCCAGTTACACAACTGGTCCCAATCCCTGAAAATGGAAAATTGTATTAGGTAGCTGGGAACCATCATAAAAGTTTTTGTTTGACCCACATGAACTTTGCTTTAAACCACTATTGGAATGCCTTTTTCTTGAGAAAAAAGAAATCCTGTTGCAGTGGACTAAAATTTACAAGTTTTCCCATTCTTGTCCTAGATCTATGACCCACATTTGGTGCCTCAGGAAATTGTGAGAAACTGAGAATACTATGGTCTATCTTAGGCTTGTAATGCTTGCTTATTAAACTGGGTCCATGGCTGTTTTGCTGGTTAGATGATGCGCTATCAGTTTTTCTGTCAGTTTATAGCGTTTGTTTTAATCCTCTCTGCAGAACCTGACCTTTAAAGATGTTAATGAAGATTTGCAGGCCTTAAAGAATTTTGTGTACGTAAGATTTATATTTAGTTTGCCTGTCAGAATAGTAGGCTATACTTAATGCTTACATATTTATTATTAAAAAGGCATGACCCTCAAATGTCTATAGCATGGTTTCAAATCCTGTCTGATCCTTGAAATTTATTCTTACTGCTATTGTTGTCATTGCTGTTGATGTTATTTACCCGATTTATCTCTTGCCTTTTTTTCTCTGTTTTAGTTATTTCCTGGATTTTATTTGTTATAGGTGAATGCAAGTGCTCAGTTCTGCGGAGTGGCTGAAATGGTTGGACCTGTAGATTTTGACAAGAGTGTAGATTATTGGCAGCAAGATAAATGGAGTGGGCAGTTCCCTGTCAAGTGGCATATTATTAAGGACGTTCCCAACAGTCAGTTTCGTCACATTGTGCTTGAAAATAATGACCACAAACCCGTAACCAACAGTCGCGACACTCAGGAGGTAGTAATTCATTTGAGGTTTTTAAAGTGATGATAGTATGGAGTCACCAACTTAATCATTACTGGACCCAGGATATTGGATGCATTGTTCAATAATAATTCAAACTTTTCAAACCTTTTTTCTTAGCTTCTGCAACTTTAATTAACTGCAGTGGCTGACCAAAGTGTCATGGTCTATCTAGTTTTTGCCTGAGAAGTTCTAGTCAGCTGCTGCTTTTCCAGGTTAGATCTCAGTTATGATAATCACACCAGTAAAGAGATCAAAGAACTGATTTTTAGTCAACCTATTAAATCCAGTTTAACTTAGGTCTAAGGTGGTTTTGTGCAACCAGGTCTCCTCCTTGGTCCCTTTTTTAAGTTTCTCGGGCCTAAACCTGTTGTTTCGTCTTCCTTGTATCTGAGAATGGATTATCGTTTCCAGATAATTATGTAAGCAGGTTATTGTACCATACCCTGTTTTATATTACTGTGATGGAATCGATTTCCCAGATTTTTGCCTTATTTTTGAGCTGCACTTGTCCCGTATTCTTTTTTATTTTTAAGATTGTTGATTAATATCTGTGATTTGTTTGAAGAAGGAAAGAAAAATTACAAAATTAAATATTGGTTTGCTTTTTTGTTATCGTCTGTTTTTTTTTTTCCCCCCTTCCTGATAGTTGGAGTAGGCTGTGATCTCTTTTATGTGTCTTCTAGATTAATTGCTCTGGGAATTTGATACATCGCAGGTGAAATTGGAGCATGGTATTGAAATATTGAACATTTTCAAGAATTATGAAACTGAGATGTCCATCCTAGATGATTTTGATTTTTATGAAAACCGGCAAAAAGCCATGCAAGAACGGAAGGCCAGGCAGCAGTCCAGCTTAGTGGGCATTGGGGTTGTTGGGGGAAGTGAGCACAGAAATGTTGTTACTTTACCTAACAATTTCATCAAGCAGATGTCCAAGACTTTTGCTCAGGTTGTCTCCTTGGAGGAGTGTGGTAAAGAAAGCTCGTTGACTGATAGAGCTGATTCTGCCTCAGATGGCTCCATGGGCACAGGAATTAAACTTGAAGATGCTGTAACAACAGCAGCATCAACTGCTCAGTCCAGCTAGACAGTCATATCAAATGCAGGGATTCTCAGGCAGGCTTGCTATGATGTACGTGGCACATAAACTTTGATTGGGATCATGTGTTTAATTGGGGGCATCATCATCTTATTGAAAGCTCCTACAAGTTACTGATGGGCTTCATGTAAATTATATGGCCATGGCCCATGCTGATTGTTGATTGCTGCTTTTTGATTTTTTTTTTTCTGCTTGGTTTTTGGATGAGTAGTTATGTGAAAATACTGGTTTTAAGTGTTGAGTTTGTAAAGCTCCCTATCTTGGCAGGCAGTTCAATAAAGGAAGCAGCAAAGATCTTGGAGGACCAGTTTGTCTTATTTGCCCAGCTGCTATTCTTCATTCAACAGAAGACCAAAAAAAGACCAAACTAAAGTACGCCTAACGTTGCTAAAGTCAAATGTCATCCAAACTATTAGAAGACAAAAAAAAAAAAAAAGAAAATCAAATCAATCAAAAGAAGTGGCATCAAACAAAATACCAATTAAATCAAATAATCACTTAAAAGAATCCCTAAAAACAAGAATCCACATGCGCATTAACCAGGAAACAAAAAAAAAAGAAAAAAATCCCCACTTTGGAGAAAAATTAGCAAAATGTAAACGTAGAGAACAAAATGTAAGTACGAAATTAAATATGTGGGTGTTAGAAATGTACAAAGAGTGACATGAAAATACAACAGACCTCCATATATATGGTTGAACAGATAAATAGAATATGGATTTGTTGTTTCAATGACAAAAAAGAATTAATTTTTTTATATTGGTTAATTTTTATTAAAGAACAAGAGAATTCAAAAAAAAAATATGTTATCAATATGCAAAAAAATTTTGAAAAGATATTGTTGTCTATTTCTTTAATATTATATATATATATATATGTAATATAAGAACTTATATTAAGTCCAAATACTCAAACTATCTTATCTTATTAAAATGAGAAGCTTTTTTATATTCTTTATTGTTTTATTAAAGCACAAGAAAATTCTGGAAAGAAATAATATTATTTATATGAAATAAGAGTCCTAGAAAGACATTGTTGCTTATTTCTTTCATATATATATATATATATATTTATACACATACGTAAGATATTGTATTAACCCCAAATACCTAAATTACCTTATTAAAATGAAGAGCTTTTTTATA
This sequence comes from Nyssa sinensis, assembly GCA_008638375.1. Classification (NCBI taxonomy): domain Eukaryota; kingdom Viridiplantae; phylum Streptophyta; class Magnoliopsida; order Cornales; family Nyssaceae; genus Nyssa; species Nyssa sinensis. Next base: position 187,930 of record CM018035.1, read on the forward strand.
CAAATATAATTTTTTTGATAATTTAATTGTATAGTAAAAAGATAAGGTACAAAGAATTATATATACGAATCCTAAATATATTTTAACACATAAATAAGTGAGTTTTAACATATAAATAAGTGAGCATAATATAGATTATAAATTATTTTTCAAGTAAAAAAAATATTTTCCTTAACTTTTTGCAAGAAATGAAAAGTCATATTTTTTAAAAAATTATGCAGTTACATATTTTTTATTTTTATAAAAATATTTTTTTTATATTAATCAAACTCTTAACAAATTTAAATTTGTTGTCTTTCTTTCATTTTTCATCACTCTCCACCTAACCAAACTAACCCTAAGGTTTGCCCACTTCGGTACAATGCAAACTTTTTGAAAACATGACAAAATACCTGCTTTTTTTTTCGGGTGAAACAATGTATGGTGGAGTATTATTATTATTATTTTAAATTCCAAAATAATTAGTGAAACCTGTTATGAACCCAAAGAAAGAAAAATGATGCACAAGTTTGTGGAGGATGTGTTGAGTTGAGTTGAAGATATATGATCTTATCTACATGTCAACCTTCCAGTCCAGTCCGAGAAACACATGCCATTTGTGATTATTTTCTCTGGTCTGAAATTTAGAGAGAAAGTGAGAGAGACGAGACTAAATCCAGAATGTGGGGTGCAATGTTACATGGATCACCATCCGAGTTTTGGACGGAAAACGTAAGTGGAGGTGGAATTGGATGGGCCACCAATACCATCGTCGTTCTACTCCTCATATTCATATGCCAATTGGCCATCAAAACCGGGTTTTGGTTTCGATTCAGATGGGTCGCTGCTCCTGCTACTCATTCTTACTTCAACTTGAAGTCTCCCCCTGTTTCTCTATCTCTCCATTCCCAACTCCGGTAATCTCATTCCTTCTTCTTCATTTCCTCTTCTCCATCTCTCTTTCTCGTTTCTGAGTTGTGGGTAGTCTTTAGGTTTCCTTTCTTTTCCCCTCTCTCTCTCTCTCTCTTTCATTTCTACTAATCAAATTTGGTTATATATATATATATATTTATAACTGTATGTTAATTCACAGGTTCTAACGAAACGGGCCTTTGGTTTCTCAAGACTCGATTTTGTTTTTAGCACTCAATTACCAAAACATCTGATTGTTTATTCAAACATGCTTCCCCCTTGCCCACCCCGATGTCTCCTTTGTGTTTCAAGTGAAACATTGTCTCTTTTGGGTCTCCCCCCAAAACTAAATAAGAGAGACTGAGAAATTGTTCAAATCGCCCCCGATGTCCCCGACAACTAAGCACAAATGTTGCTCTATTACATTGCTGGATCATGAACTAGGGCAACGTACACCTAATGTTCTTTCCTTTTTTTGTTTGCTTGGTTTTAGATTTAGGTCTTCACAGATATATGGCTTTCAAGATTTTAATTTTCTCCGACTCTGTCTGGACATCAAATGTATAATAAAGGAATCAATTTAAATTTCATAGGTTAAATGCTACATCAAAAAAATTCCAACTTAAAAATTTACACTATGTTGTTTGGATGGAAGGAATTGGAAAGAAAGGGAAGGGAAGGGAAGGAAAAGGAAGGGGAGCATATATCATGTTTGTTTTAAAAATTAGGAAGGAAAGGGAGGGAGGGAGAGCTTAATCCTCATTTGAGCAATTTTGTTATGCCTCCAAAAGTGGGAGGAAATGGAGGGAAAAGAAACAAGGATTTAATGAATTTTTCATAATACCAATATTACCCTTAAAATTGTCAAAGCCAAAATACTACTCTTTTAAATTTAAAAGGGTATAATAGTAAAATAATATAAAATCTTTTCCTTTCTTTTCTCTCCTTTATCATTCTTAAACAAGATGAAAGGATTATATTAGTCTTTCCTTTCCTTTCCTTTCATTAGTTATCCAAACATAAACGAGGGATTAGCCTCTCCTCTCATTTTCTTTCTCTCATAACTAATACTCTTCTTTCCTTTCTTTTCTCTCCTACTTATCCAAATGAACTGTTAATGTTATATGAACCTCAACGAAGCACTTGATTAACACTATATTTGGGAGTAGGGAAATGGAGAGAAATAGAGGGGAAGGCAAACTTAAGTGGAGGACAGAAACTTTCCCTTGTTTTATGAGTTTTATAAGGAGAGAAAGGGAGAGAAATGGAGGTAAAAAAACTCTCCTAAACCCACTTTTTTTTGGCTCCCTGAAGTGGGAGGAATGGAGGGGATAGAAAATGAGTTAGTTATCGTCTTAGGAGTTGATTTTTCATTTTACCCTGTCAAGTAACAAACTAAAACACTCTTTTCTTTTCTTTCCCCATAAACCCCCAAACAAGGGTTAACCATGTCAAGTAATAATCCTTCCCTTCCTTTTCTCCTACAATTCCCAAACAAGGAGAAGGATTATTACTTTCCTTTCCCTTATTTTTTCTCCCCCAGGGTTAACCATGTTCCTTTCTCTTCTTGTCTCCAAGACTCCAAACTTAGCATAAATTTCAGGAGGGCTATTTGAGGGGCTTTGTGTTAGGGAGCATGAGGTGTATGGGGTGGAGTTTACTCAGTTGTTGTTCGCTGATGATACTTTAGTGTTTTTTTAGGCTTCAGAGACATAACTTCGTTATGTGAGGTGTTCTTTTTTATGTTTTGAAACAGTAATGGGCCTTAAGGTGAATTTGGGGGAAAGTGAGGTTATTCTGGTTGGCAATGTCAAAAACATTGAGGAGTTGACTTGGAATTTGAGTTGTAAGGTGGGTTCCTTGCCCTCATCTTACTTGGGTTTACCAGTTGGCGCAAACCCAAAATCTAAAGCAATTTGGGATCAGGTGATAGAGAGATTCTAAAAGAGATTAGCGGGGGTGGAAGAAACAATACTTATCCAAAGGAGGCAAATGTTAATCAAAAGCGCATCGGGGAGTCTTCCCACATATTATATGTCCCTTTTTCCTATTCTCGCCTTGATTGCTTGAAGCTTGAGAAGATCCAAAGGAATTTCCTTTGGGAAAGGAAAGAGAAGGAAAGAGGCCCTATCTTAGTGAGTTGGGAAAATGTGAAATTTCCTTTGAAGGGAGGTGGATTGGGGATTCAGGATATGCGAGTCTTTAACAAGGCTCTTCTTGGCTAATGGCTTTGGAGATATGCTAAGGAGGACTGGTGCTATGTGGAGAAATGCTGTTGTTGTGAAGGTGGGTGATGGGGAAGGGAAATGGTGCTCTAGAGTAGTAGTGGGGACACAAGGCGTAGGACTTTGGAAGAGCATAAGAATGGGGATTGAGAATTTTTTTGATGGCACTTCTTTGGTGATAGGAAATGGAGAAAGGGTAAAATTTTGGAAAGATAAATTGTGTGAGAACACAACTTTGGACCATAGATTTCCAAGGCTTTTCCGTATTTCCTCTAATCAAAATGCTTGGCTGAAGGGTTATGTCACTTTTAACGGCAATAATTATGAGTGGGCTCCTTGCTTTAGGAGAAATCTTAATGATTGGGAGTTGGAGGAGGTTCTTGACTTGATGGCTTCTTCATAGTCTCCATTTGGATTCGAATAGAAAGGATACTTTATGGTGGAAGTTGGAGGCCAAGGGTGAGTTTTCGGTAAACTCCTTTTACTTGCAGTTAATAAATAAGGGCGTTGAAAATTTTCCTTGGAAAGCCATTTGGAAGGTAAATGCTCCCAGAAAGTTTGCCTTTTTTGTATGGTTCGTGCTATGGAAGGTGTCACGGGGTCAAAATTCGAACCTGAATTTTTCTGCCTTATGATGGCACTAAGATACTATCTTAGTCAGCCAATAAACACACACTCACGCACAAGAGGCTTAAAGAAGATAGCAACACAAAAGACACACTTTACTGAAAAATCTTCCTAACCTTTACTTCTCTCAACAGTATGGGAATACAGCCTTTAGGATTGCGTGACAAGAAGCACTCTCACTCATTTCTCTGCCTTTACCCCTCTACTACATAGTGTATATGTAGACAAAACATACAACCGCCCATGTGTGTGTCTGTGACACGCACATGGGTTGCAGTTACACCCCAACTGCTAGGGTTCTGCCTGAATAAACCACAGACAGCCACCTATTGCTTGCAGTTGACACCCCCAACTACTAGGGCTGTCTGAAGCCACTGATTTGCACCACATGTAAGCTAGCAGTTCATCTCACTGCTGTATATATTGCTAGCCATAGGATCAATGCGCCAACATTGCATGGTAGTTACCCTTGTTTGCCCTTTGACAACTTTGTCCTGTGCCAGACCAGCAACTGCCTTCACCTGCTCTGTCTCAACCTATGAAGCACGGACACTTGATTTTGGCTCACGTGTCCGTGTTGGACACATGTCGGACACCGACACTCTCGGACACTTCCCGAATGTGTCCGGGCACTTGAATCATGGATGTTGATGATTAAATGAAGTTCTTTAATTTTTATTTAATGGCTTTGTTATTTTAATATGTTAATAATATTTTTAAAATTTGTGTGTTTTTATGCTAATTTTAATTGAAATAACATTAAGTTTTTATTATATGGTCATATAAAAATATAAAAAATTATATATATTCAACATGTCCCTAACGTGTCCGTGTCCTACTTTTTTGAGAAATAACGTGTCTACGTGTCCGTGTCGTATCGTATCCGTGCTTCTTAGGTTTCAACTAAAGCCACCCCAAGCCCTCTCTTAAAGACAAGGCTATGAGCACTCAGCCCTCAATCAACGAACCACATGATCCCACCAATGCTTCATTGTCAGCCCTCATTGCCAAACCATGCCTACTCATGGCTTGGACTTGTGTTGTCAAACGTTGCCACCATATGCCGCTACCGTTGGTGATGGAGGTCGGACCACCATGTCAAACCCAGCTTACAATAACAGCAACATGCCTTGCCCTGGAGGTGTCAAGGTCTTTGGCCGCATGGCTTACTCGCCCATGGGCACCTCAAGGAGGTACTCCCCCCTATATATGTCTTAGGACAATTCACCCAGCTGACAGGAGTAGACACAACTGTTTGCAAAGTCGAGCTGCTCTCCTTGTGCGCATACATCTTGCCGAAGGTTGTCTGTGCGCCCCAAGTGTTGTCGAAGTGCACTGCCTTAGCCTTTGCTGCCCAAGGCATGCACACAAGCTGCACCAAGTCTGAAGTATCCATCAAGACAACTAAATCTCAAGTAAGGGAGCCCATGACAAGCCACCCCCACCTTGGCGTTGGCATTGGTTGAGGCTCACCATGCCTTGGCCTTGTCAAGCCCTCAAGGGGCTAACAAACCACCCCCACCAGAGGAATCCGACGCCCTCGTCGGATTGTTCCAGTAGTCTCGAATCTGTAGCTCAAATTTCCACAGAGTCACATCTCTTTCCCAACTTGCATCAGCCTCACTACTGCCCTTCTACTGAACCAGATAATCAGTCCGCCGGTTCTTCTTACTCTGACCTTGCGTCCTGTGAGAAAGAATTTTCTCAACATCTTTCTCAAACTGTTTCCTTATCACTGGCGGTGCCCTCCTTGCTTGCTTCCTTGAGGCATCAAGAACATCTTGATGGAATGGGTTCAAGAAGCTAACATGGAAAGTCGGGTGAATCTTCAATCTGTCTAGAAGCTTCAGCTAGTAAGCCACATTGCCCACCCTCTTTATCACTTCAAAGGGTCCGTCATATTTAGGGATCAACCCCTGATGAACTGATTTATTGCTGATCTTCTTCCAGATTTGGGGAGTCAATTTCAACTGAACTCGATCTCTCAGTTGGAACTCAATTGACCTTTTGTTTTTGTCAACGTACTTCTTCATCCGACGCTGTGCCTTGTTGAGGCTGTCAACCGCTTCATCCAGGAGCTCCTGCTTGTCTCTAGCAAAGCGATAAGTAGCTGGACATTAGCCCCCAGCCTTCTATTTGGCCACCTCATGGGGAGTGAGGGGCTGCTGTCCAGTGGCCAACTCAAAGGGACTAAGTCCTATTGCAGAAGATTTCTACAGGTTGTAGTAGAATTGGGCAATGTTAAGAAGCTGTACCCAATTCTTCTGGCTTGCAGTCACATAGTGCCGCAAGTACTCCTCCAATAGTGCATTCATCCTTTCTATCTGACCATCAGTCTGAGGATGATTTGCTGTGGAGAACTTCAATTTTGAGCCCATCAGCCCAAGTAGAACAGTCCAAAACCTGCCTGTGAACCTAGAGTCTCGGTCACTGATGATAACCTTTGGCAGCCCGAAGTACTTCACCACATTTTGGAAAAGCAGTTTTGCAGCTACATCTGTCGGGCAATAATACGAACAGGACAATAGGGCTAGCATCCTTTCAATGCTAGGATGTTCAGCCCATTGTGGATCGTGCGTTTCCCTCAGGAGTTCTCGCCTTAGTCCCCCACCACTGGGAACATAAAGTCTGCCGCCTTTAGCATACAAGATCTCATCATCCAGCCAGTACTTTCGAACATGTCCATCTCTGACTTGTTGTATTACCTTCTCGTAAGCATTGTCTGATTGAGAGAAGTCCTTCACACGTTGCAGCAAATCAGTTTGCAGGTTGGACAGGGCAGCAACATACTCCTGCACGATCTTTCTACTCAAAGCATCAACAACTTGATTTTGACTGGCAGGTTTATGAACCCATACAAAATCAAATTCAACAAAGAATTCCTGCTAACGAGCCTGTTTGGGAGTCCGCTTCTTCTGGGTTTTGAAGTAGGTGTTGGCCACGTTGTCCGTTACCACTGTAAATCGAGTCCCCATCAGATAATGCTTCCGCTTATCCAAACAGTGCACAACTGCAGTCATCTCCTTCTCATGGGCAGAATACCTCTGCTCAGCATCCTTCAGTTTTCGACTCTCGAAGGCAACAAGATGTCTTTCTTGGACTAGAACCCCTCCCAAGGCTCTGTCAGAGGCATCTGTGTGGACTTCAAAGGGCAACTCAAAGTCTGGTAGGCGCATCACTGGCTCTGAAGCCACTGCATGCTTCAGCTTCTCAAAGGCTCTCTGGCATTCTTCATTCCAGTCCCACCAGTTGTCCTTCTTCAGCAAGTCAGTCAATGGGGCTACCTTTTGGAGTAACCCTTGATAAACCTGCAATAGTAATTAGCAAGTCCAAGAAAAGATCTTAATTCTAACACTTTTGTTGGTGCAGGCCAATCAAGAATGGCCTTCACTTTCTGTTCGTCCATCCGAACTCTGCCATTACTGACCCAATGGCCAAGAAACATCACTTCTTGTTGGCAAAACTCACACTTCTCTTTCTTTACATAGAGTTGGTTTTCTCTCAGACTGCTAAAAACCAACCTTAAGTGAGTTAAGTGATCTCTAATAGTCTCACTATAGACTACAATGTCATCGAGATACACTACAACAAACTTATCAATAAACTTGTAAAGAACATCATTCATTAAATTACAAAATGTAGCAAGTGCATTAGTGAGGCCAAAGGGCATCACTAGGAACTCATACAATCCGTAGCGAGTGACGCAGGCAGTCTTGGCCTTGTCTCCCTTGGCAATCCGCACTTGCCAATAGCCCCAGTGCAGGTCCAGTTTTGCGAAGTAGGAAGCTTTGCTCAATTTGTTAAAGAGGTCATGAACATTCAAGACTGGATACTTGTTCTTGATAGTAACTTTGTTCATGGCCCGATAGTCAATACACATCCTCATTGATCCATCTTGCTTCTGCTGGAACAATATTGGGGCTCCAAAAGGGTCTTTTGAAGGCCGAATAAACCTTGCATCAAGGAGTTCCTTCAATTGTTTCCTCAATTTTGCCAATTGGGGATGTGCCATTCTGTAAGGGGCCTGTGCAGGAGGCTTTGCACCAGGTTCTAACTCGATCTTATGATCAGTTACTCGAAGGGGTGGAAGGGACTTGGGACGTTTTGGAGGCATGACATCTGCAAACTCTTTCAACAAGTCAGCAACTTCACCAGGAACTTCCACAGTGGTATCGGGCTTGATCTCCACCAGGGCTGCAAGGTAAGTCTCTTCACCTTTTCGCAGTCCAGTCTTTAACTGCATTGCAGAGAGCATCCCTATGTTCTTTTTCCCTTCTTGCTTTGATCATTGTAAACAACAGGGCCAAAGCATGTGGCTTTCTCATCTGTGATCATCATGCCTCCAAGATGGGGCATGACCATCACTTTGGCCTTCAGAAAGAACTCTTTGCCAAGGATCATATCAAAGTCATCCAAGGGTACTGCCATTAGATTGCACAGTCCCTCCCAAGCACCAATGTTGAGGGTTGCTTGTACTGTACCTTGGACAAGTTTGGCCTTCGAGTTGACTGCTTTCAACTTGCTTGTGTTCTGATCAAGTTTCAGGCCAAAAGTAGCCACTTCTCGCTGAGCCACAAAGTTGTGAGTGGACTCCAGTATCCACCATTGCTCGAACATCTTTGTCATTCACTTTCACCCGCACATACATCAAACCACGTTGAGTCTGCGGTTTCTGCACCGTGATGGCATTCAGCAATTGGAGTGGATTGACTCTGGTTGGAATGTCAGAGTCGTTGTTTGAGTCCTTGTTATCAAGCACCAAGGCACTCAGCTTCTCACGTTTGGGGCAGTCTCTTAAACGATGGGGGCCATTGCAGAGAAAACAACCATTCATGATTTTACCCTTGCTTTGGCTTGTTTCGCCTTTGGACTTGGAAGTGCCACTGCTACTTCCTTTCTTCTTGTTTCCATCATGCTGCTTCTTGCCATCTTTGGATTGTCCATCTTTGGTCTTCTTCCCACCATTGTTCTTCTTCTTTTCGGTTGAGGATGTGGATCTAACAACCTTAAAGTCAACCAGCCCCTCTGCCGTAACAATTGCAAAAGGAAGGTCTCTTACTCCTTGCCTTCGCAATTCAGCATGTGCCCATGCTTGAAGTCCAGACATGAAGTTGAACAGTTTGTCCTCTTCTGACATGTTCTGGATGTCAAGATCAGGGAAGTGAACTCTTTCACATAATCCCTCACCATGCCGATATGCTTCAACTTTTTCAAGTTGTCCCGAGCAACCCACATAGTGTTGCAAGGGAGGAACTGATCCTTTAGTTCTTTCTTCAGGATCTCCCATATCTCGATCCGAGGGCATCCAACATTCAGATCATCCTAATCCCAGGTTCGCCACCAGAGTTTGGCATCACCTGCAAGATACATACTGGTTATGGTTACCTTCTCTACATCTGGGATACGGGCAGCTTTGAAATACTGCTCCATGTCCCAAAGGAAATTCTCCAACTCCTTTGAATTTCTGGCACCTAGAAAATTGTTTCGATTCAGGAGCTTTGATCTTGGAGGACACCTCTCCGATGGCACCGGAGTGGGCAGGGAGAGACTTCTTGACGAGGGCTACATCATCCTCCAAGCACTTGAGGTTGATTTTCACGACTTCTATTAGGGACACCACATCCTCCATGATGTTGGTGATTCTGGCACTCGTTTCTGTCATGAAATCGTCAAGTATCTTCCTCAAGTCCACCAACTCAATGGTGTGTTGCTCTGTTTGAACAGACAGTGCAACAACACCATCACCCTCAGGGACACCAACGAAATTCTCCAAGCGGGACACTCGATCTTTTAAGGCCTCGTTTGCAGTACCACCAACCATGGACGTCAAACTGCGCTCTAAGACCAATTGTCACAGGGTCAAAATTCGAACCTGAATTTTTCTGCCTTGTGATGGCACTAAGACACTGTCTTAATCAGCCAATAAACACACACATGCACAAGAGGCTTAAAGAAGATAGCAACACAAAAGACACACACTTTACTGGAAAATCTTCCCAACCTTTACTTCTCTCAACAGTATAGAAATATAGCCTTTAGGGTTGGGTGACAAGAAGCATTCTCACTCACTTCTCTGCCTTTACCCCTCTACTACATAGTGTATATATAGACAAAACATACAACCGCCCATGTGTGTGTCTATGACATGCACATGGGTTGCAGTTACACCCCAACTACTAGGGTTCTGCCTGAACAAACCACAGACAACCACCTGTTGCTTGTAGTTGACACCCCCAACTGCTAGGGTTGTCTGAAGCCACTGATTTGAGTCACATATAAGCAAGCAGTTCATCTCATTTCTGCATATATTGCTAGCCATAGGATCAATGCGCCAACATAGCATGGTAGTTACCCTTGTCTACCCTTAGACAGCTTTGTCTTGTGCCAGACCAGCAACTGCCTTCCCCTGCTCTGTCTCAACTAAAGCCACCCCAAGCCCTCTCTTAAAGACAAGGCTATGATCACTCAGCCCTCAATCAACGAACCACATGATCCCACCAATGCTTCATTGTCAGCCCTTATTGCCAAACCATGCCTACTTCATGGCTTGGACTTGTGTTGTCAAACGTTGCCACCATATGCCGCCACCGTTGGTGATAGAGGTCGGACCACCATGTCAAACCCAGCTTACAATAACAGCAACATGCCTTACCCCGGAGGTGTCAAGGTCTTTGGCCGCATGGCTTACTCGCCCATGGGCGCCTCAAGGAGGTACTCCTCCCTATATATGTCTTAGGACAATTCACCCAGTTGACAGTAGACTACAACTGTTTGCAGAGTCGAGTTGCTCTCCTTGTGCGCGTACATCTTGCCAATGGCTGTCTGTGCGCCCCAAGTGTTGTCGAAGTGCACTGCCTTAGCCTTTGCTGCCCAAGGCATGCACACAAGCTGCACCAAGTCTGAAGTATCCATCAAGACAACTAAATCTCAAGTAAGGGAGCCCATGACAAGCCACCCCCACCTTGGCGTTGGCATTGGTTGAGGCTTCACCATGCCTTGGCCTTGTCAAGCCCTCAAGGGGCTAACAGAAGTCTATTTTAACTCAAGACAATCTTCAAAGACGAGGTTTCTCTTTGGCAAATATATGTGTTATGTGTAGGGAAGCGGAAGAAAGTATCAATCATTTGTTCCTTCATTGTCCTTTTGCTAGAGATGCTTGGCATGTGTGCTTATTACTTTTGGGTTCCTATGGGTAATGCCATGGTCGGTTGAAGATGTGATCAGAATTTGGTATGGCACTCAGATTCGTAGCAATGTAAAGTGGGTGTAGAGACTTGTTCCACTTTGTATTTTTTGGAGTTTATGGGGAGAAAGAAATAAGAGAATTTTTGAGGGGGAAATAACTCCCCCTAGTATATTCAAAGATAGGGTCTTACACCTTTTGTATTTTTGGGGGTTTCAATCATACCCATCTTGTATAGATTCTTTTGTAAATTTTTATTTATCTTTTTTTTTTTTTTTGGGGGGGGGGGGGGGGGGGGGTTTGAACTCTTGATGTGAAGCTTGTATATTTTTCCCTTCTCGGGCTTTTAATGAAATCCACATTTACCTATCCCAAAAAAAAAAAACTTAGCACAAATTTCCCAACATGGATGAAGCCTTAGAAATGTTTTCCATATGGCTCTATACACAACTGAACTGCAAAAAGAAGATATATTACCCCAAGTAGTTGGCATTAAAGGCATTGACCTTAGTTAAAATTTTAAAATGGCTCTATTTTTAAAATAATATGACTATATTTTTTGTTAAAATGACTAAAGCATAACATGCCTCTATGAAAATTTATATTGTAACTTTTGTAGTAATTGATTTTGACGGGGGAATGGTGTGATTTTTTCAGATTTATTTTTTGTTTTTTAAAGCCTACAGTTTTGGGTTCAGGTTTATTCACTTTAAGCTCAGACCAACTGATATGGATTAGATCATGTTGGTAAATTGATACTTGTGAATTAGAGATATCCATTTGTTTCACTGATGTGGAAGTTCTGTTTCTTCCGTCAGAATTTCAGAGATCATATCTGATTTGGATCTGAAGAAGTTAATTGACAATTTGGACGAGAAGCTCTATGACAATGGGAAATGGGAAAATGTCATAGACAGGAGAAACAGTTCTCTTTCCTACAATGCAAAATGCTGTAAACCAAAGGTTATTGCCTTTATGCCTGATACATGTAGAATACAGAGATGTTGGATTATGTCTTTGATTGGAAACTGTCCTTAGACTGCAGAATATTCAAGTTTTATTTTTTTTGATTTTTTTTGATAGCTAAATCACACACACTTTGTCTCTTAAGGGGACTTGAACCCTCAAAACCTCCCATACGGGGAGGTGGAGGAGATACCAACCAAGCTAGAGCTTGTTGGTTTAATTTTTTTTTTTCCTTTTAAATATTAGAATGCTCCTCTCCTAAGGTTTCTCAACATTTCAGTGGGCTAAGTCTCTTGGTTAAATGTGTAAGTTTTTTGAATCTCACGATCCACCCTATGACAGCCCCATAGAGTGTTTGTAATTAATCAGTACATGTGGTTTTGAGTTCAAAGTGAAGACAACTGAAATGTAATACTCACTCTATGGGAGCATTAATAATGTTTTTAATTGAAATCTGTCTCAATTATGCAGGTATGACGATAGAAGTTGCTTATTTTTGTATCAGTTTGTGAATTTATTACACCCAAACTGATTAAGATTTACTTTACATTTCTGAATGTATCTTCGCAATTCATGTTTGTACCTGGTCCTTATTGCTTGGCTTCCCTTATCGGTTTAGCAAATCTAAGTTAATGTTTTGTTGCTTGCAGGATGGTCCCCTAAAATATTTGAGTGTGACAATATTCGAGAATTGTTCTGCTGAGATGCTGAGAGACTTCTACCAGGACAATGATTATAGAAAGAAGTGGGACAAGACCCTGATTGAGCATGAACAGTTGCAGGTGGCTGAAAGTAATGGAACTGAAGTTGGCCGCACAATTAAAAAATTCCCCCTTTTGACACCAAGAGAATACATATTAGCTTGGAGAGTGTGGGAAGGAAAAGATAGATCGTTTTATTGTTTCACTAAGGTATATGTCATGAAAATTCAGTCTCCATTATGCAACTAGTTTCTTTTTTAGGGCTAGCCGAGCTTCATGTTGTTTTCAAATTTAATGTAGGACCCATTAAAGTGCAAGGGAAGTTTAGGTGGGGTCACTAATTTTAATTCATAACTGCAGATCTTTTACAATTTATATTTTTTCTTCTTTCTTTTGTTGTTATAGGCTGCTATTAGAGTCTTAGTCCTTAATGAAGTTGTGTTGATCACGTGTTTTAGTTTAAAAAGTCACTTGACCTGACTATCACGTTAGTGAGTCTAGGAAGGTTAGTATGGTCTTTTCCTTTTGCTAGGGTGATACCAGGAAGTTTATTTTGGCTATAAATATCAGCTTTAGTGGAGGCTGTTGTATCTTTCGTTCTTGTTTTTAGAAAAAACTCAACGATAGAGCTATTCTTGGGTTGTTTAACCCTAGAATCTCAACCGTTTATTTTTTTGATAAGTAATAATTCTATATTATAAACAAAGACGAATTCAACTCTCCTAAGAAATCCACATGAGAAAAAAAAGAAGAAGAAGAGAGAAATGGGATATGTTCCTTCCACCAAAAAATGAAAAGTATATAAAATTCTCTTTTTTTGCTTATGCAAAATAATATAAAATTCTCTTTGTTTGCTTATGCACAGGTAACTCTTTAACTCCTTCAAAGTATGAGGATTCTGCTCTAACCAAAGACTCCACATCACAAAAGAGGACTTGTCCGCTATGCCTGTCTATACCTCTTAGACGCGCAAGCAGCCCCCAGCTTGCCATAAGCTCCTTCGTAGATCTTGGCGTAACCCAAGCAAGTCCAAAAACAACACAAAGCAACAACCACACATCTCTGCCAAACGGAAAATGAAGAAAATGGTGACTGATAGATTCTTTTGCTTTTTTGCACGTACAAAACCAATTAAGGAAAATATTCCCCCTTTTCCCCAAATTATCCATCATAATAATCTCTTCCAAAGCTGCCGTCCAAACAAAAAAAGAGAAATTCGAGGGAACCTAGTCTTCCAAATGTTCTTCTGTGGTAATATGATCTTACACTAAACACCCATTTGGTCCCGGCTTCCATTTGATTGTGTCCTCTCTATCCGCCATTAGTTAGATCCCCGTAAAGCAACGCTAAGAATGCCCTTTTCTTTTGATGAGTAAAGTATCCTTATATTAATGCAGCCCGAGAAGGGCTAATCATATACAGAAGAAAGGGTCCGGTTACAAAAATTAAAGCCTAAAATCTCCCAAAACTTCTATACAAGAAACTACATATAATGGGCTATCTTCCTTCACCCCAAAGTATTAACAGTCTCAAAAACAAATCTTTGAAACATGATGAATTCTTCTCTTGCCCCTCAAAAAACCTTCTATTTCTCTCTTTCCAAATACACTGTATCAAACATATCGGGGCCATCTTCCAAATCTTCCTAGCTTCCTTTCTAATCCAGCAGCACGTCCAACCTAACTAAACCTTCTTCACTGTGGTGGGCATTACCCAATACTAACCAAACAAGGAGCAAAGTAAACTCCACATGTTTGTAGCCACTTTACAATGAAAATGAATATGTTCCACCATTTCCTCCTGAAATGCCTTTATGAATACAAGGTTCCACACCACTCCTTGCTTCAAAAAAGAAACATTGTCGATGAATAGCCAGAAGCTACTTTCCTAATTCATTTCCATAGGCTCACTCTTCCTAATTCAATATGAAACAAATCTGAAAATCTACACTTTAACGAAACATCACCACACCAAATGTCATGCTGGAAGCTAACTAGGGCTCCATTCTCAACCACAAAATCTAAATGAGTAGTGAACTCCCCCAACCTTTCCTAATTCATTTCCATAGGCTCACTCTTCTCCCTCTTTATGCTACTTTCGTGTCTATCATTACTATGAAATCCTCAAAAAAGTGTAACTTTGCACTTGTTGCAGCAACCAGTTGTAGATTTTCACCCTCTTGCTGCATCAAATTTGGTATTGGAGACTAAAATCTAGGTTTTGAACCATGGCTAGACATGGTAAAGGTCGCGTGGACAAGGAAATTAGGTTCAACATAAAGAGATGGCTGAGATATGCAGAATGATTGAAGAATTTGCTATGCAAGCACCCCGGCGATGGGAATGAGTGAAGGCCTGTTTGGAAATTCATGAAGGCAATTGCTAATCTTTAGACATACCAAAAAGGCAAAAAGTAATTTCGAAAATAAAAACATTGAAGAAAAGAAGGAAAATCACTTCCATGACACCGGTCATAATTTCATTAGGGATAGGAAGGAATTCGATGAGAGATTGGTTTGAGCAATTAACTTAAATGGTGAGGAATCAAAGTAGAACTTGCTGAGGTTTATAAGGAAATGCATTATGATTCGATTGGAATTCACCACCATTCTACAATGAATACTTGGATGACAATAATATGAGTGTTACAATCTTCCCCTAAGAAGACAGATATGGATACGACACGACGCGAACATGGCATTTCTAAAAAAAATAGGACGCGGATACGTTGAGTGTATTTTCTTTTTTGTTTTAGATGACCCTATAATAAAGACTTAACATTATTTCAATATAAATTGCCATAAAAACACACAAATCACAACAATATTATTAAAATATCAAAATAAAATAAAAAAGGTCATTAAATAAAAAATCAATAACTTCTTCATTTAATCCTCAACATCCATGACAAAGTCTTTTTTCAAAACAAATGTTAACTACTACATAAAACATATATATTTATATATTAATAACCCAAAAGAAAAGCCGAGAAGAAGAGAAGAAAAGGAGGGAAAATTCAAAAATAAAAAATAAAACGTGTCTGAGATTCGGAAAAAAAAAATGAACACTCTTTTTTCGCATGACTAGGAAGTGTCCAAATGTGTCTGTGTCCGATACAAAAACACGAGCCAAAATAGAGTGTCCGTATTTCGTAGGTCTTCCCTACTTAATAATAGAATTCTTGAAGATTGGAATACTTGTGTAGTTTTCGAATGGAGTCCTAAGATTTAGGCATCGATGGTTAAGGCATAACTGTTGATTGGGAAGCCCCACTCAAAGAATGTCCAATGCATGACAAACTTTTTAATAGCAATAAAATTCCATTAGGTGGTATGGCATTAGATTATGAAGTATTTCATGCACGTGACAATGATGTGGTAATAGTTGATCATATTTGGAAAGTTTTTATAGAATATGGATCACTTGGAAAGTTAATCACGTGTTCAAGGAAATTTTTGAAAGTCAAGTTAGATTATTTTCGGTATTAGAGTAAGTCTTTCTTCTAGATCCACCGGCCTACGAACTATTTGAAGAAATTAATACGAGCATCTAAATAGTTTCACTTATTTTTGTTCATTTTCCACTATGATGAGACTACTACTTCATATTAAAAATGGTTTCTAAGTTGAAGATGATGATTATTATTATTATTACTATTATTTTATCAGTTTTCTAAGTTGAAGATTATTGGAGACCAACACATGATACAACTATCATCTCCATTTTTAAAAACCAAAAAACTCAGGTTCAAGTTTATCCAAGAAGAGGGGATTGATGTGCCGTATTTGATGAGGGGCCATGAAAGCACATGTCTAGGGATTTTATTGTTTTAGTTGGTTATATGATTTTTGGAAATTTTTAATAAATATTATGTTGTACTGCTTTATTTTTAGAAGATGTTTTTAGCATTTTAGAAAGGGGATTCAAATCTCCTACTATTCCTATCATAATCCTAATAGGCTACCTGTAATGATCAAGTTGTGTTTTTAGAAATTGACTTGTTCTTATAGTTTTATGAAACGTATAAATTGGTTTTATTGTTGCAAAACAGGATTAGCCCTTAGTGATGGATGAAGTTTAAGAAAAATTGTTTGGGAAACTTTGATCTCTCTCTCTCTTTATCTCTCATTATTTTCTCTTATCTCTATCTCTCCTCTCTTGTACTTGAGGAGCCATGGTAGTCCATGGTTGTGCTATTCCTCTTTTTTGTCCCTTCTATTCTCACTTTTCTCGTCCTCCTCTTTCAATCCTATTGTTTCTATCAAAAGTTGAGTTTTGATAATGGTCTGGATGAGTTTTTAGACGATTTGTGACTTGTCCTTGGAGATTTATGAAGCCAACAACGATGGATCAAGTTTGAGAAAAAATATTTCGAAAAGCGTTGATCTATCTCTATCCTCTCCCTCCTTTTATCTCTTTCTTATCTATATCTCGCCTCTTATACTTGAGAGTTGTGGCAGTCCATGGTTGTGCCATCCTTCTCTTTCTATATTCTCTCTTTTCTCCTCCTCCTCTCTTGAATGAGAGGCTTAGAATATGTGTTGTACCCTCTTTGTCTATGTCTGAGCAAAGTTTATTTGGCCATCACATCTTTAAAGAAATTATCAACAGTCGGGTTTGCATCAAAGTTGTGGGAATTTCACCCCATTTTTACCCTTTTTCTTTATTTATTTTTGTATTTCCAATGGAAGGTCATTGGATGCCGTTGGCTCTACAATATGTTGATTCCTCACACTTCTAATTTGGAAAGCGAGGAAAAGGTCAGTTATAATCAAGAGGTGCTGATATTTGGTTTTTATAATTTATATTTGTTTATAGTATTTGATAATAATATCAGATATTTAACATTTGAAGTAGTTGGGAATAAACTTTTCCAAGTATAATTGAGTATTTAATGCCCGAGTATATAATTATATAGTGGACCAGTGCGATATCATGTATAGGACACTTCTAGTTGTAGAACACTGATGGCTTAGTTATATTTAAAGCTACCATTTATTTTAGATAAGCGGTTTGTATAATACACGCCTTCTCAAATTATAATTTTTGAAACATTTCAAAATGTAAGGAATATTTTATATTTGAGCATTACTTATTCTTCTGAGCTTTTAATAGTGTTTGATTCTTGTGCCAGTTTTATGCCTCTGTGATGATTACCTTATGTTTTTATTCTAAATAATTTTTTTTTATGACCATGGTAGGAATGTGAACATCCTTTGACCCCAAGACAGAAGAAGTATGTACCTGTTGGATTCTTTAGATCAGGTTGGCGAATTAGGAAAGGCAAGTTCATGACTCGCCCCCCTTTCACTCTTCTCTTCCTTCAAGAGGACCAATTAATTGTCCCATAATTGTGGGGTTTCCTTTCATTCAAACTAAGTATTTAATTAAGTTGAATTATGAAATATGATGGTAGTTTTCATATCAATTTTTAGGTGTAGCTTAACATGCAAAGTTTGAATAACACCTAGCTTAACTTGACTAGGATTAAGATATATTTAAATAGCCATTATTGCAATGTCAACCGTTAAGAAACTTCAAAGTAAACTTAAGAAATAACTAAGTTTATGAGCAAGTATATGGTGTTTGTTTGTGATCTCTAATTTATACTGGTATGAGTGGGACTGTTGAATTATAGCTGAAAAATGATTCGTGAGTGAAAAAGCTTGTTTATCTCATGCGCACTCAAACTTTTTTAAGTGTAGCTCTAACAAGGTTATTTGAGCTGAGGCAAAGGTCGAGATTGGCCTGTCTACCCTAAAAAAAATAAAGGGTAAATTACACTGACCTCCCCTGAAATTTTTGACAATTACACCGATTTCTCTTGCTTTACTTGACAATATACAAATACTCTCCTCCAGTCAATTTTTTTCTTCAAAATAACAAAACTACCATTTTCATGTTTCTTTTTTTCAATTTTTCAAATTTTGACTATTTTTTTCATTTTTTAAATAAATATTGATAAAAACCTTTAAGAGTTACACTTACCTCCCTTGGGGTTTGATGAAAATACATATGGACCCCTATGGTTTGAGATATTATAGTGACTTCCCTTGAGGTTATTGTTTCAATAACACTTTTCCCCTTCTGTTAATCAACAATTAATTGACTTAATGGAAGTAACTGACATCGTCTTAAATTTTTTTGTAAAAGACATTTTTACCCTTAATAAACATTAAATCAAAGAGGTGAGCTCTGTAAAACACCACCACCAAGCTCCACCCACACTACACCATATTGTCTCTTTAAAATCTAAACAAACCACCACTGCCCAGGGACCACCATTACAATCACCGAACACTACCACCTCTGATGAATTTAACGCCCACACACAGCCACCACACCACCACCACAGTAGTGACGTCTCTGTTTCAATTTCAACCCCACCACTACTTCTCTTTCCTTTTTGACATCCTTATAATTGATTTTAAGCTGTCATAAGTTGACTGGAGAGTGAATTTTCCTAGTGGTTGTGTGTTATTCTATTGCAGTACCAGGCAGAAATGCCTGTGAGATCAAAATGATGCACCAGGAGGATGCTGGTTTGAATGTGGAGATGGCAAAGCTGGCCTTTGCAAAGGGCATTTGGAGTTATGTTTGTAAGATGGAAAATGCACTGCGTAAATACTCTGCCATCTATGGTCCTCAACCGAGTTCAGCTGTGACTGCAGTCACTCTCATGCAGAAGGTCATTACTATTCGCTTCATATTTAACTGCTGGTTATGAGGTTTTGGCCAGGTGTCAGATCAATACACCAAATAAATCAGAAAGATGGTTGACATAAAATAGTTTCTTGGTAGATGGTGTCAACTGTCAAGTATTAACTTTTTATTGTAGTTATGAATACCTTTTTGTTTTGGCCCAAAAATTTATTTTTCGGTCACAAAAGGGTCTATTATGCACCATATTCTGTGTCATAGAATATTTGGGTGGTACCAGGTCATTTCGGACATTTCAAGTGAAACCATCCCATCCAATCCAGCTTAAGAGTTTCAGATTCATAAAAGATTTTGTATTTTGTGCAACTTGAAATAGCAGTAATATGGCTATTTATAAAGAGCAAAGGTTATTTTAGGCCAAACAAAAGCTCTTGGTGAGACTCTTTCTAAAGTTCAGAATTCTCTCCTCTCCTGCCCTTGTTTTCATCTCTTCGCTTCTCCTTTGAAGCTCAAACCCAAGAAGAAATCTTCATAATAAGAGCATGATACTTAAATCTAACCAGAAAATACAAAACAAAAACAGTTTCAAAATACTTAGCATATCTGAGTTCAAACTCTTAAACCTAGGCTTGGTTTAAGAATTTGAGTTCAAGTCTCATAGATTTTTAATTTTCACTACTGAAATAGTCTATATTCTATAATCTAATTTTCATTTTATCTGTTGGTTTGATTGCTTTGGAATATTGTTTGGGAAGTTTGTCACACTTTCGTGACTAATTATTGTTGTTTTTTGAAATTTTCTTTCCTAAATGTTAAACAAAATTTCCATTTTGATCGTAGCACGAGAATTTTTGTATTTTGATTATTTTAGATTTATTCCTTGTTTGTCCTACCTTTATTGTTAATTCATTTAACCTTCTGATGAATAAGGGAGTTTGGCCTTTATTCTATTGTTTTTTTCTTTAATATATGGCTTTATCCATATTAATGTAAATTTTGTAAGGGATACTATTATTTTACAGTGGTAAATGCTAATAGGTGCACCCAAATGCACTGATACCGGTGCATCTGGCTCTAATGGACTGACAAACTAACCAAAGCAGAACTCATTAATATGGTCTTTATTCAAGTATTTGATCAGACCCATGTGGTTCTAATTCAAATTTCCCAAATGCACACTGTTTTGATCTTATTTATCAAACCTAAGTTGTTTTCGATAGAGGCGTCTCTAATTTCAGTCAAAAGGCGTCTCTTGAAAAGATGTCTCTAGAGGCATAGAGATGCATCATCTTTTCTAAATTTTGGTTAAGAAACGTCTTCTCAATAGATGCCCCTTGCTTTGAAAACATGGATTTGGGAAATAAATTGAGAAGTATGCGGGGATGAGAAATTTGTCTTGAAAATACGTGAGTGGGATTAGAAAATTGTCTTTATTCATTTACCTCTCCAATTTCAGCATGAAGGATGTGTTGCTTTCCTATTTCCTGCCATACTGTGGACTTTAGAATAGTGGATGCAGGTGTGAACTGGCAGGAACACATGACCTGATGTGCTGATCAGTGGGTCAATTCTAGGCCTTTCACTTACAGCTTTGTGCTGTGTTTTTATCCTATATTACCTGACCCGGAAGGTAAACTAGGGTTAGCTGACTTTTACCTACCTGGCCAAGTAAAAGTTGGTGGTTGGGTTTTCAGAACATTGATCGTAATACATTAGCCTAAAGGTAGGACAGCCATGCCTTGGTGTGATTTATCTTTGCAGAATCCTGTTTATGTTCATGGATGATGTTTATTTTTTCATGTAGGTCCCGCCTGGATTAGATACAATAAACAACACAACCGATACCGGTCATCCAGAAACTGCTGCAGCAAGTGCCACCTGTTGTCAGATTGCTTGTGAAGGCAGTGGGAGGGAATTCTCAAGACGGCCTTCAAATAAATTGATAACCAATGGGCTGATTTTCCTTGGTGGTGTAATCTGCATGTCTCGGGGTCACTCTGATTTGGGTGCAAAGGTTGCCATAGCATACATTTTGAGTAAGCTCACCAAGCGCAGTGTTTCATCAAGCCAAAGAAGGCAAGCTTAATATGAGTTTGTCTGTGGACTGCAAGTGGTTATGGAGGTTCTTAATTTTCTTAATGAATAAGGTAGGGGCGTATATTAGACACATTCCCAAAATTTTACCTGTATGCCTGAAAAGGTTGAAGTACACATTACTGCATTTTTTATTCTTCTCCTCCAATTGAACATTTTGGTGCTTCCTTCTTTAAAATCATGAAAAAAGAAAACCATTTTCCTTGAGAATTCTTGTTCTATTTAGCCAAAACCCTTCTCTTTTATCCAATTTTGAATACTTGCATCATTCCCCCATGGTAATTGTAAACTCTAAGGCATCAACTGGGTAACGTTACTATGTGATTTATTAGTCTGTTAGCGGAGTATTATGCAGACTTTTTAGGTTGATGCAATGCAGCTACTATTTCAGTTAAGACAATCTCTCTCCAAGTCTCAACAAGCCAGAGGCAGTATCCTATATATTCTTTTTTCTCTTGGATGATGGGCTATCGTGTGTCCATATTGCAACAATCCCATGTCCGTGTAGACTGTTCTC
Organism: Nyssa sinensis; assembly: GCA_008638375.1. Taxonomy (NCBI): domain Eukaryota; kingdom Viridiplantae; phylum Streptophyta; class Magnoliopsida; order Cornales; family Nyssaceae; genus Nyssa; species Nyssa sinensis. Next base: position 209,793 of record CM018035.1, read on the forward strand.
TTCTTCTCTTTTGAAATTAATTTTCTTCACTGCATTCATTTCCTTTTTCAAAGCTGAGCTGACGGGCTGATGTAAAAGAAGCCCACTGAGGTTATGCCATTTGGGGAAGCAAACCGAACTAAGATAACATTACTGTAAATAATCTCTCTATTTTACTATTTCATTCAATTTCAAAGTTTTAAAATAACTTATAAACTCGAAGCCTACTGCATGTTAGATTAGTTACGAAATTAGCTTGTTAACTTTAGGGGGTAAAGTAGGAGTGGGGTCCTGTTCAAGTGGTGTAAATGCATATTTTTAATGTAATTGGCGTGAGTTCGATTCTAGTATTCTCACATCGTCGTACAAAAATCATACAATGGTCAAATTTATTAATATTTACTACTCATGAACTTACCTACTTATTTTATGAATCCATTAAGTTTTTAAAAATGTTTTTTGAAGATATGCTTTTGGATGAGATTTTTTAATTGAATTGTCTTTTCAAGACGTTTTTTGTAGGGATGCATTTTGTTTAGCATTGATCAATGTTGTTATTTTATGTTAGAAGTGTGTTTTAAAAAGATTCTTTTAAAAGTGTCTTAGAAGTATTATTTTAAAGACGTCTTTAAAAGACGCTTCTATTAAGCGATCAAAGAGTATTGATTGTCTTTTAAAAAGATGTATTTAAATGCGTTTTTTAAGCAACAACTTTAAAATAAAACCACCAATATTATTAGTGTTAAACAAAGACGTATTTTTAAAAGACGTTTATAAAATTATCTATTGAATATACACCTTTGTTAAAAAACTTCAGCCAAAAGACGTTTTTAAAATTTACACGAGTCTGAGAAATTAATAAAAAATTACGTGAGTATGCAAAGATAATCCAAATAGTAGGGTCAAAAACTCAAAAAAGCTAGTCTAATTTAATTTCTTATCATAGTTGTTACCACCTAGGCACCTCAATACAAGAAATTCGCCCTAGTGATGCCCACCTGAATTCAAACAGTTGGACGATTGTCTATTCAATTAGGTGGTTGCCTAGGTACTTAATTCACTTGGGCAACAAATATTTGTCATTAATTAAATTCCATATTTTAATACATAATTAACCTTTTATTTTATTATTATATTTGTTTTGTACAAATCTTGAATTTGTGTATAAATAAGATGAAATTAACGGATAGATTGAAAATATTTCAAACATTTACTATTTGTGTCTGAAACTCTTTGTTGTGAAATTAATGATCTATGCAACAAGAATTAGAGAGAAATTAACACAGAGAATTTACGTGGTTCGGTAATGTGCCTACGTCCACGGGTGTGACTATCTTTTTTCACTAATTAGAAAATAGGGTTACAATGTAGAAACATTGACCAAGTCCAAACAATATTTGGACTTGGTTGTAGGAATAGGCTTTGTCAATAGATCAGTTGCATCATCTGAAATGTGAATTTTCTGAAGTATCACTTCACCTATAGCAATAAACTCTCTTATTCTGTGAAACCTTACAGCTATATGTTTTGTTCTGGCATGATAGATGTGATGCTTTGCCAAGTATATGATACTCTGGCTATCATAATGCAACTAAACTACACCTTGCTTTAAACCAAGCTCTTTGAGTAGCCCCTTTAACCATGATGCTTCTTTAGCAACTTCAGCCACTACCATGTACTCAGATTCTGTAGTAGACATCGCTACTAAGGATTGTAGCATGGATCTTTAACAAATAGGTCCACTACCTAGCATGTAAACATAATCTGTAGTAGATCTTTGTCATCCAAATCACCTACATAATTTGCATCTACAAAACCCACAACTAAAGCACATTCCTTGTTGCTTTGCAAATATAATTCCATAGTCAATTGGGCTTATCAAGTATCTGAATACCCAATTGACTGCCTTCCAATGGTTTCTTCCTGGATCTGCCATTTATTTGTTGACTGTACTAATTTCAAATGCCAAATCAAGCTTGGTATAGACCATTGCATACATCAAACATCCTATTGCGCTAGCATATAGGACCTTTGACATGTCTTCAATTTCTTCCTTTGACTTTGGGCGTTGGTTAGAAGATAATTTGAAGTGATTCACCAATGGTGTACTTACCAGTTTAGAATTTTTCATACAAAACTATTCTAGCACCTTCTTGACATATTTTTTCTAAGACAGCCATAGTTTACCTGCCTCTCTGTCCCTGCGAATCTCCATACCAAAGAATCTTTTTAACAACACCTAAGTCTTTTCTATCAAACTCCTTGTGTAACAAGGATATCAACCTATCAACTTCACACATACTCTTAGCAGCAATAAGCATATCATCAACATAAAGCAACAAAAAAATATAAGAACCATCTTCAAGAGCTTTAACATAAACACAACAGTCATACTTACAGTGCGTGTAGCCAATCTGAATCATATATGAGTCAAAGCTTTTGTACCATTGTCGTGGAGACTGTTTTAGCCCATAAAGTGACTTATTCAATTTGTAGACAAAATGTTTTACCTCGGGTTGCTTAAACCTTTCTGGTTGTTCCATGTAAATTTATTCCTCCAAATCACCATGAAAGAAAGCTGTCTTTATATCTAGCTGCTCCAGTTCTAGATCAAGATGAGCTACCAAATCCAACACTACTCTGATAGAGGTATGCCTGACAACTGGAGAAAAGACTTCATCATAGTTAATCTCTTTCTTTTGCAAGTATCCTTTTGCTACTAGGCAAGCCTTGAACCTTACTTCTTCGTTTTCAGATGTAGATTCTTTATTTCTAAACACCTACTTGTAATCTATTGGTTTCTTTCCCCTTGGGAAGTTCAACCAACTCTCAAGTCTTGTTCTTATGCAATGATTCCATTTAGCCTCAATCCATCTACTTTTTTGAGAACCACTAAAGCTTCCTAAAATGTAGAAGGATCCCCGCTACTAGTAACTAAAGCATAAGAGACAAGATCTTCAAAACCATATCTGACCAGTGGCTTAATCTTGCGTTTATGCCTATCTGAAACTGTAATCTAATTTTCTTGATCACTGGAACTGGATTCCTTTTCTGATTGGATATTTGATTCTTCTAACTCCACTTAGACCACTGATTCCTTGCTTCCATTCTTTTCAGATTCCTTATTTTCTTTTTCCTTAAAAGCCTTCAACATGGACTTTTCATCAAACACCACATCTTTACTGATTACTACCTTCTGAATCTCTGGATCCTAGAGCTTGTACCCCTTTACCTCTTTCTCATACCTGAGAAAAATACATATTTTATTTTGGATCAAGCTTTGACCTTTCTTCGCTAGATATGTGAACAAGTAAAAATAGGACATTCGAATGCCCTCATCATATAATAATCCACCTCTTTCCTGATCCATACTTCATTTGCAACTTTTCCACCAAGTCTAACTTTAGGTGATCTATTGATGACGTAGTAAGCCACATTTTTTGCCTCAACTCAGAAGAACTTAAGAAGCCCAACATTTAATCTTATGCATCTTGCTCTACTAACAATTAGTTCTATTCAACCTCTCAGTCACACCATTCTTTTGAGGTGTCTTCCGCACTATAAAATGTCTCTTAATGCTATGTTTTTAGCAGAACCTCAAGAACCCAGTTTCCTTGTATTTTGTACCATTATATGTTCTAAGGCATTTGATCTTTCTCCCAGTTTGGTTTCCCACTTCAGCCTTCTATATTCTAAACTTTAAAAAAGTCTCAGACTTACACTTCATGAAGTAAACCTAAGCCTTTCTAGAGAAGTCATCAATGAAGTTTACAAAATATAAAGATCCCTCACTTGAAGCTACTCTAATAGGCCACCAAACATCTTAATGAACATAATCTAGAATACCTTCTGTGTTATGAGTGGCAGTCTTCAATTTCACCCTGCATTGTTTTCCCAAAACATAATATTTACAGAAGTCTAGTTTATAGGACTTGACTCCTTTCAGCAGATTTTTCTTGTGTAGTTCCATCATACCACTCTCACTAATATGCCTTAATCGTATATGCTATATGAGTGTATCGTCGTCCTCATCTTCAGATGATGTAGTTTTAACTTCACCTACAATTGTGCTACCTAACAATTTATAAATATTACCATAAACTTTCTGACCTTTCATGAATACCATAACATACTTAGTTACCTTCATTACTCCACCCTCAGACTTAATAGTTATAATCGTTTGAGTCTAGGGTACCCAATGAAATTAGGTTTGTTTGTTAAATCTGGTACATGCCTAACATCTCCTAATGTTCTCACCATACCATCAAACATTTTAATCTTGATTGTTCCTATTCTAATAACTTTATAAGATGCACCATTACGCATAAGAACAAAGCCAAATTTTACTGACTTGTAGGTGTCAAACCAGTCCATATTATGAGACATATACTAGGAACATGCAGAATCTAAAATCCATGAAGCAACCAAAGCTTGATGAGACTGAGAGCATATCATCATCCTCACCATCTGTCCCTTTACTTTCCCTTATTCTTTCCTTGCTCTTTTCCTTTCTTCCTTTGTGGAAAGTCTCGTTTCATATGCCCAATTTCTTAACATTTATAGCAATGGACATTCTTGTTCCTCGACTTTGGTTGACTATTTCTGTTATCTAACCCGTCCCTCTCCATTCTCCTTCCACATTCATGATAGCCGTTGATTAGAAAACTCAAGTTATATTTCAGTTTTCTCTTATTGTATGCCAACAAGGCTGCCGTAACTTCCTCTATTTCCAAAGTTTCTTTCCCCTAAAAGAGAGTTGTAACTAGATGATCATAAGAAGTTAGAAGCGAGGTTAGGAGCATTAGTGTCATGTCTTCGTCCTTGAACTTCACATCAATTCTGAGCAAATCACTAATAATCTAGTTGAATGTATTGTGTGTTGAGTAAAATCTGTGCCTTCAATCATCTTAAGCCTGTACAGTTTCTGTTAAAGATAAAGCTTATCCGTCAGCGACTTGGACATGTAGTGGCTCTCCAATTTTGTCTAGATTCCTGTAGGAGACTTTCATCCATGACGTGGTACATAACCTCATCTGCCAGACAAAGCCAAATGGTACTTACTACTTTCATCTCGAGTCCTTCCCATTCATCATCTGTCATTTTCTCTGGCTTCTTTGTTTTCCTATACAACGCCTTCACCAAACGTTATTATACTAATAGATCTTTCACCCTTCGCTGCCACAATCCAAAATTTTCAATTCCATCAAACTTCAACATATCGGCCTTGACAACAGAAGTGTTTACCGCCATTGACTTGACCAACAACTCTAATATTAATTGTTGTAAAATTAATGATCTATGCAACAAGAATTAGAGAGAGAGAAAAATCGACATAGAGAATTTATGTGGTTTAACAATGTGTCTACGTCCACGGCTGTGGCTATCTTTTTTCTCTAATTAGAAAAAACGGGTTACAACATATTTATACTGCGTCGCAGTTAAATCTTAATCCTAATCCTAATAGGAAAAATTAAAATTCTCTACGCTTCGCACATAATGCCTATATACCTAGTTTCACTTATTAGAAGAATATAAACCATATCTCTAACACTCTTATATATAAAGCAACCTCTTATTTTATTAACATTCAATATATAAAGTCAATCTCCTTATAAAACTATATTAATGTTATGTAATCCCCCATCCGTAGTTATCAAAACTGAACCAAATTGGCCGATTCAACTGGTTGAATCGAGAACCAGGTATTAACCTAGTTCAATTTTATTAATTTACCATTTATGATTAAGAATCGAAAAAAATTTGATTGAACCTGACCGGATTTTTTTTAAATCAGTTGAACCATTTTTGTCTTTTGAACACGTATAACTTTTTTTCACAAAACCTCCTATGGTTTTGATAATCAAATGATGAAATTTGGAAGGAAATAAGATATTTTTGCTTGTATTTTTGTTGTATATACAAATATATAAAACTTATACTTTTAATATATATACAATAAAAAAATATGTTTTTCGTGTTATTTTTTTTAATATATTAATTATGAAATCGATTGAATCGGTGAACTGTGTGCCGACCCTTCACTAATTCATTGTCTAGTTCAGTTATGATAACCATACCCTCAGCGGTTTATCTCTTGTTCTCAAAGTAAAACAAATTACATTTATAGCCCTTTTAATAGTCATTATCTTGGATTTTGTTATGTGTGTTCAATATTTTTTTGGACTTATCATCAAATTCTATTATCTAAATGGATAAACTCACATTCAAGTGTTTTCTATTACATTGTCTATCATATTTGATTTATTTGCATATGTTACAATATTTTTAAAATTCAAACTATAGTTTTTATTTGTTAGGACAAACTAATATTAGTATTACATAATTACTGTTGTGTTTTTTTTTCTCTTCATATTTTTATATAGAAATAAATATATTTTTTTTATAGATAAAATAGATTGTATGAAATTATGAATTAAAATAATAATCAAATAACTTTTGTGCTCTCCAAGTACTCTTCTAGTGTATTCATCGCTTCGAAATCCACAAACGACAAATCACAGCACAATTACGAACTCCACACAATCTTAAACTTTGCCGATTGCACAAACTTTAACTCTACAAACTTGCACTCCAAGAACGATGTAGAAGATGAAATTCAAGTTTTTATGCAACGGATTTGATTTATGTGTGCATAATGAACATGGAAAAAATGTTTTGGAAAAGTTCAGAAACTTTCTTTGATAGCAACCAAAAGTTTTATCACAAAATAGGGATCAAATACTTAGATAATTAAGATAGGATTTGGAAAGCAAAACGTGTTGTTTAAATCCAATAGGAAACTATTAGGACTATTAGTCTATTTGTTGGCTAAACGATTGATATGTGGCGGTTTCTTCGTCAACAAATTTAATGCACTGTCTTTACCTTTTACTATTGTTTTATTTATTATTTCTATAGTCAATCATTGTATGTCACTGAATTTGATTGCACCCACTAGAACAGTAATCCTCACATAATTGAAGTGATAATATTATTTTCCTTGAAGTAGAGTTAAAATTTGAGCAACATAATTTAAATTTGCTAAATAGACCTATTCGCCTCCTCTAGGTCTAATTCTTGATATCTTGACATACATTCGGATTCACAAAGAGTAAGTATTAGACCTAGAAAATTAAAATTGGCTATTCACTCATCTCTAGGTCTAATACTTACTATCTAGACGTTTGTCGGGCCTCACAAAGTGATATCGGAGCAAAAATCTTAGGCATTAGATTGATGCTAATTATTGTCTAGATGGATGGTATACATGATGAACGCAATGATGATAATGAATAACAACAATTCTTAGCCTTCATAGTCACCATAAATATAATAGATAATTCACTACCCCTTGTTGATAGTGAACAAGATGATGATGGTGATGAGATAGAAGAGAGTGAGAATGAAGAAGAGGAGAGTGAGATACAAATTTCTTACAAGCAATTGTACTTTGAATCAAAGCTCAAGAAAGAAAATTTGAGTTTAGCTGCAAACTCAAATTGTGGGAAAAAGAGAAAAGTACAATGCAAGTTGACGAAGCACTCTTAAGTCATCTCAAGGCTCAAAGAGAAACTTTATTTGAGAATCTCAATGTTGTGGAGCAAGAGCAAAATTCCTTAGTTAGGGAGGTTGAAAATCTAAAGAAGAGTCTAGGCTCTAGTGATGTTGAAAAGAAGAACCTCTAAATAAAAGTTCAACACCTTAAACTCAAGTTAAATAAAGCTAAGGAAGTCAAAGTCACTCTTGAAGACAAATATAATAAATTGGGTAAAATGTTGAACATTGTCCAAGTTAGGAATGACAAGGTTGGTCTAGGTTATGACTCTTTCAAAGTTCCTAAAAAGTCTATTGTGACCAATCAAGCCAAATATACTTCTTTCAAGCCTGTAATGTTTGTTCCTCTAAAGCAAAAGGCTAAGGAGATATCCTCAACCAAAGGCATCCTATTGCACATATTGCAAGGTTGATGGTCGCCCTAGGAAGCATTATAGAGTTGCTACGATAAGAAAATAAATTATCACTTGAACTACATCTTCTATGTGTCCTATATTGATGTTGTCTTACCTTACAGTGTTCCATGAGTTTCATTGACATTCTATTCCTTTGTCATCTCGTGACAAAAAAGGGGAGAAATTTTGGGAACTACATAGTAAGGGGGAATAGATATTTGGAGAATTTTATGGGAGATCACACACTTGTCTTACTTCATGAGATCATGGTTTTTATCTCCAGTTCATGCTTTATTTTGTTGTTTCTATGACTGCATGCTTTACGCCTGTATATTTTATGCTTTTATACTTGTTTAATTTGGTTATCTATTTCTATCATTCGATACGTTTCATGGGGTATGGTTTAGTGGTTCTTTTGCAAGTCTAATAGGTGTTTAACATTATAAAGGCAAGAGCAGTGTTGCAACAGTCATGAGTTTTAGTTCGAATTTTTAAATCTTTTTCTTTTAGGTTTTTGGGAGTTTACATTTTTGTTCTTTTAGTATTTATGTATTTTGTGGTAATAGTTTTGTCATGGATTTCTAAAAGGGGAGTTTGTTAGGACTATTAGTCTATGTGTTGGCTAATCCGTGTTGACAAAAGTATATCGAGTTGTAATGCATTCAAGTCATGTGAGTAGTGCTCTCAGGCCTTGTATTCACTCAAGTATCCAAGCATCATGATCAAGCTTCAACAAATCCAGTGTTTGCAATGGTATGCAAAAGTAACGGTTTATATGCATTGGATTTGGTTTACACACTCATATAATGTAGAAGATGTTTTTAATTTAGATTTGATTTGAAAACATCTTTATAAAGCTTAGAAGTTTGTTTTGAATGTTTTTCAACATTTAAACACAGTTTCATAACTTTTTGGAAGAAGGTTAATCAAAATGAATTTCAAAAACATTTTCAAGAATGACCTATCTTTAGTGTTTTGATCATAACTCAAAAAAATACATTGAATTTTGATGTGAAACTAATTTCATATGAAATTAGACTTCAATACCTTTGAAACGATAGATAGAATGCCTCAATCGGAGTTCGCATGAGTAAGATATCACTATTTGAAGTTGGGGTGTTCCGTGAGTAAAAAAGTTTGTTCGAACTAACCTTGGAGTTCGTTCAAAGGAAAATTCCAGTAGGTTTTTGTTTGATATTGGTGCCCACAAATTTTAGTTAGTTTGAACAAACTAAAGTTTGTAAGAACAAACTAAAGTTCCTGGGAATGAATGTCGCATAGATCAGTATCTTAATTAGATTTAAATAATGTGTTTTGTTTTCTAAAACATATCCTATATAAGGATTCGATCCCTATTTCGTGATAAAACTTTTAGCTGCTGAGAAAAAGAGTTTTTAAACTTTTCCAAAAGGTTTTTTTTCATGTTCATGATGCACACATAGATCAAATCCATTGCTTAAGAACTTGAATTTCATCTTCTACATCGTCCTTTGGAGTGTAAGTTTGTGGAGTTCAAGTTTGTGTAATCGGTGGAGTTCGAGATTGCGTGGAGTTTGCAATTGTACTGTGATTTTCTGTTTGTAGATTTCGAAGAGGCGAATACACTTGAAAAGTACTTGAGGATTTCAGTTTGAGAATATTTAGATCGTTAACAAGGCTTGAGGGACTAAGTCGGTGTTTGTACAGAGTCTGTAATTATCAAACCTCTTCTAGTGGATTCACATCTGGGTCAATGCCTTGGGATTTTTTAAAACAGATATGATTAATCTATGGCGATTTTCTCATCAATAAATTTAGTACAATGTCTTTATCTTTTACTATTACTTTATTATTATTATTATAGTTAATCATTGCATGTTATTAAATCTTATTGCACCCACTAGAACATTAATCCTCACATAATTAAAGTGATAATATTATTCTCCTTGAAGTAAAATTAAAATTTGAGCAACATAATTTAAATTTGCTAAATATACCTATTCACACCTATAGGTCTAATTCTTGATATCTAGACACACATTGGGCCTCACATACATCGTAAGAGAGGTCAGCATAATTAGTCAAACTAGAGGGAGTGTATATGTACATCATAAAAAATTTCAGGGCTGCTAGGTGTAATTTATCCAAAACTTTATTTATTTTTATTGTGTTTAAAAAATATTCAGCATAAGGATGATAATTTGCCCCACCGCATTGAGGACCTGCCCCGCCTTTAACAGGGCAGGTATAAGGTGCTCAAAAACGGGGTCGGAGTGACGTTGCGGTGGTCACCCCACGCCTCCCCCTCCCCCTCCCCCTTTATATGTTAATTTTTTTTATTCTTAGATACACTATATTTATCAATAAACCACACTATATAAAATTAATTTTAAAGTTTTTTATATTACACTCCTATTATTTTTCTTGTTTCGTTTATTTTGGCAATAAAAATTTAATTTACCTATTAAAATAAATTTTTTTAACTTAAAAAATATATATATATATCGGGATAGGGAGAGGGGCGGGAAAATATAAACGGGTCACCCATTCGAACTCGTTTGGTTGCTATTTCTAATTTCGCAAGCGAGGAGGGGAGGGGAAGGGAAGGGAAGCGAAGTGGATGCGCACCAAACCCCTCTCTCGAATTCTTTTAAACTTACATTAGTTTTTTTTTATATATTTAATACAATACACGCTATTTTGAACTTATTTACTAAATTCAGATAGATTTTGAAATCGTATCTTAAAAATGAAATTTTAAATTAATAGCGATTTATGATGACTTGTACAAACTAACTAGGACCAAATCTTTGTTGGTTTAAAATTAGATCTTCAAAATACGATTTTAAACTCGTATCTTGAAAATATGATTTTGTTAAAAAATAAAAAAAATTTAAAATTGTAAGATGCAATTTTAAAAATGACGTGAATTTAATAAATGGTAAATAAGCGAAAATCCGTTCTGAATAGACTTATATCAAACTCAAATCACGTGATAATGGTAAAAAAATTCCCTCCCCTCTCTGTCTCTCTCTGCCGGATTGTTCATTGTTTAAAGAAAATAAAATTAGAGGCTGTCCACCGTTGTGGGGCGAACGTATCGCTGTAGACTGCCTACAATGCCGCTCTGTAACTTCCTTCTAAATTTAGCGGCGATTTTGTGAAACTGAAATCGGGAGTACACATGACTTCCCAACCCAACCCCCCGAAGAATAGCAAAAAAAGAAAAAAGGAAGAAATTGTCGGCGATTTGGGAACGGCCTTGCAGAGGGAGTTGGCGTTTCATCGGTTTTCATTTCGTTCACTCCTTGATTTTATTGATGATAATGATGACGGCGTTTCCAACGACTTGTTTCTAGTCACCTTCTTCTTCTTCCTCCTCCCCCTCCTCCTCACTGTTGGGGTCTCCTGAATGTTTTATTTATTTATTTATCTTTTGGGGATTATTTAGAGAACTAACAATTGCTTGCTCTGTTTCTTGTGTGGGGGAGGGGCGGCTTTTGAAATGATCTGAAGATGGTCCCTCATTTTAATTTTAGTGGGCTCTGGATTGTGCTCTTTGTCGTTGTCCTCACCCTGACATCCACCATCACTACCATCACTTTGGTCCACTCCAAAACCAATGCACCTGAAGGTACTCTCTCTATTTAATTTTATGATATCCCGTTATCCGTCTATTTTATTTTATTTTATTTTTCTGTTTGTCTCTTATATTAAAGTCAGTTACTCTCGTTAGGAAAGATGAAACAAAAGCAATCAGAATTTTGCATTCTCTTGTATTTTTTGTGATGATACATGTATATATGTGTGTACAAGCTGGTCTTTCAAAGCCAAAGGTAGAAAAGTGTGTTTGCTGCAAAGTGACGCGGATCTGTCAAAATAAGTATGGAGCCCTTGATCTCGTATAAAGGTTTCTAAGCATTAGTCATTCCTCGTATAATTAATATTCAATAAGTTATATATGTTCTGATTGCTTTTGTTTCATCTTTCCTCGTATAATCTTTAAATTATTAATTATTAGAGAGATAAAATAGTTATATATGTTTCATTCACACACACACACATATATCTCAATTATGACATGTCTTAGTAATTATATTTATTGATTTTATATAATTGGAATCAAAAGTATTGCAAGTGGGGAAAGCAAGCACATATAACACATTTTCTTTAGTTAAAAAAGATATTCAAAGTTTTTTTTTTTATGATTTAGATTGAATATTTCTGTTTTTTCATGAAAGATTAAAATGTCTTGCATATGTTGTTTTCTTTTTGTACTAAAAGTCATATACACGTAAGGAATATTTTTTATTTAATAAAAATATGAAAAAATTAATAATTTTAATAAAATAAATTTTCAATCTCTCATATTTATTAATTACTACTCAATGATTGGTGTTTTGCATGGGTATGTTAAGTTTTCTACTATCTTAAAGTCCCACATTGGATACAAAATGAAAAGTAGAAGAGATGGGAGCTTATAAATGCACACTTTGCAGTTCTTGGATACAAAATGAAAGCTTGGAGAAATGGGAGCTTATAAAGCACCCTTCCAATATGAATTCGTGTCTAACATTTATTATAATGGCATGGTAGTTTATTTTAGTTTTTTTTTTTTTTTTTTCTTTTAAACTTGTTGTATTGATGTGGCAAAACCTTTGACAAAGAACTCATCAGTCAGACATTCACTAGCAATTTTGTAAATAATAGTAAATACATTCATTGGAAATTTTGTATATAACTCAACAATTTAGAACAAAATTGTAAATTAAGATAAGCTAGCATGTCGATGTAACCTTCACTTTTATTATAAGTTAAGTAATAGATTAGAGGGTTGACCAAATGAACTTTTTTTGTTGATCATTATTATTTTTTTGGTAAGTAATATTTTCATTAAAAAGCACCAAACGGGTGCCTCATATCATAGTTATCAAAATTGTTATCTATACGATCCTACAATCCAATATGGCTAAATCGATCCGGATCATATGAAAATCGTACAAGTAGTAGGATAATAACAGAAACGTTTCAGTTGCTAAACAAAAAAATCATCCAAACTATATGGTTATTTAATGATTAAACACTAAATTTCGACAAGTATTATTACATTTAGCCGGCTATTTAGGGATTTTTTTTTTAATTTCTCTCTTTAAAATTTTAATGTGTTATTTTGAAACTTACATTTTTTTTATTAGTATGAAACTTACATTTTATAAATAAATGCGAATAGAAAATTGTAAATACATACACTTCAATGGTGTCACAATATTTTTCATTATTTATTTATTTCAGGCTTATTTACTATTGATTTTTATCAGCTCTTTACTTTTACATATATACTTGGTCATTTTTAAAGAATTTTGTAAGATCTTACGATCCTCGATCCGATCCTATGAACCCCAAAACGATTCAACGTAGGATCTCAATTTTAACTATCTTGACCCATAGATGAAAAATATGTACCCAACACTCTATATGTCTCAAAATTGTAGAGTGCAAAAAAGTTACAAATCTATCTATAGACATGATTGAGCCCCTTGACAACCAAAAATGAAGGGTGCTCAACACTGAAGCCTTTACAACCCATAAATGAGACTTTACACCCTCAAATAATCTATTATTCATTTCTCACCAAATAGTCCAACAAATGCAAAGAGGAGTTATATGCCAAGGAAGGTAGAAATAAACAAGAAGAATCACTAGTCGTGTGTGGAGAGCTTGATATGCATTATTGGCCTATTCTCTAATAGCCTATGAAGCACATACACTATTTTGGCTCACGTGTCGGACACCTGACACCCTTGGGCACTTTCTAGACACGTTTTAGATATGCAAAAAAAAGAGTTCATTTTTATTTTTTCTAAGTTTCGGACACATTGTGAAAATGTTAGTACACATTATTGACTCGTTTTCTTTTTTCTTTTTTGGGATTTTCCTCTTTTTCTCCTCCATTTTTTTTTGGTTACATATATACATATACATGTTCTATGTAGTAGTTAGTAAATTTGTCTTAAAACTTGAATTATGGATGTTAATGATTAAATAAAGTTCTTAAATTTTTATTTAATGGCTTTGTTATTTTATTATCTTAACAATATTTGTATGATTTGTGTGTTTTTATGACAACTTTAATTGAAATAATGTTAAATTTTTATTATACGATCATATAAAATATATATATATATATATATATATATATATAAACGTGTCGCTAACGTATCCGTGTCCTACTTTTTGAGCAATGTCGTATCCGCGTGTTCATCTCCCGTGTCCGCGCTTCTTAGCCAATAGCTTAAGCTTTTGGGGTAGTTGGTTGCTTAAGATGGTATCAGAGTCTTGGTTATGAGATGTCTTGGGTTCAAGTCTCTCTGTTTGCCTTTATTCCCCTATTGTGTTTGTTTGTGCAAAGTTGCACTATATTCTGTATTTGTTTGTGGTTTGTTTGCCTATCCACATGTGAGTTCGAGGTCGCACGTGAGGGGGAGAGTGTTGAGAGGTTAATATGCATTGTTGGCCCATTCTCTAATAGCTTTAGCTTTTGGAGTAGTTGGTTGCTTAACAATGTGATGGGTAGCACCTGAGTCAAAAAACTTAAGTGGTATGAGATATACCCGAAGGCTCTGAGGAGAATGAACTTACTGAATGAGAAGTGGAAAAGGTGTTAGGCTACTGGGTAGAGAGGAGCTTTTGCAACTGTTCGGTGATCAAAGATTGGGTAATTGCAGATGAAGACTCATCTATTTGTGATCCAACTGCTGTAGTGTGGTGATCCCTGCCTCTAGAAGACTATTGTTGGGGTCCACGTACTATCCTATACACCAATTTAGGGCACCATGCCTTCCAATGGAACTTCTCATGAAAGGAGTGCTTTCATTAATTCCAACTCTACCTCTTTGCCTAGGCTATGGCTTATGTGCAATAGCCAGTACTGCCTAGTAGATAAAGGAGGAAGACCTTTTTATAGAAGAACTTTGAGACACTTCAATTAGAGGCCCTTTAACCACTGAATCAACAGATAGAAGTGGGCTGCGATGAAGAATGGAACCATGAGTCCCTCGAAATAATCTCTATGTAACATCAAGAACTCAGCTACTTCTGCTTCTCTTACAGCTCATAAGACCTCAGTTGATCCCAAAACGCAGTCATAATTGAGTAGAACTCTTGTATACTCCTATAAACTAGCTCAACAGCTTGAATCTCCTTCTCTAACTGATATCTCTTAGTGGAATTGGACTGCACAAACAACTTGGATAAATAGTCTCAGATTTCCTTGGCTGTGTCAAACATAGCAAAATGAACCCCAATGGACTAATCAATCGAATTATCTATCGAAGTAATGATCTTCACATTATTAACTTCCCAATTGGATAGCACCTGATTATAATATTCTGCCTTGGTATTTGTTGAGACTTTCACAACACTAGTAATGTAGCCCTATATATTCTTATCCAATAGGAAATTCTTTATTACATATGCCTAGTAGGCATAGTTACCTCCTGTTAATCTCTCACTTATAGCTTGAAAAGAGTCTGAATTAGCACTTGCCATTTCCAAGGCAAGAACTTCAAAAACAATAACGAACAATCAATCTCCAAAAACAACAAAGAACCCCAAAAACAGCAATTTACCAATGATTCAAAGCCAAGAGAAGTAATCAGAACCCACTCGCAAGTCACACAGATTGCAGGTTGCACAGCCAACTCCGAAAACAATGACCAACAATCAATTTCCAAATGCAATAAAGAACCTCAAAACCGCAATTTACCACTGATTCAAAGCCAAGAGAAGTAATTAGCCAAACAACAATATTCAAAATCTCAACCACACAAACAACAAATGAAGCCTAGAATAACACCAGAACAACCAAATCACACAAGAATGGTACTCAAAAAATCCAAACACGCTGTACAGAGGAATTGCCGAAAACCTAGAATCACACGTTGCTACCCAAACGGAATCAAATGGTCATGGGTTGAACAAATACACCCCCTCTAGGCCTAAATGCACCGTGTGCAATTGAATGGAAGCAACAAAAAGTTAAAAGATGCGCTGGATTGACGGATCGCAAAATCGAAGGCATTTATTTTTTTCGAAAGAAAAAACAAACATTTGAAGAGTCAAAAACCTAGTTAAATGGGCTCAAAAAATTGTGAAAAAATTACCAACGTACTCTCAATGAAGAATAGACCCAAGCCATGAGATTTGTTCTTCTAAACTGTTGATGTCAGCATGATATCATCATCATTGAATGTTGACGTGAGCACTGCTCTCTGGCCTCTTTTGCTCTTCGATGACCTCTGTGGTCAAGGATCAAAATTTTGTTTCGTAGTGTTGTTTCGGTCATCTAGAAAACAGAAATATTTCGGAAACGTTTCGAAGACGTTTCGGAAATATAGTAGAAACGATGAAAAAAAGTAAAATGTATAGAAACACTTGGAAACATAAAGTAAAATATATGAATGTGTGAAGATAAATATTATAATTAATTGAAAATATTTTAGGGTACATGTCTATCCACACAAGAAGATATTAGCGTGAAATTAAAAAAAAGACGTAAAGTAAATTAGTCATTAATACCAAATAACTCTTTACTTATTAAAAATTGGTATTAAAGATTTAGAGCTAATTTGTTTATATAATATGAAGTTATTATATATTTGTTATAAAATATGTAAAATTATTATAAACCATAAAATAATAAATATATATTATGTAATATCCACGGATTAGACAATTTGACACAAGTTACATATAATATAATAAATAAAAATATAGTAATTTAAATCTATTATAATTAGTAATTAAGTATTAAAATAAATTATTTATCTACATTTTATTTCCATTACTTTTACGTTTCATTTTCTATTTTTTTTTAGGAAAAATAGAAATATCTTCTTATAATTTCGGGTTTTAATCTTTCAATCTCCTCTATTTAAAAAACAAATTGATATCACTTCTTGGTATCAATAATACTTTTAGAAGTTGGTAAAAGATAATATCAATTTGTTTTTTAAATAGAGGAGATTGAAAGATTAAAACCTAAAATTATAAGAAGATATTTTTATTTTGCCTAAAAAATAATAGAAAATGAAAAGTAAAAGTAATGGAAATAAAATGTAGATAAATAATTTATTTTAATACTTAGTTACTAATTATAATAATTTAAATTACTATATTTATATTGATTATATTATATGTAACTTGTGTCAAATTGTCTAGTCCGTGGATATTACATAATATATATTTATTATTTTATGGTTTATAATAATTTTACATATTTTATAACAAATATATAATAACTTCATATTATATAAACAAATTAGCTCTAAATCTTTAATACCAGTTTTTAATAAGTAAAGAGTTATTTGGTATTAATGACTAATTTACTTTACGTTTTTTTTTTTTTTTTGATTTCACGCTAATATCTTCTTGTGTGGATGGACATGTACCCTAAAATATTTTCAATTAATTATAATATTTATCTTCACACATTCATATATTTTACTTTATGTTTCCAAGTGTTTCTATACATTTTACTTTTTTTCATCGTTTCTACTATATTTCCGAAACGTTTTCGAAACGTTTCTGTTTTCTAGGTGACCGAAACAATACTACTAAACCAAATTTTGATCCTTGAGTATTGTTAAACAATATTAGAGAGAAAGAGAGGACATAATATCATTGCAATCATAAGTCTCTGATTACTTAATACAGACTAAAGAAAAATAACCCTTGTAGTAGGGCTTAGCAAAAGAATGAAAATTCTAAACTAACCCAGTAATACTCTAATACTTATGTGTACATGGGTAACTGGGTTAAACCCCTTTTGGTGTCTTTAATGTATTTATACTCTTACTTATCAAGAAAAGAAAGTTCTCTAAATTACTTGCTTATTTTTTCTGAATGCAATCATATATTTTAGATATTGATAATCTTAGTGCATTCCATTGCTCAGGATTTTTGTTAAAAAAAAAAAAGAAGAAAAAAAGCTGTATTTGTTTATGTTTGCTTATAAAAGAGTTGTTGACTTGATATATATTATTAGTCCATTCTCTAATAGTTTGAGCTTTTGGAGCAATTGGTTGCTTAACATGGTATTAGAGCTATGTTCTTGAGAGGTCATGAGTTCTTCTCTTTCATCCTTT
This sequence comes from Nyssa sinensis, assembly GCA_008638375.1. Taxonomy (NCBI): domain Eukaryota; kingdom Viridiplantae; phylum Streptophyta; class Magnoliopsida; order Cornales; family Nyssaceae; genus Nyssa; species Nyssa sinensis. The sequence goes on from CM018035.1 coordinate 227,845, forward strand.
CATTCGTTTCAGATTTGTACTCGTTCACCTTGTTATGTTAAGGTTTGCACTCTCGCAATCTGTTACGTTCGTGTGCCAACTCTACTACGTGTAAGACGGGGTTGCACAAGAGGGAGGATGTTAGCTTGATACATGTTGGCCTATTTTCTAATAGCATAAGCTTTTGGAGATATTGGTTGCTTAACAGATATTTTATAAGAAACAATTTCTTTTACATGAAAGACTTCTCTGTAATATTTAATTATTCGCAGCAATTTGTTTGAAAGTGTTTCGTTAGGGACTGATTCACAATAATTGTAAACAATGTGACCTTCTATGTGTTGAGTCTAACCAAGATTGACACTAGAGCTACTGATCTAGTTTACATCTGTGATCACATGTTTTAAAAACGGGGTTGTTTTCAATTATCACGAGTCCAAATATTTAATTTTTACTTTTGTTGCTTTATTATTGGAGTTCTTATGTAACTAGAAGAGGGATAAATGTTAAATTAGAGGTTTGGAGAGAGGGTTTAAGATAAGTAGGACAAAATCTGAAATTAGTAAGAGTGACTTTAGAGATTATGTTACTCGTAGAATTAAAGCAACATGGGTTACATGGAGAAGAGTGTCTGACGTATGTGTGACGCACGTATACCTTTCAAATTGAAAGGTAAATTCTATAGAACTACTATTAAACTGGCGATGGAACAAAATGCTGGATAATTAAGAAACAACATGTTAATAAACTGTGTGTGGCCGAAATGAGAGGTGTTGGTTACCATGTTTCCTTCCCTCAAGTGTTGAGAGATCAACTCCTTGCCTCTAAGAAAAAGACAAACCTCTTGGGCAATATAATTAGACGTGCAAGGGACATTGAAATGCCCTGTCATGAGACCAACTAAGATGTTATACATTATTCAATGTGTATGGGTCCATGACATCATTGAGATGGGTAAAGAAGAATCTTTGCCCATTAATAGAGAGGTCGTTCAGCCATCGTGTTCAAATCGTAACCATAGAAGTTAGCAGAAGTGACAAGAGAAGGGTCTATAGCATCCCTAATAACATCCCACTGGCGCTGGGAGCCCGGGCCCAAACTTGCAGGAGAGCTTCTATCCACATTAAGCTTATAGTGAGGAGGATTATACTTGGTCCAACAATCCCATATAGGTCTTCCAACATTCTTTCAGACAATAAATATGAAACTGAGAAACCAGATCTTTATCACTTTCATTAAGATACGAGTTAAGGTCCAAGTAGAGATGCATCAACAAAATTAATAATGTTGGATATCATTTCATTCTAGACCACACCTTCAAATTTAGACTTGCTTCAGGAATGCCAGATCTCATAGCATAGACAAAAGCTTCTTAGAGTTGATCCTTCCAAAAGCATTTTTTTTTGTGGGGAAAGTTGCAAGGCTTTCATTTTTTCCCAATCTATATGACTTCGTTCTCTCTATGAAAGCAATAGTTGGTCATATTTGAACCCATCATTATATTTCAAGATTCTGATGTTTGGTAGTTTGTTTTGCAGTTAGTGCTCTCAATATCATGTATAGCAGCTTGAATTCTCCTTCAAAACTGGATGGTTGGAAGTCAAGTGGAGGTGACCCTTGTGGCGATTCCTGGAAAGGAATAACATGTTCAGGCTCATCTGTAACTGAAATGTATTGGTCCTTTTATTTTATATATTTATATGTAGTATATATCTATCTAGTAAATTATATAATTGTGTCCAAGGATTCCAGTGCATGTATTTAAAAGGATTTGTCTTGATTTTTGAACTGTACCTCATTTCTAAAAAGTGCTTTGCAGTGACTTATCTGACTTTGGACTTTCTGGATCAATGGGGTACCAGCTTTCGGGCTTGACATCTGTCACATACTTGTAAGGCCCTGCTTTTGAACATAAGAAATTAGGAACATTTTTTTTTGTGTTCTATTGTTATCATTGATTATTATTATAATTTTTGCTGAAGAAACTTCACCTCAAAGTGATGCATTTGTTTGTCATAGTACAGTGATATGAGCAAAAACAACCTTAAGGGTGATATACCGTATCAACTTCCGCCTAATGCTCTTCATATGTAAGTGAGTGGAAAAACATTTTGCATTTCCAGAAAAGCAGATAATATACCAAGTTGTACCATATTTATATATACATTTTTTTTTTTACAATACATAAGAAGCGCACTCACCCTCTGTCCCAATTGGGACTCGAATCCTCAACCTCCTCTTTGGGAGGTGGAGTAAATACCAATCAAGTTAATGCTTGGCACTATGTGACCACACACACATATAGTGCAAAATTAAAGTATATGTGTATAAAGCCGTTAATGATCCCGCCCAATGCATGGCATTACATGTATCTTTATGTTTCATGTGATGGTCACTTCTGAAGTCATTGCATTTTGTATGAAATGCATTGACTAGTAGAGGCAGTTGCTTGGTGCAATGGTAAAAGCTCAGGCTATGAATCCAAGAGCGACTGCTTTGTGTAAATAAGGCCCACGGATAGGTTTGTATCTAGTTCACCTCTCTCTACTTCAATGTTTGGCATTAGCGAGACCGACACTGAGTGATGGTCTTGTGCCAATATTGATTTGAGAAGTCAATTACATTTTTGATTTACATTTAATATGTTAAATATTATGATTGATCATCAAATTAATCTTGTTATTCTAACGATACCCTTTATAAACTTCACACCTTATTTGCTCATTATTGTTGCTAAAACAGTCTTTTATAGCTATATTTCAGATGACTGACCATAACTATGTTTCATAATACGAGCTTCCTTTGCAGTGATCTTTCTGAGAATGGCTTCACCGGTGGTGTGCCTTATTCAATTTGTCTAATGAAAGGCCTTAAATACCTGTAAGCATTTTTTGTTTGTCAGTTGGCTTCTTAATAGATGGTTTCATTTTTATTAATATTTTTTGGGTGGGTGCAGAAATCTTGCTCATAATCAACTCAATGGACAGTTGAGTGATATGTTTGGTCAACTTCCTAAACTCGATGAGCTGTAAGTACTATTATGGAGGCAAAGTTTTTTCTTGTTTCCTCTTTGGATTTCATCGAAGCAAGGATCAAAATATTGTTTCGATGTATAGTTTCGGTCTGTCCGGAAACGGAAACATTTCGGAAACATAATGGAAACGGAGAAAAAATTGGAAACATAACTTAAAATTTATTTATTTATACAAATAAGTCTATTTATTGAATATTTGTGCATGTTTAAGGCATATACATCATATTCATGATAAATGATACTAATTCATGATAAATGACATAATAGATATATACTATGTAATATCCACGAATTAGATAATTTGACACAAGTTGCATACAAAATAAAAATTAAAACAAATAACGATTTAAACCTATTTTATTTAGTAACTTAGTATTAAAATAGTTGTTTCTCTATACTTTATTTTCCCTACTACTTTTCTATTATTTTAGGAAAAATAATAGAAATATATCTTCTTGTAATTTTGAGTCTTAATCTTTGAAAAATAAATGGATATTATTTTTTACTAACTTATAGAATTATTGTTGATATAAAAGAAATGTTTCCTTTGATTCGGTATGTTTCCATTAGTTTCGATATGTTTCCATGGAAACATGTGAATTTCGATATTCTACTAGTGTTTCGTTTCGGTTCCCGGAGAAACGGAAACGTTTCGGCCGTTTCGATGGAAAAGAAACGAAACTTTGATCTTTGTCGAAGCTAGCTTTTCTTTTCATATTGTAAGTATCAAAATTTAGCATGTTCATAATTTAACCTGGTTTTGATTTTAGCATCCCCCCTAAAAAAAGAAGAAGAAAAGCAACCCGAATTTTATAAATGGCTGTACTGTCAACACAAGTTTCATGTAATATCTTAAATACCCATCTAATTACTTTTTGTTTTGGGAGAATTTTGAGAGATTGACATACATTGTTGGGTCCATTGTCTAATAATTTAAACTTTTAGATGAGTTGGTGGTCTAACAAGAACCAAGGACAGAAAAAGAAATAAACTATATAATACACAGGATTTTGTACAATCAAAAAATATAAAGCACAGTCACTATCCGTTCCAACTCATTCAAAGTCCTCTCTCACCCTCCAAAAATTCGCCTATTACGCTCTTGCCATACACACCATATAAGGCAAAGAGTTGTATTCCATGTCTGACAGCCGCTTTTACTCTTCCACCTACACTTCCAACACGTAAACAAATCCATTATCATCCCCGACATCACCTAAGCAATACCATAAAGTGGGACAACATATTCCATAGAGCCTAAGCCAGCAACAAAAGATGTTTCATAGTTTCTTCAGAGCAACACATACAACACCTATTCACCAACCAAAGACCTCTCTTATTCGTATTATCGATTGTCAGAATAGCCTCTAACATCTCTGTCCATATAATAAAATTCATCTTCAAAGGTGCTTTTGTCTTGCAAATGCTTTTTGCTGGAAACATGACCACCCGATCATATGAATAGAAAATAATCCCCCACTTGCCAACCGCCATCTCATGCTATCCTCCTCACCAAACCTTATCCTGCAACGATCCAAAAGTTGAAGCAACGATGAAACGAAGTCTAATTCCCATTCTTGGAAGTCTCTAAATGGGTTTTTTTTTCTGTCCCCTATACCCTCCCCCCCCCCCCCCCCCCAAAAAAAAAAAAAAACTCCTATTGAAGTTTCTCTAGCTTCGTCTCCATTGAAGTCCGGATGTTGAACAACGACAAAGTATGTTGCTAAGCTCGCCGACATATTCTTTATTAAATTAAGTTGACCCCCATTCAACAAATACTGCCGCTTCTACCTTACCAGCCTCTGAAATCTTTCGACAACTGCATCCCAAACTACCTTAGTTTTGTAGGAAGATCCTAACAGAAGCCCCAAATATGAAGTCGAAAAAGACCCACAGAGTAACACATGTTAATTGCCCAATTCTCTATGTCCCCAACCTCTCCTATTGGAATCAATTCATTCTTCCTCAAATTTATTCTTAACCTTGACACTGCCAAAAAGCCTATCAGAAAACATCTCATATATTAAATATTTAATATATTTTGTTATTTATGCAATTATCCATTTTAAAGTTATTGTTTTATGATTTTACAATTCGACCTACTGATTGAAGGTTAACTGGTGACCCAGTGGCTTAGCCCCTTGATCATGTTGATGTCTGATATTATAGAAAGAAAGGGAAGGGTACATAGCAAGAAGGATTGGAATCTTTCAAAAATTATTTATCATGTTTTATATTATTTATTTATTTTTAGCTAGGCAACAAGGGGACTGATGCCCTTGATGTTTAGGTTGAGAATCCAACAGGATGTCACTAGGCCTACTAGGTTGGGTGTTTATATGTCTGATATTATGCCCTTGAATCATCTGTGATTTTTATTTTTTTGGTTAAAATGCATAATATGATATTATACCTGGCACCAACTCCTGATGTAAATGTATGATGTCTACAATATTTTCTCTTAGGATATATATAAATTTTCATCTTTTCTTATTACATTTTGTAATAATTGTATATCTAAATTACGGTATCTATATTTTCTATAACATTTTGCATAAAAACCATAAAGGAAGAGATACCAACTGAACAAGAAATAACATGAACTAGTAAAATAGGAAAAGTTGAACAATATATTTTTGATCGGTAAAGGTATAGTATTATACACAACGCCTGAGGGGGGCGAACCCATGTACAAAAAAAGGGAAAAGCGACAAAATCAAAGCCTTAAATCCCCCACAAAGAAACAAAATCATCAAGATACAAGGGATAATCTTCTTTAACCCAAAAGAAAAGCAACTTTAAATAGGTGTCTTTAAATCTCGCAACCGGAAGTTCCATGCCATCGAAGACTCTCTTGTTCCTCTCCCTCCAGATGCACCCCAGGAGACAAAGCAACTTTGAACAATAAATTCCCACCGCCTTACTTATCAATATATATATATATATATATATATATATATTCCCACCACCTCAAATCCTAATCTAACTGTGGAAAACATGGTTACCACAATTCGCTCCACCCTTAGCGAATTGTGAATTGGGATCACACGATCCAAAACATGGTTTATTAGTGATTTGGAACGCAAGATTTAGCGTTCCAATCTAAAATATCACAAGTCCCAAAAAAGTCATAGAAAATACACACACATCATTGAAATTTTATATTATAATGGCTTAGATTCGCTAAAATCTTTTTGGTGTATATATATACATACCAATATTATTACAAATGCAATAAAAAAATGTCACGTTCTAAATAAACGTATTTCGTTCCATCAAAGCAATCCAAAGAAGCCTACCCCTAACGTACCATATTCTATAACAAGTGACGATCTACGTTCCCGTTCTCGTTCTCGTTCCCGTTCCCCATACTATAACGATCCACGTTCCAGGTAACATTGGTGGAAAACTATCACAATCATAAATCAACTCTTTCTAAATGGAAAAAAGGAAAACAAATATCATGTTTGACCTTTCCTCTATCTTTTGTCTCAAATTAAGAGAATAAGAAGTTTATCAGTTAAGAGCTTCGAGTTTAGATTTCTTTTTATATTCTTGTTCTAGACCTTTTGATTTTTAGCATTGAGGTAATAAAAAATTGGTTTCTTTAACGCGTTGGAAGTTGGAACTTGAACGTTTTTTTGAGTAGAAGAATAATCATTCTTATTGAATTTCAAGAGAGATGAATACAAGATAAATAGGAGAGGAAGGCCACCAAACCAGCAAATCAAATCAGATCAAATCAAATCAAATCAAATCAGATCAGCAGATCTCTAGGATAGAAAATAGAAACTACTAAAATCTGAAATAGTAATTTCAGATTTTATTTGCAAAAAAATAGAATTTCCTAATTTATTCCCTAGAAATCTGACACCCTCCCTCAAGTTGGAGCGTAGATATCTATCATGCCCAACTTGCTTACAAAGAGCTCAAAACTAGGTCTCAAAAGTCCTTTGGTGAAGATATCGGCTATTTGTTGAGTAGTAGGAACAAAAGGCATGCAAACATCTCCACTATCAATCTTCTTTTTTACGAAGTGTGTCAATCTCTACATGCTTCGTGCGATCATGTTGTACTGGATTTTGAGCAATATTTATGGCAACTTTGTTGTCACAAGACAACTTCATTGGCATGTTCACCGGC